>VWPU01000942.1:0-16846 GCA_013398955.1 Callaeas wilsoni
CCGCGCTGCTCCCACAGCCCGGGGGCTTTGCCACGGAGCGGCCGCCGAGGAGCCCCCCTGGCCGGAGCCACGACGCGGCTGCCACAGGTACCTCCTCGGGGGTCCCCACAGCCCCCCGCGCCCCCGCTGGGAGGATCCTGGGCGGCCCAGGTGGGGAAATCAGATAGGGACCCTAAAAGGGACCCTAAAAACCCTCGCCGGGACTCTCAGGAGCCCCGTGTGACCCTCTCTGGGGTCTGGACCTGCAACCTCTCCTCCCAAAATTGCGTGAGGGGGTTTTGGGGGTCAGGAGTCCCCTCTGCCCCCTAAATTGCTGCAGCTTTATCCCCGCAGGGCGCTGCGGGAGGTGCCGCCAGCCCAAAGGACGCTCCCAGCGCATCCGGCACTTCTGCCAGAGCGACTTCGGTGAGCGCCGGGGCGGGAGGGGCTCGGGATGATGTCGGGGGTGGGAAAGGGCTCGGGATGATGTCGGGGGTGGAAAAGGGCTCGGGGATGATGTCGGGGGTGGGACAGGGCTGAGGACATTGCCAGGGACAATGCCAGGAGTGAGAAGGAGCTCGGAGTGATGCCGGGGTGGTGCCGGGGACGGGAATGTGCTCAGGGTGATGGCGGAGGCAATGCCGGAGATGGAACGGGGCTCAGAATAGTGCCAGGAATGGAAAAGGTCTTGAGGTGACGCCAGGGACGATGACAGTGACAGGAAGAGGCTTAGAGTGATGCTGGGACGGGAAGGGGCTTGGGCTGGTGTTGGTGACGAGAAGAGGCTCAGGGTGATGCCAGCACAACGCCAGGGGTGGGAAAGGGCTCAGGGTGATGCCAGGGACAGGAAGAGAGGCTCAGGGTGCCCCATCCTCACCCCCCCCTCAGTATTCCACGGCCGGATCCTGGCGCGGCGCTTGGTGGGGCAGGAGACGCGCTACGAGGTGGAGGTGAAGGCGCCGTACCGGCACCGCTTCCCGCTGGTGTCCCGCGAGTACCTGTGGGTGCCCAACACCTGCGGGTGCCCTCCGCTGCGGGAGGGCGGCGAGTACCTGCTGATGGCGCGGCGCCACGTGAACCACGAGCACACCCTGAACCGCATCCTGCTGCAGGACGACGGCTACGCCCGGCCCTGGACGCCCCGCGAGGCCCGGCTGGTGCGGGAGGCGGCCCGGAGCTGCCCCCACCCCCGGCCGCCCTGAGCCCCTCCCCGGTGCCACCGCCCCCGGGACGGGACCCCGAGGGCGAACCCGGTGCTTCTGCCAGGCGCCGAACCCTTCCCGTGCCCCCCCGCCGTGGACCCCCGTCCATCTCGCCGTCCTTGGGGTCCACGTGGCAGCGGGGGGTGGTAATTTATTATTTTTGCAGAAAATAAATTGTTTATCCCCTCGCTCGCCGCGTGTCCCTTCCTGGCTGGCAACGGCCCAGCGGGGTCCTCCCACTTCAGGGGGTCCTCTCTGCATCCCCATGGGCAGGGGGTCTCCTCCGTGTCCCTCCCCTCCGGGGGTCCCCTCTGTGTCCCCGTGGGCCGGGGGTCCTCTCTGTGTCCCTCCCCTTCAGGGAGTCCCCTCCGTGTCCCCGTGGGCAGGGGGCTCCCCCGTGTCCCTCCACTTCAGGGGGACCCCTCTGTGTCCCCATGGGCAGGGGGCCCCCTCGATGTCCTCCCCTTCGGGGGGTCCCCTCTGTGTCCCCGTGGGCCGGGGGTCCTCTCTGTGTCCCTCCCCTTCAGGGAGTCCCCTCCGTGTCCCCGTGGGCAGGGGGCTCCCCCGTGTCCCTCCACTTCAGGGGGACCCCTCTGTGTCCCCATGGGCAGGGGGCCCCCTCGATGTCCTCCCCTTCGGGGGGTCCCCTCTGTGTCCCCGTGGGCCGGGGGTCCTCTCTGTGTCCCTCCCCTTCAGGGAGTCCCCTCCGTGTCCCCGTGGGCAGGGGGTCTCCTCCGTGTCCCCGTGGGCAGGGGTCTCCTCCGTGTCCCCGCGCGGAGCCCCAGCAGCGGCTCCCATCCGGCAGCGTGTCCCTGTCCCCGATGGCCGCGTGCCAGGCTCTGCCTGCCGGGGTCGGGGACCTCCCGCTTATCTCCCTTCCGGCGGAGCCGAGCGTGTCCCCCTCCCCGTGCCAGAGCCCCCCCGCCCGTAACCCGACCCTTGGGCTGGTGGGGGCCCCTGAGGGGACAGGATGTGACCGGGGGCACTGGGGCACCCCGGGGGGCTTCGCCAGCTCGGGGCTCCTCTGGGGTGGGTTTGGAGCTGGTGCCAGGGAAAGGCTGAGACCTCCCAGCTCGTGTGGCTGGGGACTGTCCCCGAACTGGGGTCCCGATGGAGGCCCGGGGGTGGGTGCCCTGGGGTGCCCCGGGGTGCCCCGAGGGGCGGCTGGCAGCCCAGGAGGGTCCGTGTCACATCGGGTGACATCACCAGGAGCCAGAGATGAGCCCTGGGACCAGCTGGGGTTCAATTCTGGCCTCCCCAGCTGGTCCCAGTAAAGTCTGAGTGGTTCCAGGTGCTCCGGGGTGATTTGGGCTGGAAAGGCGCCTGCACCCTATAAAAATGCTCCCTCTCACCCCCTACCCCACGGCTGATTTGGGGCTGCTGGGGGGGGGGTTTGTCCCTGGCAGGGTGGACGGGGTCCCAGCCATGGCGGGTTTGGGGGCCACCCCACGCACAAAGAAACCCTCCAGGGAGGACCAGGAGCTCTCGACCCCGAGGGCTGCGGCTCGTGGCCGGGCCAAGAGCCGGCTGAGAGAGGGGGAGCAGGGGGAGCGCGCCCCGCGGGGGTGGGCGCGTGTGCCCGGCTCCCCCACCACGCCCGGGAAGGGGCGGCTGGTCCGGCGGGGACTCGAGGAGTGTCACGGCGCCGCGTCCGCCCCGCCCGGCCCCGGGGAAAGGGGTGAGCGTGTCCCAGCCCGGAGAAACCCCTGCTTGGGGTAGGGGGGCTGCCCTGGCCGTGCTGACAGGAGCCCTCCGCCCCACAGAGCCTGCGAGCCCCCCGCTGCTGCCTTGCCCCGGGGGCTCCTATTTCTCGGCGCTCCCCGAGGTTGAACGTCAGGACCCTGCTGTCCCCGCGGCCCCCAGCCTGTGAGTGTGAGGGGGGGTCCCCATAGCCCCCCAAAATGTGTGTGGGGGTCCTACAGACCCTCAGCACCGCTGACCCTTTGCCTTCCCCCTCCAGGCCGATGCCTGGGGCCCTGACCCCTGGGAGGGAAGGTCCCCGGAGGAGCCGGAGCAAGTTACAGCACACCCTGGTCCTGGAGCTGGTGAGCCGGGGGAGTCGGGGGGGTTCTGCAGCCCCTGGGGCTGGGGGCTGACCCTGCTCCCTGTCCCCAGGATGGGACCCTGCTCTACTCCTCCCTACTCGCCCACGGGCAGCAGGATGCCACGGCCACCTTCACCATGGGCTTCCAGGCGAGTTCCTACAAGGTGGGTGCTGGGTCCAGGGGGTGACGGGGGGGTTGTCACTCGGGGCCATGGGATGGCAGTGAAGAGCCACATCACCCACATGGCCTCTGTGCCACTGTCCCTCGTAGCTGAAGGGGAAGGGGCTCTGAAATCCCATTGGTGAGGGTGGTGGGGATCCTGCCGAGGGCACTGAGCCCCCCTTGGTGCTCACCTTGGTGTCAGGATGTGGATGCTGGTGGTTTTCCAAGATGCTGTTCCCTCCCAGGTCCATGTGAAGCTGCGCCCACACGTGCAGGAGTTCTTGGAGAACCTTTCCAAGACCTACGAGGTACCCGGAGCCCCAGGGGTCTGTGGGGTGACACTGCCTGGGGGTCGTGGGGACTTGGGCGGCCCATGCAGGGACCTTCACCCTCTCTCTGCCAGATCTTCATCTACACCACTGCGAAGAAGGACTACGCCAAGAAGCTCCTGGAGGTGCTGGACCCCAAGAAGAAGCTGATCAGGTGATGGTGCTGGCAGTGCCCTCCTGGGGACCCCCTGTGTGGCAGAGCAGGGTCCCCACCCTTCTGTCTCCCCCCCAGGCGCTGCCTCTCCCAGTCGGATTGTGTCTGCTCCCAGGGCTGCTACTGGAAGGACCTGACCCGCCTGGGCAGGGACCTGGCCAAGACAGTGGCCCTGGACCACACCATGCAGGGCTTCCCTGCCCAGGTAGGGCAGCGCTGCTCCGGGGGGGAATTCGTGTGTCCCGAGCCCCCGGGAGCACCGTGGCTGTGCGGGATCCAATCTTCCCCCTCTGCCCCCAGGCTGCCAACTGGATCCCGGTGCCGCAGTGGTCTGGGGACCCGCAGGATGAGGAGCTGCTGCGCCTCATCCCGGTGCTGGGCCAGCTGGGCCAGGCGGTAGGATGTGGGGATGGGGACAGGGAGGGGACAGCTGCTCTGGGCACAGCCATCCCCTACCTCACCTCTCCCTGTGCAGGAGGACGTGCGCCCCGAGATCCAGCGGCAATTCCAGCCCCGCCAGCTGCCCACTGAGGATTAGGCCAGCCTGGAGGAGCAGGATGGGGAAAACCTCTGGGAGGCCATGGGGAAGTTTGGGTGTGTCCAGCACCTCATCCTGTGGAACTGGGCTGGATGGTTGCTCCAGGACTCTCCCTTGGTGTTTGCAGGGATCCCAGCTCGTCCCTGGGGGCTCGGAGTCCCTCCAAGGAGAGCCCTTGCCTTTGTCTCCAAAGCTGGATCCCAGCTCCCTCTCCCTGCTCTGTAAGGTCCAGCCAAGGGTTTTCACGGGTCATTATACGCTTGGAGAAAAGTCTGGCTCTGCCTTAATTCCCAAAACTCTTCAGCTGAGCAAACACACTGTGCTGGGGATGGCACAGCCAGGGAGGGGGGGACACAAACCACCTCCCCTGTGTCCTGGGGCAGTCCAGGGTCCTGGCATGGGGCCGGTGTCCCCGGGAGGGCCCCAGCTGGCAGCTCTCCCTGTCCCATCCCTGCCCGCTGCCATGGGTGCCACGTGCTGGGGCACAGCTGCCACTGTGCCTCTGCCAGTGCCCGTGGGACAGAGTGGCCGGGGATGCAGCCACCCTGGCACCCCTTTTTTAAGGCCTAAAGCTGCTGGTGGACAGGAATTGGGGACTTTGGAGGGGGTCTGGGCTGGCCTGTGCTGCCTCTGCTCTGCCAGGAGCCACATGGGCTCGTGGCCGAGCTCCTGCTGTGGCCACTCGGGTGCAGCTGTTTGGGGACACGTCACATCTTGTCCTTCTGCGCGTGGGAAAGGGCGCAGGGCTCCCGGCCCCTGTGGGAATGTCTCTGTCCCCAGGGGTGTGGGAGGAGCCACCATCCCTGTCCCTTCGCACAGCTGGACACGGGGTGGGACCATCCCAGGCGCTGCTGGGAAGGGGAATCACCCTCCGGAGAGGGCGGCTGGAAAGGTAACAGCAGGTTTATTTTGGAAGCCAGGCACGATCCCAGCTCTGTCCCTGCGGCCCAGGCTGGTGTCACTCTGTCCTCCTGGCCTGGGGACAGCAGGCAGCTCCTTTGCCAGCGCGAAGGAGCCCGCTGTACGTGGGGTACAGCACCCCTGCCAGGACCAGGCTGCTGCAGGCGAGGACAGTGACAACCACGAGGTCCCTGCGCAGCCCCACCAGGCGGGGGGAGCCCTCTGCGGGGTGGTGGCAGGTGTGGGTGACGTCCTGGAAGGTGCGGCCGGAGGGACAGGACGTGCAGTTTTTGGCCGAGGCGCCCTGGCAGGTGTAGCAGGAGGGGTGGCAGCTGGCACAGACACGGGCACTGTCCCTGGGGGTGGCACTGCGGGCCCGGCCGTAGGAGCGCGGGGGGCAGTAGGACAGGCAGGAGCCCTGGTGGGTGTACAGGGAGCTGCCACAGTCTGTGGAGAGAGGCTGGGGTGAGACCCTGGGGACCAGAGCAGTGTCACTGTGCCCCCCAAAAGCCTCGCTCACCCTCGCAGGCTCCCTGCTCGTCCCTCCTGAGGCACTCGTCCGTGGCAGTGCCCGTGGAGTGCCTGGCTGGCATGTCCTCATCCGTGCCGTGCAGGTGCAGGATGAAGCTGGTCAGCTGGCCTGGGGACAGGAGGGACAGGAGTCTGCCAGGTGAGGGATATGGGCCTGGAAGATTTGGGGTTGTGTCCTGCTCCCGGTGCTGTGCTGGCCAGGGAGATCCTCAAAGCCAGCACATGGCCCTGCAGACAAGGAGGGCTCATGGCCGGGACGAAGAAGCCAACAAATTGTCCATCCAAGCAGGGAAAGGAAGAATGACCAGGCACAGGGTGACTCCAGTAAAAATGGGGTTTGCCCCTCCGTGGGGCACCCACCTGTGTTACGGTCATCACCCCTGTTCTCCAGCAGGAGCGTCCAGATCCCCTTGGGATTCTCATCCCAGAAGTGCGTGGACATGAAGGTCCAGTCCTTGTAGCCCTCCTGGCTGGTGTCGTAGGGGCTGGAGGAGGAGAGCAGAGCTGGGAGTGCCAGCCCAGGGGCTGACAGGGCAGGATGTCACCTGAAGGGTCACCCTGTTCTTGCTCTGAGGGGGCACTCCCACGTGGCAGGGGTCCAGAGGAGTTTTGGCCACAGTGACTCGCTTTTTGGGAGTCTCCTGGCCCTGGGGAGGCCGTGGGAGCCCAGTGCTCCCCCTGTCCTTACCGCACGGTCACCAGCGTGGACGTGGTCCCCATGGGGCTGCTCAGAGCCACCACCAGGTCCCCCCTGCGGCTGTAGCTCAGGGACAGCTGGACCTGGACGTGCTCCAGGGACCGGATGCTCTGGGAGCAGGAGGAGGCATCCGTGGAGATGGTGAGCCTGGAGCCGATGTCCCTGTCGAGGACAAGCTGGAGGTGAGGGCATTCCCTCCCCTTCCATGGGCATCCCGCCCTCCTCCGTGGCCTCCAAGCGCAGCAGACACCGTGCAGCCCAGACGGGTCCCTGTGCCTGTGGTGGGCACAAGAAGTCCCCGTGGAGGCTGGACCTGGGGTCACTGTCCCTTACCTGGGGACCTGAACGGCCTGGACCGAACACTTCTCCTGAGGCCGAGTCCCTGCCCATGTCGTGGCCGCCTGCACCAGCAGCCCGGCGTCCAGCAGCCCGTAGCCGTAGTAGTGGCTCACTGGGACACAAGTGCCGCCCAAGAGAGGGACTCGTGAGCCCCTCAGTGCCACCAGGGCACCGGGGGCTTCTGGAAGGTGTTTGAGGGGCTGAGCCCTGCGCTCACCCCTGCGCCCAACGCCGTTCTCGGCCCAGTCCTCTGCCTGCAGGTGAGCGGGTTTGGAGGCCCTGATGATGAGGTGCTGCAGGTCACGCCAAGTCAGGGCTGGGCTGGAAGCAAGGAGGAGGTGGGGACAGAGGTCTGGGTTGGTTTTTAAGGGTGAGATTTGTTTTTTCTGGGGTGGGTAAAGCAACTGGGCCCAAGCTGGTCCCCCCATGACCTTCAGTGCCAAAACAGGAGCAAAAGACCTCCAGAGCACAACCCTCCTCCTGCCCGCCTGGGGGAAGACCACAACTCTGCACCCCAACCTGCCTGCTGTCCCCCAGCCTTCCTTGTCCCTGGAGAGGCACCAGCTCTCCCTGGGCACTGTCACTCTGTCTCAGTGTCACCTACTTGGCCTCCAGTGCCAGGGCCACCATCCCCGCAGCCAGCGGGGCCGAGGCGGAGGTGCCGGTGTGTTTGTCCGTGCAGCGGTGGTGCAGGTCAGTGGTCACCTGAGGGGACAGGGGGGTCTCAGGACTGTTTCCAAGAAAGCTGCCTGGAGCTGGGTACCTTCAGTAAATGCTCCTTTTGGGTCCCTTTGGGCTTTTTGGGCTCTACACACGAGCACCGAGGGCTCGGACGAGCCCAGCCCGTGCTGGGGTCTGTGTCTGCCCCAGAGCTGCTGCTCTGGCAGAGCTGTTGTGACACTCACAATCTGCACCTTGCTGGTGGTCCTGCTGCTGTAGGTGGTGGTGAGGATGGCGGGGCAGCTCTCGCTGTAGCGGGGCCGGTGCCCGTCCCCCAGGACGCTGCCCACCGACACCGTGTAGATGCTGTTGGTGTACCCATCGCAGTTGCAGTTGTCATAGTTGGTGCCACCGTTGCCTGAGGCCCAGATGAAGATGGAGCCGAGCCCACCCCGTCCCTGTTGAAGAGCAGAGGGGGGTGAGCAGAGCGGGGTGAGCAGGATGTCCTCGCGTCCCTGTGGTCCCCGAGGCCGGGGCTGCGCTTACTTGCACGACCCCTCTGTGGAAAGCGGCCGCAGCCAGGACGCCCGGCCCGTCCACCGTCCTGCCGTCGTCCTCGGGGCCCCAGCTGGCGCTGTAGATGTGGATGTGCTGGGGCTGCAGGCTCAGCGCCTGAGCCTCCACTATGTCCGTGAGGGAACCGTCCAGCATCCGCACTCCTGGGGGCCGGCACCGGGAGCGGCCGTGGCCGAGAGGCGGCAGCACCCGGGAGAGGCCGCGGGTGGCTCCGAGGGGACGGGAGCCCCGCACGTGCCGCACCGAGGGAAGGGATTGGGGGCACCTCGCCAAGCCCCCCTGGCCCCCCACGGCCTCCAGCAGCTTTCACATGACCCTGCCCTAAGGAGATCAGGCCCCATGGGGGCCTGTGCTGCTGCCATGGTTCCCAAAGCTCCTCGTTAAGCCTTTTGTAATTAAGCCCAGGGAGTGCTCCCAGCTTTTAACCCCCTTTGCCACCCTCACTTCCACGGGGGAGGCTGAGCCTGCCCTGCTGCGTGTCGGGGTGAGCACTGAAGCCCGGGGGAGCACCGAGAGTGATGTGGGTAACACTGCAGCACCCTGGACACCCCTGTAAAACCTCACCCGGGGTCCTGTGTTCCCCCAGGGGGCCGGAGCTGATTTCCAACTTCACTCCCCCGGGAGCAATGTCCCACCTCCGATTTTGGCGTTGTAGGCGACGCCTGCACCACAGATTCCGTTGTTGGCCGCAGCTGCCACTTCCCCTGCACAGCGTGTCCCGTGCCTGGGGAGGGGACAGGGTGACCCTGTGAGGGGTGGGGGGCCTGGGACAGCCCCGGCGCCCCCGAGAGATGAGCCCCCCCCAGCACGGGGAGCTGGGCAGAACCCACCAGTTCTTGTCCCCGTTGCCGTATCGGGGCTGGGGATCGGGGTCGTTGCTGTTGAAATCGTAGCTCGCCAGCGGGTCCTGTTACAGAGCGAGGCACCGGCTGAGCCGAAGGCTCCGGGCAGGGCTGTGACAGCTTGGCACAGGCGCCTGGCACTGAGCCTGGCGCTGGCACCGCCGAGGGCTCTGCCTGCCAGCCCGGGGGACAGCGGGGCCCCTCCGTGCCCAGCTGCACTGGGAGCTGGAGCTAAACCCAGTCCCGAGAGGGAATGGAGCTGGGGAAGCGAGCACCAGGAATGGCTGAGGGAGCTGGGAAAGGGGCTCAGCCTGGAGAAAACGAGGCTCGGGGGGAACCTTCTGGCTCTGCACAGCAGAGGGAACAGCCTCAGGCTGTGCCAAGTGGAGGCATTGCTCCCAGGGGACAACAGGACAAGAGGGAACAGCCTCAGGCTGTGCCAAGTGGGACCTCCGGAGGAATTTCCTCATGGAAAGGGTGGGCAGGCCTTGGAAGGGGCTGCCCAGGGAGGTGTGGAGGCGCCATCCCTGGAGGTGTCCAAGGAAGGCCTGGATGTGGCACTCGGTGCCCTGTGCTGGGGACAAGGTGGGGATAGGGCACAGCTTGGACTCGATGATCCTGGGGCTCTTTTCCAACCTCTGTGGCTCTGGGATTCTGCAAAAAGGGGTGAAAGCAGCACAACTTTTGCCGTTTCCCGGACAGAGCCCAGTGTGGTGACTCACCTGAGGGTGACCCTCGCTGGCCACGAAGGCGGGAGAGAGGAACCACAACCCACGGAAGTGGTGGTGTTACAAACACCCAGGATTGCCTTTCCTTCCCCGTGGAGCACAGGAGGGTTTACCAGCTTTACTGGCTTTGCAGCTTGCTGTAATTACACCTATTCTGGGGGCTCCAGTGCGTGTACAAGTTCTAACATTTCCTCAGTGTGAGATTTCACTGCGGGAGGCTCCAAACCTTGGATCCAGCCCTGGAGGGGCCAAGCTCCCACCGCACAGTCCCAGGGGTGGGATGAAGGCATTGACTCCCACCCTCCCCCGGAGCCCACCCACCCTGAAGGAGCTGCTTCCCCCATAGTTACGTAGTTGGCAGCCAGGTCGGGATGATCCTTCTCCAGCCCATCATCCAGGACAGTCAGCACCACCCCCAGCCCCGTGTAGCCTCTGCTCCAAGCCGTGAGGATGTTCAGGTCGGGATGGACGTCGTTGTTCTGGAAAACAGATTAAATTGGATCGGCAGCCCGGGGTCACCTTCGAGGACTTCTGCTGCCTCATCACTGCCGGCATTAGCCTGGTTTATGTGTTGGGGGGGCACTGAGAAGAGCATTGTCAGCACTCAGGGAGTGATCCTGCCCCTCTGCTCAGCCCTGTGAGGCACGTCTGAGCTGCTGTGTCCAGCTCTGGGCTCCTCGGGACGTGGAGCTCCTGGAGTGGGTCCAGGGGAGAGTGACAAAGTTGAGGAAGGGATTGGAGCATCTCCCTGATGAGGAAAGGCTGAGGGAGCTGGGGCTGCTCAGCCTTGAGAAGGGCTCTGTCCCTGTCTGTCCCTGTCTGCAGGGAGGGCTCCGAGCAGGGCCCAGGCTCTGCCCCATAGAACCCAGAAATGGCACCAGAGGAACGTGGAACCCAGAAACAGCACCAGGGGAACAGGCAGGAACTGATGCCCAGGAAGTTCCACCTGGACAGGAGGAAGAACTTTGCTGTGCAGCCACCGAACCCTGAACAGAGACCAGAGAGGGTCTGGAGTCTCCCTCACTGGGGATATCCCAGACCAATCCAGACACAATCCTGTGTCCTGTGCTCTGGGATGGCCCTGCTGGAGCAGGGATGTGGCACCAGATGCCCCATTCTGGTCCCTTCCATCCCGTGATTTGGGTGAGGATTAGGAGGGGAAGCAGCACGGTCTCACCATGTACCACTGCTTGGGGAACCAGGGATCCGTGGGCACCACGCCGGTGCCTCTCTTCGAGCGCCTCTTCACCGTCTGCTGCTCAAACCACAGGACCTGGGCGGGGAGCAGCTGTGGGTGGGAGCTGTGGGTGGCAGGCAGCGCCCGCCCTCAGCTGTCCCCTGGCTCCCTGTGCCCTCCTCCCTACCTGGGGGTCCCTGGTGAGCCGCGTGTGCCACCCCCAGTGCCTGCTCAGGGCTCTCTGCCTGGTGCCGCGGTGTCTGAAGTGGTAATAGGGCTCTCCCTCCATCACCTGCGGGCACAAAGAGCTGCTGGGAGCTTTTCTAGGGGACACCAGTGCCAGCCCCACGTGTGCTGCGGGGGTCGGAATGGTGAATTTAACGTGAGCTGCAGTGCAGGACAAGCAGAAAGTGTCGCTTGGAGACAGAATGGAGTCCTGGGGAGGGGCTGGGTGCCCTTGGAGGTCCCTCGCTCACCCCTGCACGCTCAGAGGCCGTTTGCTGTGAGGGTGGGGGGACGCTGGCACAGGATTCCCAGGAAGTGTTCGAGACCAGGTTGGACAGGGCTTGGTGGAAGGTGGCCCTGCCCACTGGACAAGTCAAGGGGACAAACACGTGTCGACAATGGTGACACAGGGCAAGTACGAGCACGAAGGTCGGGCCAGGGGCACACGGGGTGGGCTGGGCCCGCCCTTCCCTGCCCAGGCCGCACCTGGCCCAGGTAGAGCAGCCCGTGCCGGCGGGCCAGGGCCCGGGCGTCCCGCAGCCCCGCCGCCACCCGCACGGCCCAGCTGCCCAGGTAGACGCGGGGCTTGGCGGGGCCCGGGGGGTCGGTGGCGACCACCACGAGCAGCGCGAACAGCACCGGGAACAGCGACAGCGCCGGGCCGGGCCTGGGCCAAGCCGCCATGAGGCCGCGCCGCCACTGCGCGCGTCGCCACGGCAACGGCGTCGGCCCCGCCCCTCTCCACGGCCTCGCCTCATTGGCCCGCCTTGATCCCGCCCCGCCTCCTCATTGGCCCCGCCCCAGCGTTAATCCCGCCCCTTCTTCCTATTGGCCACGCCCCGTGGCTTTGCCCCGCCCCACTTTCCCGCTGGCCACGCCCCCAGCGGCCGCACTGACCGGGGCGCGGGGTCGGTCCGGGGCCGCTCGGGGGCCACCGCCGCTGCCTTCATCACCTTCATCATCGCCACCGCCGCCATGGGCTCGATGCAGCAGCGCCTGGAGCGCTTCCTCCACAGCCCCGGGCCGATCGGCGACCTGCTGGGCCAGCTGGAAGCCCGTACCGGCGTTCAACGGCTCTACCTGGCCACAGGTGCGACCGGTATCGCGGGGCCTCCCCGGTTCTACCGTTCTGTCCCCTTCTCCCCCGTGTCCTGCGGCGCCTTGGCAGCCCCTCACCCTGGCTCTGGGCTCAGCACGGGGGCACGGGGAGGGCAGGCAGGGATACCCTAGTTGGGGGTGCGAAGCGGGGCCGTGCTGGGAGGGCGCTGGGGGTGCCGGGGGTGACATCGCTGTCACGGAGTGTCAGCAGGCACGAAATCCCAAAATCCCGAAACTGGCAGGGTCCGAGGTCTGAGGTGTCAGAGAGACCCTTGAGACCTCTGGCCCTGGCAGAGGGAGGTCCCCGTTCTGGGTGAGCCCCCAGGCGCTGGGGATGGGAGCTCGCCCCTGTGTCCCGCTGTGGGGATCCAGCCTTTAACCGGATCCCTGTTGTTCATTAGTGAGGAACCAGCTGGATTCTCCCCAGGGATCCTTCTCCTGGCACGCCGTGCCCCTCTCCCCTGACCCTCGGCCCTGTGGCCTCTCTGCCAACTTAAACTGGCCTTGCCCGCATGCTCCAATTTGAGATTTCATATCAAACCTCCCAGGAGGGCTCAAGGCTTCCCTGTTTCCCTGTCCCTCCAGGCCTTTGGCCTCTGGGTGTGATTTCCTGGCCCTTCACCTGCAGTAGGGCTGGTTTTCCCACTCCAAGAGGGAAAAGTGTCCACGAAGGGGCACGTGCTGCTGTGCAGGCTGTGTTTGGATGTGGTGCCGCTCAGGTGTCTTCAAAGCAAAGTAATCCTGGGCATTTGGTCAGGCTCAGCTGTGATGGACTTTTGGGGCAGGACAGGAGTGGACGCACCAAAAAGTGATGGTTCCACGTTCTGGATCTCTGTCCTGGAGAGGAGAAGCTGCTGCTAAACTAAAAATTCCCTGATTTCTCCCTCCCATGGCTCTGGAGCGATCCCTAATTTGTGTTTGAACCCATGGGCTGGGGTTTGGAGGAACCTCTGGGCAGCATCACCTCCAGCCGCTCTCTCAGCGAAGCCTTTCCCTCGGTTTCTGCTGTTACATAAATTTCTCCGGGGGTTAAAATCCTGTGAAATCCCTTCTAAGGCTCTTGGGGAATGAAACCCAGCACTGCCTGGACCTGCCTGCCCTCCTTGGAGGGAGGTTTGGGATTGCTCCAAAGCCACGTTGCTCCTGCCCGTCTCCCAGGAAAGACCCGGAGCTGTGGGTGCCCCGGATCGGGGCCGGAGCTCAGCCCAGGAATGCTGCAGCGAGCAGAGCAGGGATAATCCGCCCTCCAAGCCCGAGCAAGGACTTTCCTCTAATTCACCAGCACAGACAGGTTAATTCCCAGCTTTCTTGCTGCTGATGGAGGAGTTTGTTCCAGTGCTGGGGAGAAGCTGCTGGGCTGGACAGAGTGCTCCATCCTGTGTATCCCTGAGGTTTTCCTGCCCCCTCAGCCCCGGCGTGAGCCAGGCTCTGCCGTGGTTTCCACCCCAAGAACTCCCTGTCCCACCTTCCCCATCCACCCTCTCTCCCAGCTCCGCTGCTCCAGCCTCCTGAGAGTGTCCGAGAGCGCTGGGCAGGCTCCAGGCCACCAAACCCTCTGGCTCACATTTAATTTAACGATCTAATTGAGTAGCAGGGAAGCGGGATTGAATTGCCTCTCCCAGGGGAGCCAACCCTTCCTTTGCCGGCGGCTGCTCAGCCACGGGCAGCGCCTGCGGGAGGAGCCGCGATCCCGGGCGCCGGATCCGGGAGCAGGGCTCGTCCTTGAGCGGGAGATCTGGGAATGCCAAGCGGCTCCGGGCGCCGCGGGCGGGGGAGACGAGCGGAGCCTTGACTTTGGACCATGGGTGTGTTGTCAGCGTCTCTGGTTCCTGCTGCCCTGGCCCCGCTCCAGGGGCCAAAGAGATTGGGGAGGTAAAGTCCCATCCGGGACAGATGGTGACAGGAGCAGGTCACGGGTCCCTGGGGGAGGAGCGGACTCCACCACGTGCCTCGTTACATCGAGCACCTCAGCTATGCCGTGGAATTAATTGGAGGTGGTCGTTATCCCCTGGCATGCGCCTCTTCCCGGTCCGGGATGAGAATCGGGCTCAGCAGACCGAGCGGGGTCTCTCCCTGGTGACAGCAGGCACGAGCCCATCCTCTGTCCCCCGCAGGTTCCGTGGCTTTCCTGGGGCTGTACCTCATGTTTGGCTATGGCGCCTCCCTGCTCTGCAACATCATCGGCTTCGTCTACCCCGCCTACGTCTCGTAAGTACCTGTCCCAGCACCTGGAGAGCGTTCCCTGCCCTTAGCCGAGGGTCTCCGTGCTCAGCGAAGAGGCAGTTATGGCCGGGAAGCTCTTGAGATCTTCCTGGAAACGCTGGGGCCGTGCCAGCGCCGAGCGCCCAGCGGGCGGGTTCCCTCCGGGATTTGGAGGATTTGGGAAGGTGGAGCCCATGCCAGGACTGCAGCAGCCGTGTCCTTCCCCTGTCCTGCCGCAGCATCAAAGCCATCGAGAGCAACGCCAAGGAGGATGACACCATGTGGCTCACGTACTGGGTGGTCTACGGCGTCTTCAGCGTCGCCGAGTTCTTCTCCGACCTTTTCCTCTACTGGTTCCCGTTCTACTACGTCGGGAAGGTAACGGCTGTGCCGGGCTGCTCTCGTCCCGCGGCTGAACAGGGAGGAGCTGGGGCTCTGACCCATTAGCGGGGCAGTGGAGGTGCTGCAACTGTTTCACATCCTGGTACCTCCAGTGAGCTCCAGCCTGGGATGCTGCTGTTGGACCAGGCTGGGGGGCACTGGAGCAGCTGAGCCCCTCCCGTCCCCGCAGTGCCTGTTCCTGGTGTGGTGCATGGCTCCCGTGCCCTGGAACGGTTCCCAGGTCATCTACCACAGCGTCATCCGGCCCTGCTTCCTCAAGCACCACGAGGCCGTGGACTCCGTGATGGGTGACATCAGCACCAAGGCCCTGGACGCGGCCTCCGCTGTCACCCGAGAAGGTAACTCAGGTCCCGCTGTCCCTCCGTCCTGCTCCGTGTCCAGGTTTTCCCAGCGCAGGGGCGTGGGCAGTTTAATTACCGGCAAGTGAGTGATTGTTTCTCCGTGCCCATGGGCCGTGCTGCCGCAGCCCCGTGACGGGAGCCCCGGGGGCGGTCACAGTCCCCTCTCTAACCTCTCTCTCCTCTCTGCGCCGCCCGGTCCAGTCCTGCAGACTCTGGCCAAAAGCAGAGCCCGGCTGGCGGCCGGGGTGGCCCCGCAGCCCAGCCTGTCCGTATGTACCGAGCCGCGGCTCCCGCTGCCGCCGCGCGGGGACGGGGCCGGGCCGTGCCAGGCGCCCGCCGGCTCTCGTGTCCGCCGTGGCACCGCCCAAACCGCTCTGCGCCCGCAGGCACCGGCGCGGCTCCCGCACGCCCGGCCCTGTCTCCCGTGGCGTGGGTAGAGCAGGCGCTTCCCTCCCGCTTCTCCGTAGCCAGACCCCATCCGTGTGTCCATCCGTGTGTCCATCCATCGTCCATCCCCGTATCCATCCCTGCGCCCACGTGCTCCTCAGCGCTGCTGCAGCCCTGGGGCTCTCCTCCGGAGCCCCCCGGGTGCGGGGAGGGCAGGGCTGGCTGTCACTCCCGTGCTCAGCGGGACGGGGAGGGAACGGGACGGTGGCGCGGGGCCGGGCCGGGCAGCGCCCCAGGACACCGGCCACTGGCCCGGGGACGGGCACTAACGCCATCCGTGTCTCCGCAGGCGCCAGAGCATCCCTGACCCTGGCAGAGTTAGTGGAGAAGACGAAGTAAGAGAGGCATCGGCGCCTCTGGTACCGGCACTACAGCCCCGGTACTGGAACCGGTACCAGCGGCCCCAGTATCAGCACCACACTCCCGGTACTGGTACCGGCATCCCCCGTTCTGGCACCGAAGTCTCCCATACCGGCACTACAGACGCCGGTACCGGCACCATGCTCTCGGTACTGGTACCAGCATCTCCCGTTCTGGCACCGAAGCTCTCCATACAGACGCCGGTACCGGCACCATGCTCCCGGTACTGGTACCAGCATCCCCTGTTCTGGCACCGAAGCCCTCCATACAGATGTGGTACCGGTACTGTGCTTCCAGTACCGGCACCATGACGCTGTTACCGGTACCGGCCACCCCGGGCCGTACCCGTCCGGGATCCCGAGTTTCTCCAGTCCAAGTCTGTTGTTCCCCCAATAAACCCCGGTGCCCACGAAGCGCCGCTCCCGCGCGTTCCGTAACACCGCGCGGCGCCTTTAAGAGCGGGTGGGGGCGGAGCTTTGAGAAGGGGCGGGGCATGCATTGATGACGTGTCCGGGGGCGTGGCGGAAGTGCGGCCCGACGGTGGCCGGGACGCGGGGATCGTTCCGTCGGTCCGTCTGCGGTACCGGGGGCCCGGTCTGTCCGTTCGCTTGGGGGGGATCAGGGGCTCTGTCTGCGTGTCCGGGGGGCGGAGGAGGCCGGTTCGTCTGTGCGGGGGGTGGGCTCTGCCCGTCTGTCCAGCGGCGGGGGAGGGGTCTGTCCGTCCGTCTGTCCGTCTGGAGGGCGGGGGGGTGTCTGTCAGTCTGGGGGGAAGGGAGTCGGTCTGTCTGGGGGGAGGCAGCACAGAGGCTCTGTGTGTCTGGGAGGGCTGGTGTCTGTCTGTCTGTCTGGAGGAGAAGGTGGGGGGGGCTCTGTTTGTCCGTCCGGGGGGACAGTGAGGGGGCTCTGCCTGCT
>VWPU01000945.1:0-36344 GCA_013398955.1 Callaeas wilsoni
GCCTCTGTGGTGCGTGTGACACTCCTCGAAGGATGAGAGAATTCTTGGGCTGTCACTTCTCCTTTGACAACCTTATCCTTTTCCTTTGCTTCTCTTGAATTCTCACTTGAGTCCAGAATTGATGCAGCAAAGGTACCATTTGGGTATAACCACAGCTACAAGAAAAAAGAAGATGGTGGTTCCAAGCCCATATTCAGGAAGAAGTACTTGCAGAAATGGCCATATTTATTCAACAATCAAGTCTGTTTTTAAAAGCTGATACTGGAGAAGACCTGAATGGCAGTGTAGCAAGCTGCCTGATTAGTGGCACAGCTACTTCAGCTGCTTTGGAAGTTTACACATTTTAAAAGCTGTTCCTGATTTTTGGCTGTTTAGAGCACCTTGAGTTGTGTTTCCTGGAGGCAGTAAGCACGGATAGCTGCGGGCAGCCTTCCTTTGGTGGGCAGCACTCAGCCCTTATGAAAATGGATCTTAGCCTGGCACTCCACACCAACAACACCCCAAAATGTGGTCATTCAAGATGGAAGCTACTGAGATTTGTTCTTCAAAGGTCCTCTGGCATTTAGACCCTAGGTAGCTCTTGATGCGAAACGTGTTTAACATGTCTCTAGAAGAGAAGAGCAAGAGACCAAAGATTTCCCTTTTTCAACTCTTGACTGAGTGAGTCCTTGCCAATTCTGTCTCACCTCTACCCTTCCCCAGCTCATACTCAGGAGGTTGTCCTTGAGCCTGCCAGGGTGCAGAACATGGTCAAAGCTGCTGGGTCACAGCACCACATCATTTTTATCTATTCAAGAGCACCAAGTCCTTCTCCATCATTTTTGAAGGTACTCAGAGGCAGGAGAGGAGCAATGGGCCTGGTGTTTCCCCATTCCCTCACATGAGGCAAGAGCTGTGGTTAGCCCCAGGGCAGGAATATATCTTTTTTGTCCACTAACTTTTTCAGACAGGCTGAGGTGCCTATCTGGTGGCTCCTTGCAAAAAGCAGCTATTGCCTGTGAAAAGCAATAACTGGGCTTTTTGTCTCTTCAACTGCAGGCTGAATGACAAAATGCTAAACCTATTTGTCCTCAAAGCCTACATTTCAGTAATATCAGAAATTTCAGTTTCTACTTATGTAAGTTCCCTCAAGTACAATCCTCTCACAAAGTTACACATGGTCTCTGGTAGAATCCTCTGATTCTTTGTTTAATTGAAGATGAGTAGTGAGAGAAGGTGAGACTATGCCACAGAGTTTGCAGTCTCACAAGTCTATGGACCAAAGAGGAGGTATGAATGGGTTTGCAACCTCACATTAGTATAATAAGGAGGTCAGGAAGGAGAGCCCAGTTGCTGAGGTGGAGAGCGAGATTATATCTGAGAAAGAAGGAGAAAGAACTGTTCAGAAGCACAGGAAAGTACATAGGAGTACTTTGTTTCTCACTTTGCTGACTTGTCTGGGAATTAACAGATTAGCTGTTGAATCTGGCAGAAAAATACATACCATGATCCTTGTCATTGGATGTCATAGTCAGAAAAGATTTCAAGATGTTTTTAAACATTTTTAAACAGTGAGGTGGATCAAGCCCTAAAGTAGCTGGACAACATGTGTGCCAGATTCGGTAATGTGAAATCCTTACGTGGAGAACATCTGCCTTTAAGAGGACATGCTGCAGCTTCTGTGGAACCTTGCTATAGAAATGATTGGGTGAAGTGTTCTGGTTTGTTTTACATGGAAAATACGACTTACCAAACACAGCAAACAGCTCTTTCCGCCTTATTTATTTCTGAAGTGACAGACTTGTTTAGAAGAATGCCTGTGAGAAAAGAAGAGAACATATTTAGAGAGGTCTGAAAGCTCATTAAAATGCCCCTGAAGCCAGGACATAGTGGAGACAATGCACTACTCAACAAAGCAGTATTGAAAAAGAAGAGATAACCTTGCCCAATGTTGGTATCAACACAGCTTGTCCTGTTCTAAGAGGAAGAGGAGACAGGAGGTGTAGTGTAATTTTGAGGGTCCCAGTTCAGTTAGGGAATCTGATTCTCCTGAAATCCATGTTGCTTTTAAATTGGCTTGTTCTGTTGACCAAGGTTCCCACTATAATTGGTCATTCATTTTAACAGTTTTTGTGTCCTTTTCTACCCTTTTTGTCATGAAAGGTATAACAGAACAGGCTCTTGTGAATCATTTACACACTTAATGGAAGACTGCAGGTATCACCCAATTTTTTTTGTAGTCCGGATGCAGCATTTGCTTGTACTTGCTCTGGAAAACAACCACAGCAAGTTTCATCTGGAAGGAGGCAAGGAAAGCCACACAGCAACAGGACAAATGACACAGCTGGTTAGCTGACAGTCAGATACTCAACGCTACATCATCCAGACTCTTCTGCCACAAAATTAGCCTTGAGAACAGCATTTCTAAGCTTCCGACTGTACATTGTGCAAGGACTTAAGAGATCAAGGCCAAATAAAATGGGGACTTCTCCTCACTTAACCTTACACATGACTTCAAGGGGGAATTTGTATGAAAAAGCAGCAAAGAACATGGCCCAATAATATGCCTTCTTGTGGCATTTCAGTAGTTTCATACAGAGAAGGGAGTCAGAATTGGAAAATCATTTTACTCATTGACACAGTATGAATTAACATAGTAATATTTTTTAACCACAGTATGCATAGAAAGGAACTTTTTCCTCGCTAATCTTCTAAATAATTATGGGTCATCGATTACGATTTTTGTCTGAACTTATTATGTGAACTTTAATGACATTTTATTTCAAACTTTGCAGACTGAAATGTGAAAGAAAAAACCCTTAGTATGTGGTGCTCATGTAACCTGTACTTCAGTGTATTTCTTAACTGGAGGCTGGACTTTGCAGTCAGACTATATTTTGTCTTTTATGACTGAGCCTTTACTCCTTCAGATATTTAGTTGCCTAATTCCCAGTAAGTTACTTGGAATAAATTAATAAAATAATATGCTCAAGGATTTGGCTTTATTCTGTCAATGTGAGCAGGAAGATTTCTCTTCAATAACAGAAAAAGCATGAAATCCAGTTATCAGCATGTGGCCCACTTAGTGTTTAGACAACATCTTACACATGCCTTTTAATACTTTGGTGACACAACTCAGATACTGCACAAAGCAAACGGAAATATTTCGCTAGATTGTCAAATAAATGCTGAAACTTCCCTATCACCACCATGCTCAGTTCAGAGATCAGTGTAAGGTATGTGCATCTTAGATACCCATCTAATTGTATGTCCCTCCTAGGTACTTAGTGACTTTCTGCCAGCCTGGTGCATGATGACAAGAGCACAGGAACGGATTTTCCAGGATAACCACCACTTCTGTCCCTACAGGCCCTTTCAGAGGCTGCCTGTGTGCCATTGTGCAGCCCCTTAAGAGCTTCTCTGACCAAAACTTTGCTTTTAATTAAAAACCCTTCCCAATTCCCAGCCTCCTTGTAGTGTCTCCATGATACACAAGGGAGTGCTGCTGTCCCCTTTTCACTTATGTTTGGGTTGAGCTGGATTTCTCGTGTCATATGATATGATGAGCCTCGGGGTTAAGGTGACTGCTCCATGTTCATGTGTGGGTTAGTGTTCTCTGAGTGGAGAACCAGACTTGCAGCTGACGTGGTGCATCAGGACTTGTCTAGCATCCTGTATGCTGGTCTTTATAAATCTGTATTAGAAGTATCTCACCATTGTAGCTGCACATTTACATCACACTGCCAGTGTACTCGTATGGCCAGGAAATGAGTGCCACTCCAAGGGAATTTAAAAATTAACAGTAGAGGACATTCAACAACTTCTTCTTTGGCAAGGTAAGAAGTGGCCCATCCTCTCACTGTGATTACTTCATGAGCTGTAGGTATTGAAGATATTTTGCTGTAGTTGCTAGAGTATTCACTAAAGCTAAGACAGTGAGGCTTTTTCCATTTTGGACCTCTTTGCTACATGCACAAAACTTTACTGTGATCAGCTGTCAGGCTATACTTTACCTCTCCAGAGGAATTTTTTTTTGTCAGGGCAAAGAATACTCTCAAGCATTTCTGAATTACGGGAAGAAGAGAATACCCTGTGATAAATTTTGAACTTACTATGAAGGGGACAAGGTGTCAAAATTTTAGGACAGAGTGTCTATCCATAGCACTTAAACATATCCATACCTAAATGTCACTAGGAAACATAGGATGAAAAAATGTGTTTAACAAATGTGAAAACAACTAAACAGAAATGTATAATGTGCACAGTGCAAGACAGCCCAAAGGGTAACTCATAAGCCTTTGCGAACAAACCTACGTGGCTTTGTTTCAAAATCCATTTAAACTCAAGAAGTTTTACATTTATCCAGTTCAAAGCCCAGAGATACCACCTGCAAGAGTCTACTATAAACTAGGGCTTGGTCCTTATACTGAAAAGTATACTGGAATGACTTTTCAGAAGGATTGTTGAGAGCTTTAGGGCTGAAATACAACAAAGACCAATAAAGTTTGAATTTCAAACATTTCCTCTGTGCCTTCTGGCTACTTACAGTCTTACAGTGCAGCAGTAATTTGGGTTTTGTTGCTTTAGGAACTGTGATTGATGATACTCTGACTTAGTGACTCCTCCTAAAGTACACTCTAAAAAGATATCCAGGGCAGCAGGTAGGTCGATTTTTATTTATGACCTATTACATACAGATATATTTTAAGCAGTAATTTACATTAGCTCCATTTGCTTTATTAAATATGATTACTGTGTATTTGTGCTCCATATCCCACTGGAATCCTAAAGAGGGACAAAGATTCCATTTGTCCGAATGTTGCACAAATACAAGCTAAAACAGTGTGCCTTTCAAGAAGGGTATAATCCAAATATAAGCAGAGGTTAGCAGGTGGGGCAGCCCATGGTGCATGTGATTAGGTGACAGTTTTGGTCAGAGCTGTAAGGACAACTTGCAGCACATCAGCCCAGTGGTTTTTAAGGAAGTCGTGGGTTTTCTTGCAGAGAAAAGTTGGAAGAAAGGATTTGAGGGGTGACTGTGAAGTTTTTTGTGGGCACTCCTCCCACATGTACTAGACAGTGTGGAAGAAAGCATGTAAGTAGTCACTAGCAAAGCAACCTCTGGGTATGAGAGAGCTGAAAAGGAATAAACACTGTGAAAGTGACACTAGACCCCAGTTTTGAACTGTGAAGCTGATGGGGAAAGAAATGCTTCAGCAGGGAGCAACTCAGCTGAGGAGCTACGTAGGGTAGTATGAATAAATCTCTGTGTGAGCCATCCCCCCTCTGGTGAATGAGGGACCTGAATATGAACCATCAGCACCCTTGGTACATAAACAGGGTGACTAAGCTAGGAGGTACAAGTTGTGCTATTTGCAAAGGTCTACCTGGTACTCCTGGAAGGAAATAGAAATCCAACCAGAATCACACTGGTTTTGTGTAGTCATAATATTGAATTCTGCCTGGGTTTCATTGTAACCCAGCATCAGTTAATATCCGTGTGTTGTAAGGTATTAGTCACAATTGGGTTTACACTTTTCTCATAAATTTGTTGCAAAGTATTTTACTACAATTTTGATTTTCAAAATTCAAATGGTATCTTTTATTAAATAGCTGTTGCAGGACATCGTTATGGACGTTAATATCTGGAATATAGTATAATTTACATCATTCAATCAAACATCTATCAGATTTCAAGCTGGGTTTGAGGCTACTGCATTTGAATCAGCAAAACATGTACAAATTGGAAACCTAGGAAAAAAAGGAAAAAAAAAGGATCAGCTTATGGCTTTAATTTCTTTGTTCAAATCTACCATGAGGGTGAAGAAAATTTCTTTTTAAACAAAAGAATCAGATCCATTCCTTATGAAAACAAACGATTTAGAAAAACAATGTTAGAATGCCACCTGGGGGCTTATATTGCCATCACACGCCACTTCAGATCAGAGCAGCATGCAATTTGTACTGTCAGAGAAAAAAACCTGTTCAGTCCATTTTCTTTACAAAGTACAGTCAGACTTTGAGGAATTCATGCAGGTGTTATTCCATTTTATGGCACTTGCTTCCTTAGACCTTCAGCAAGAACATAATACAAGAAATAGGCACTGAAGAAGCAAACCAATTTGCTTTGCAAAGAGAAACACAGCATTATGCACTGTGTGAGGTACTCTATTTTTCACAGATAAATGTAAACCAAACACAACAAACACAAAAATAAGCTTATTTATTGACAACACATAGAAAAGACTAAATGACATCAGACAGAGAAGGCCACAGTTTGTGGAGGCAGAAAAGGGATTGTTCAAGCACAGATAAACTGCAGTATCGAAGCATTAAAAATGGAAATATACAGAAAATAACTCTTATCCATTAAACTAGTGTTAAAAGTAGGACTTTCCTCGACTTTAATTTCAGGGATTATGCCAGTATGATAAAAGTGAGAGCTGATAAGAATCTTTGACAGAAATTACAATTTAATACAAATGAAGGCTGTGGGTAGGGTAACAACCCCACACTACCAGTATTCACTTGCACATTTGGTGAACTTTTCCGAACCTGACCAGACAGGAGAAATTAATACATATTTTGCACACTTAGATGTTAAATCTAAGGCCAAGGGGAGAGAGGAGATTTTCTTGAGAATTTAATCAAGTCACCATTTAGTTTTCCCTTGGTCAGGAGCAGAGTGATACCCTTGTCCACTTCTCTCCAGTCTGCTGAAATTCTCCATGAAAGGGTGGCTAGGAGCACTGCACTACTTGGCTCCATCTCAGCTTGTATGATGAGCTGCATCACAGTCCTAAGCACTCAGGTACCTGCTGATGGGTCCTTCCATGTAGTGAGCTGCTGTGGGGCCAAGGATCTGGGAATCTGGGTGTCCTTGTGAACCATGAAGGACGTCTGTCTCTAGGGGTAGCATTATTTTTGTTTACTCACATCATGAGTCATTTGATCAACATAGAAAAAAGACGGCATGCAAAGGTGACCCCACATAATTGGGCAACATGTGAATTTCTGCTGTGGCTTCAAGGGTAGCTAAAGCCATTGACTAGAAGGAGTGACGAAGCCTTTTCTTGCAGCCACAAAAATTTAGAAAAATGCGAAACTATTTATTTACATCTATGAATCTGCACAAATACATTTCTTTGGCCTGTGAGCAGCTCCAGAATTTCATGATGGAAGCAGCTGAACCTTTCGTCATGGTGAGGAAACATTTCTCTCAGATACAACACCATGGCTGGAGCTGCAGAGATCCCCTTAGGATAAATAGAGTCAAGTTAATTACCACCTGTGGTTGAACTTCCACTCCCTCACAAGTTCCCGGAGTTTAGATTCAGGCTTACCTAAATCAAGCTAATATCCCAAGTCTAGTGCAACCAGGATTCAGGCCAAGAGGAGGAACTCAATGTGCTCGGGTGGTATTGCTGGATGATCTACCCTTCTCCTAAACCTCTGAATGCTGGCAGTTAATTGGGAGATAGGTGGTCATGTGACAAAAAGAATTGCTTCCCGTAAGGAATACCTCGAGGGTGCTCTGGTGGCACACTGCATATCTACAATAGCACCCTTGAACTGGCAGGAGCCACAGGTTCAATTTTTTTCTCAGCACTTCTTACCACCTTCAGTCACAAAGTGAACTGGTTAGGCAACATGGCCTCCAGCACCAGAAAGATGCAATTGACACTCAGCTGTGTTATCCCTCATCATCCAGGGCCACACTGCGCTTCTAAGAGGATGTACAGAATTGAAACGGATAATTTCTCTGTAGGAATAACTGATATCTGAGCTTCCGTATCACTCATGTGGCTTGGGAATGCAGTTAGCCATTTCTTGAGGGGGTGGATTTAACCATCACTGAATACAAGGAACAGCAGCATGGATTTTTAAGACATATATGCTGGTTGTGGAGGACTGCAGCATATGCTGTCCATTGAGATATCATCTGGTAGCTGGACTACTCTGCTTCTAACTCTGTTTCTTTAATATGTAAAGTCTTTTGGACTGTATTGGATCTTGGTAGAGTGTGAAATCCTTGCAGGCACTTTTCAACTGATCTATTTATTAGATATAAAGGAAAATGCTGTCTGGATTAGGCATGAATTTTGAAATGGAATCACAATTATATCTCAAAGGTACATGGTCTGATTTAGAGAAGTCACCTTTAAAATAATGTTTTCTAGTACTTCCTTTGTAGAAATCTCTCCAAGTAATTCTTACAATAAGATTGATTGTAAATTGTTCACTTGTTCCTAGGGATTCTATTCAATGAATAAAATCTATAGAAAAATTTGAACTGTGTAACTTGAGGAAACTGTAACAGGCTTCAGCAATTTATAAGAGGTATACAATTAATGTGACATACTGGGCATGTTAGTTAATAGAGCAAGAGAGAACCTAGTGACACTCTCTATGCCTAGTCACTACTGCAGAGGCCAGGATCTCACTGGGGCAAGTTAAAAGGGAAGCCATTGTGCTAGAAGGTGGGAAGAAAAAGTATTCCTCCATTCAGATACAAAGGTCTGGGGACAAGACATGTCACTTTTGTGTGCACATGTAATCACAACATGTGCTGCAAATTTCCTGCAGTGAGTGTTATCCTCAAACACTCCATCATTTTTGCATAGGTTAAGAGCCCGGGCACAATCCTTTGCCAATGGTGGACAGCAACAAGCCATAAATTGCAGAAAACACTGCATCTTGGCCTAGCAAGTGCAATGCTGTGATCAATTGCACTCTTTACCCATGCACCATGACAAACACAGCACCTTTACCAACCACACTGGGAAACAGAGAAGTTGCTTCTGCTTCCTGGAAGTGTACAGTGTATTAGATGTTTGAAATAGTAACAACACAACTGGTTGTTTAAGACTGCAAGAAGGATTCAAAAAAGAAACGTACAGAAATTCATACAACCTACAAAGGCACAGAAACGTAAAATGGAGCAAAAATTCTGGAAGCAGACAGCATTGTTAGTTTAAAGGAGGAATTAAAACAGGCTCAGAAGCAGAATTCTGAAGTCAGTTCTAATTAATGAGACAAAAAGCACTCTCCTGAAGTCCATCTGTAGTGGGTTGACCCTGGCTGGATGCCAGGTGCCCATCAAGCTGCTTTATCACTCCCCTTCTCAGCTGGACAGGAGAGAGAAAGTATGACAAAAGGCCCACGGGTCAGGGTAAGGTCAGGGAGACATCAGCCACCAACCACCATCAAGAGGAAACAGACTCGACTTGGGAAAACTTTAATTTAATTTATTGCCAATCAAGTTAGAGTAAGTAAGATAATGAGAAAAAAGGGAAAAAACATCTTACAACACCTTCCCTCCACGTCTTCTTTTTTTCTGGGCTCAACTTTACTCACAAATTCTCTTCCTCCTTCAGATGTGCAGGGGGATGGTGGAAGGAGGTTGTGGTCAGTTCATCTGACGTGGTCACATAAGTCATACAACTGTAAGTAGTGTTATGCTGTGCAGTCTTTCTTCCAATAAATAAAATGTAACAAAATGACTCAACACTTGTGAGTTTGGAGAATAGACCAAATTATTTAGGGATACTGCCAAGGACCAGATTGCTGATGACAAAACTGCTGATTACCATGGAAACCCTGGCAGGTGTATCTGCATGCACCAAGTAATTCCACTGGCTGTGCCCTTAGTCTGCAGGAACTGCACCTCTAAGCTGGAAATCAGCATGATTGAACTGAAATGAAAAAGCAGAAGTTTGATAAAGTAGATGAACAACTGCTTTGAAACTGGTTTATGACTGTTACAACCTCAGTTGGTTACAAAGCTGCAAAGAATTCACAGCAGTTAACAAATGGCAAGACTCAGGTTACACACCACAAATATTTGTTGAACTTAGGTTACTACAGTATCATTTCATCCTAGCATCCCATGCTTTACACAAACAGAGTGGTCAATAACATATGTTCAGGAGGGGTGGAACACCTCTCCTGTGAAGAAAGGCTGAGAATATTGAGATTGTTGAGCCTGGAGAAGAGAGGGCTCTGAGTCAACCCTCTTGTGGCCTTCTAGTTCCTAAAGAGAGCCTACAAGAAAAAACGGAGAGGGTTTTTTAGACGGGCACGAAGTGACAGGACAAGAGCAAATGTCCTTGAACTGAAAGAGGGTAGATTTAGATTGGGTAGTAGGAAGGAATTTTTTACTGTGAGGGTGGTGAGGCACTGGAACAGGTTGCCCAGGGAAGTTATGAATGCCCCATCCCTGAAGTGTTCAAGGCCAGGCTGGATGGGGATTTGAGCAGCCTGGTCTAGTGGAAGATGGCCCTGCCCATGGCAGGGGAGCTGGAACTAGATGATCCCTAAAGTCCCTTCCAACCCAAACCACTCAAAGATTCTGTGATTTGGAAAAGCACCATAATCTCCTGCCCTATGGGAAATCTCAGGCATTGTGTGTAGTTATCTGAAAAAACATGGGCAAAAAACCATCAGGGCAAGTGACCTGTGTATGTTCAGATGCTCAGAGCAGTGCCTGTTGGACATGTTTGTACACCTCCAGGGTTTCTTACATCTGCTCAAGAATGGGGTTTGTGTGGCCTTTTGGGATGGGTTTTGTGATCTCACCCTACATTCACCTGAAACTCAAAAGGCTTCCAAGATTAATGCATCACCTCATCAATGTCTATAGGTGTCTAAAGAGTGTGAAGGAGATGGATCCAGGCTCTTCTCAGTGGTGCTGAGCAATGGGACAAGAGGCAATGGGCAGACACTGATGCACAGGAAGTTCCGCCTAAACACAAGGAAGAACTTCATTACTGTGCAGGTGACTGAGCACCGGAACAGATTGCCCAGAGAGGCTGTGGAGTCTCCCTCACTGGAGATACTCAAGAACTGCCAGGACACAATCCTGTGCCATGTGCTCTAGGATGACCCTCTTGAGAAGGGAGGTTGGACCACATGACCGACTGTGGTCCCTTCCAACCTGACCCATCCTGGAGTTCTGTGATTCCCTGAAGGGCAGCAGAGGCGCAGGACAGTAAATCAAGTGAGTTTACCCATATTTGTTGCTCCATCCTGACAGGAGCAGCAAAGACCTCAGGGAGTTCAGCGAAGGAGGATGGACACAGCCATAGCCAAGGGAAGTCTGTTACTTAGCACATTTTTGTGCTCATTCCACTTCAAGAAACAGTTGAAGACCGTCACAATAAAATGGCAATAACTTAATTGTAATGTGGTAATATGCAGTATGGTAATACGGTAAAAGCTAATAGCATAAATCTCCTCTGACGGCGGAAGACAGCCAGGTAGAACGGCAGTAAATATCTCACCTGCCCGCCGTAGGAAGCCGCGCACTAACACCCCGGCCGGCCCCGCCTCCCGCCGCCCCTCACGGCGCACCCGCTCGGCGATCGACTGCTCCGGCCGCGCCTGGCCCCACCCGCCGGCGGGCGGGCCTCCGCGCGGAGCTCGATTGAGCAGCCTGTCCGTCAGCGCTGCTGCCCCGCGGATGCCGCAGGAGGGGCCCGGACTCGGTCCCGGGCCCGCTCCCGATGCTGCGGTGGCTGATCGGCGGCGGCCGGGAGCCGCAGGGCTTGGCAGAGGTGAGGCAGCTCCCTGCGGAGCCTTAGGCTAGGGGCGGACGGTGCCATGAGGTCGGGATGCGCTGGGCCATGGCCTTTTCCACTTGATGGGTCTGGGCCCCGGGATGGGCCGTGCTCCTGGCCGGGTTTCGGCCTGCGAGGCAGTCGGACTGATAGAATGAGTTACGGGCGTCCTCGAAGAGAAATAGGGGAGGTGGAAAAGCACAGAGGCGATCTTCAAGGACTGTTTCCAGGTCTGGGCACTTCAGTTCAGGGAGGACATTGACGTGCTGCAGCGTGTCGAGAGAAGGGCAACGGAGGTGGTGCAGGGTTTGGACCACAAGTCCTGTGCGGAGTGGCTGAGGGAGCTCGGGTGCTGTTTTCCTGGGGAAGAGCAGGCTCAGGGCAGATCTTGTCACGCTCGTCAGCTCCCTGAAAGGAGGATGTAGCCCTGGGGGTTGCTCTCTTCTCCCATGCAACCAGTGACAGGTCAAGAGGACACAGTCTCAAGCTGCAGCAGGGAAGGTCCAGGCTGGGCATGAGAAATAATTTCTTCGCAGAAAGAGTGATTAGATATTGGAATGGACCGTTCAGGGGGCTAGTGGAAGCAGTATCCCTCGAGGTGTTTAAGGACTGCACGTGGCACTCAGTGCCTAGCCGACAAGGTGGTGTTTGTCGTAGGCTGGGCTTGATCTCAGATGTCTTTTCCAGCCTAATTGATTCTGCGAACAGCAGAACGACCATGCTGAGCTCGCCCGGTAGCTGTCGGGAGCATCCAGGCCCCTCCCGCCTGCTCAGCGGGGGTTGTAGTGTATAGCTTACATGCAGCTCTTGCAAGTCCTGCCTTCAGGACTGTGAGATCGATAAAGCAAGTTATATGCAGTAAGTTGTTATTTATGTGTCACAGTAGTTTGTAGTAGCCTTCCAGCATTTCTTCTTGGTTCCTCATCCATGAAATATGCTTTGTTACGTAGTGCACTATACACTGACATCCTTCCTGCTACTGAGTTTAAGAGTAATGTTACTGAATTAGAGGGAGAGATTATTGGAATTTTCATGTCTCTAAGAGTCTGCTGAAGTTCTCAGCGTGGTTTTAACAAGAGTTAATTAAAAGTATTGCTGCGCTCTATACACTTAGTGGTTTTGTAATCTAGACAAGTATGAAGAAATAATTATTTTCCAGCTGCTGTTCATGAGCAAGTTATGCCAGTATCATGGTTGGCTTCAAAGGTCAGTACTTAATCTGTTGGAAATTTGGGTCTGCATTAGGTTGTAATGACGATGTGTGGGAATACCTCTGACTTTTGTCATCAGTCAAAACGCCAGTTGGATTGCAGTCATATTTGGAGGTTTGTGTGCAGTTGCTTTTAGAAGGAGGATAGGAAATATGATGCAGTTTTATAAGATGTGCTAGAAAACTGCATTGTTGTGTGTACCTCTCCAAAGTTCAGACTCTGGCTCTGGTTTATATACTGTGGTTTAATAAAACGTGAGCATGAATCAAGGTGTGGCCCTGTCCTTCCATTCTGCCGTTCATGCAGAATGGCATGGTTGATTAAATCCGATTCACAGGACTTTTGTTTTCATTGTTTTGTTCTCAGAGTTTTGTGGAATGATAGTAATAATTTTGCTGCTCTGCAGGAAAGCTGAAGAAGAAATATTGCTAAGAGTTAGTCCCTAAACTTTTTTCCTCCCTGCATGATGTAATATTGTTTCATCTAATAATCTTCTTAACCATTAGTTCTTCAATAGGTAAGAAAGCCCACAGCAGTGTGTGGGCTGACTTACGGTGTTTATTTCCTGTACTGTGACTTCAGACAGATGTGTTAGAGTGGCATTGCACTGGGTGAATAGAGGAAGCCTCTGGGAAAGCTGTCCTAAGTTTGTGAAACAGAAATTGCTCCTTACCCGTTTTTTTTTGGTTTGTTTGTTTGTTTTTTGGGTTTTTTTTGTTTGTTTTTTTTTTTTTGTTTGTTTTTTTTTTTTGTTTTTTTTGGTTTGTTTTTTTTGTTTTTACTGTGGAATTGGAAGTCATTTAGACTTAAATTCCTGAATCTCTTCAGTCGATGGCCAGCCATGGTGTTCATCTTAGGCACAGTGGCCCTGGTAGTGGGAACACTTAAGTGCAGGAGCATCATGGTCCATAGGAGCTAATTTGTCATGATCCATAGATCGGTATTCCTGTGTACTCTGGTATCCGTGTTTTTCATGAATTGCATTTGAAAATCCCACTTTTTAAATGATTTGCATCATGGAGGTATTGAGGAAGTTTTGAGGTTGAGATGAACATTTTTGATTTTTTTTTTCTGATTACTGTAGTGTTGCTTACAGGACCATGCATAACAATATGCTAGTTAGGAATAGATTCCATTAACATCAGCATCCAGCTTTTACCTCCAAAAACTTAGTGTTGCTACCGGAGAGCTGTGTTAGTAGTGCGTATAAAAAATAGATTTCTTCAGAGATGGAACGCTCATGTAACCCAATACTTGGGTAAATATTAATGACGATCTGAAGAGAGCATAAATTGTATGACATTTCTGGGGAAAAAGATGTTACTTTGTTCTCATCTGTAAGTACCTCACCAGCGCTGTACCTTTCCGTTTTCACAGGCATTGTTAGAATTAAGATTAGTTGTTCAAAAGAAATAGCACCGTCTTGTATTGAATAGGAAGTGAAAACAGACTGTAGAATTGGGGTGTTAATGATACAAATTCTGAGTTTTTCAGAATGGTGTTAAAATTGTTTTCTAAATGTATGTTTTCTGACTGCAGTATTGCTAATGTACTGAGAGTTGCTTAAGATTTTTAGAACTCTCATTTATTTTAAGGAATGTTTTGATTAGCTTTTGATGGGTGAACTCCAAGTTTTTAAATTTGTTATTATAGCCATGCAGATTCTACTTGCATTATTTTAAAGGGGAACTGCTATTCTCATGTGATTGCATAAAATGAGGAACAGTTGTTCCATGAAATGCATCAGATAGCACAAAACCAAGATAAAATCACAAGAGCTTCATTTAAAATGAAGAACTCTTCATTTTTGAAATAACTACAGGTTTCTTTCCATCCATATTTATTAACTGTGTCGTTCTCAGTTTCTGAAGAATATTATCATAGTACCAATATCAAAGTAATGGAAAATAATTTATTAATCCTGCAAGAAAAAGTTCAAGTTTCTCAGGATAACATGTTTGTCTTTCATATGGTATTACCTGTCATGTATGCTGGATGTTGCACAGTGTTCTGTAGTTGCTGTTTCAAAATGTACATTCTGCTGAAGTCCTCAAAGACAGGACAATCTTGGAAATAGTATGATGCTGACTTTTGTGTAAAATACATCTACAGGGGAGGGAGTGCTGTCACTGAGTAACTACCGAGCTGTTTTGATGTTTTTTTAGAAAATGCAATGTCTGACAAGTTGTGCCAGAATGTTTAAAACCTTAATTACAAAAAAGTTGTCTTGAAATAAAATTACGATTGAGATTGGCAGAACTACTCTGCCTTGAAAATGCAGTTCTATGCAGTATTTTATTGACCCTTCCTAGTGATCAGCTTGCTCCGAGTGATTGATTGTTCTTTTAATTAATAGTCTAGTGGGGGGTAATTGCAGATGCTGTTCTATAAAATGATTAATCATTCTCTGTGTTTTTTAAAGCAGTTTGCTTTGGTATTTTGTGAATAGAGTACCAATGGGTGATTTATATATTATGGAACAGAACAGCATTTGTTCTTATTTGTTTTAAATATGCTGTCTTTATATGGGATTGTAAAATTGAACAGTAGATGAAAGATAGGAGAGGTTCACAACCATCTCGTCAGAGGTGTAGTTTAATGAAAAACTGAATGTATGGGAATTGAGTCATGAAGCTGGCTTCACATGACAGCTCATAACTAAGCTGTGTTTTCATCTCACTGTATCAGTGATTAAATCAGTACAAAATGTTTTTTTTAAACAGAAAATGCTGTATCATAATTTAAAATACATGCTATAGAAAGCTATTATTTACATGAAATAACAGGAAACTACATTTTGTAATGATTTTCATTAAGGCAAAATGATATTTCAGAAACTTCACACATGAATCTATGTGTAGATTGTTAGACATTAAAAGACCTGATGAAAATAATTATGTTAGTACAAAATAAATTTACTTCCTTTTTTACGAATTTTAGAAATCCTCTGTACAGACAATTGGTGAAGAACAAATACAGAATCCTTACACGGAGCTCCTTGTGTTGAAAGGTCATCAAGATATAGTACGATTTCTAGTGCAAATAGATGATTGGAGGTATGAATGGCATTTCATATTGTTTCACAATGTCTTTGGCAATATGTTTGTAAAAATGTAGTAACATTTTTTATCTTGTCTTTTTACTTTTGCGGGGGTGAGGGCAGGAAAAACTGGTATTAAGGCAAGGGATGCTTACTCTCTTTTCTTGCTGTGTTACTGTATCTTTTGACTTCTCTTTTAACTTATGCTTTAATGAGAAAATAATGGTCATAATGTTATGTTTCTCAGTACAAATTCGTTTGTTTGTAAGAATTGCCTCTAGCTAATTCAGTTGTTCTTTTTCAGTCTGTTCCTGGTCTGAGTGTTGCCTTCTGTACATGCATAGATTCTCACAGGACAATATGCATGTGTTCTATGTTTCTGAGTTGAGAGCTGTTGGTTTACCTTCTGGTTTTTCAAAAGAATGTAACAGACTCCTACAGGTGTTCTGTAGCAATTGGACATGACATCTTCAACAATATTGAGTGTTGCTTTTCCTTTCTTTCTAGTCTTTCGTTGCACTTTCTTTTGATGCTACAGTGCTAAATTTACTTGAGCTTTGGGTAATGCAATTTTTTAACTTCTCAAGTTTTAAAATTTTTAGCTACTTTATTCAGAATGACTACTTAGCAAAAGTCACCCTATGTCTAACCTCTGCATTACATGTCTCTTCCAGTTTGATCTGGTTCAATTTGCTATACTTCTTTGAAACCTGATAGTTCCTTTGTTTCTCTCCTTCAGGTACAGCTATATGCACATTTCTGTATATTTCCTGACAATTTCTATCTGTAACTTTTGAAGACTGAGTTATCTATCTTCTGAGGATAGAGTTATCTAAAAACTGGAAAACTGGTTAAGAAGATGAAGTAATTGTATTTACCTTTGTGACTGAGAGAATGAATTATGATAGTTGTACATTACAACCTAGTTTCTGTTCTAGTTTTCTCTAAATTAGTCTTCCGTGTTCTTTAATTTAACATAATTCTACAAGAGAGGAAATAATTTGCTGCCTTAAAAGTGAGCTTGTGAAGTCTTTAGTCAGTCATAAAATGTAGTGACTCTTGACTGATGCGGAGAATTAAATAGAAAACGTTTAGTGACTAAGAACGTAGCTAATAGGCAAGAGTAGCTCTATTAAGGAGCAGTAGTAATTTATAGCTTTTATGGATTAGACACAGAAGGGAAATTCTAATATATTCATAAATACACTGCATGGAGTTAACATGGGCAAGAGTTTGTTTTATGTTCTTGCAGTGTACAGCAGGTGTTTTTGGAAGGAAGATTCTCTCCCTCCCCATGCACATTGGTTGAAAGAGACCATGCTAGTGGTCTCTTCCAGTTCAGTAATGCCCACAGAATCTTATTGTCTAATATTATATCTATATCTATATTTTTCTCTCTCTCTCTCTCTCTCTCTCTCTCATTCTCTCTCTCCATATATCTGTCTCTCTCTATATATATGTATTATATACACATAAATAAAAATTTCACTGAAGACTATGGAGGATTTTTAGCTTGCCAGTTTTTAATGTCATAAATATATATATCAGAAAAGTTACATGCATTATCGTAACATTTATTTTTCTACGTAGTAGTCCACCACAAGATTAATATAAAAATGGAAGAATCTTGTGTGGTTTCTTCAGTCCCTTTTTTCCCCAGACAAGTTCTTAAAATAACCCTTTATCAGAGTATGTTTTTCTCAAATGTATACTGAATAGGTGTAATTCGTCTTTGCAGAAACACCACCATATTCTTAGCTTGCACAATGTTGTCTGATCCAAAGAAGTCTTTTACCATTTTGGGCATTGTTATTTGGTAGCAGGTAAATTACTAAAGCTAAAATAATGATAACCGTTGTTAAACTAAAGCGTTAGTGGCAACGTTTAAGATAGGTTATGAAATAGCATATGGATAACGAGTAAATTGTATAGCTGGTTAGTCTTCTGAGAGTTTGAGGAGTTTAATAGAGTTGTTTCACTGGACAGTAATTCTAAATCTTTATCAGGGATATGGTATTTTCTATATTGTTAAACACATGATAATATTTTTCACTTGATTCTTTTCAGTAAGATTAGTATTGTTACTCAGCTTCTGAAATGTTTTTATTTAGTTTCTGCAGCTATTCCATTGTGTGCTTTTTGTCAACTATTGTAAGCCAAGTTTCACGCTTCAGGTCTTTAGATAATATCATCTTAGTGAGAATTTTACAGAAGGATTTTCTTGTTTTCTCAGTGGCTCAGCTAAAACCAGTGAGTGGAAAATTTTCTCAGATTGGTTTTTGAAGATACTAAATAAATCCTCTATGAATGTAACAGAAAGCTGGTTCGTTTTTTTGGTTTTTTTTTCTTCTTTGCTCTTGTACTTTTTGAACATGAAGTAAGGCTCATATTGATTTGAAAATCACTAAAGAAGGCTAAGCCTCAGCAAGAATCTTCCAAAAACTGGACTGAGATAAAATTGCAAGTAATACTCTAGCATTTGACACATTAAATTAAACTGAGTTCATAACACATTTTAAGAATAGATTTTTTTGTTGATCATTTGACCATTCCTTGCTCCTTCGGGAAACAAACAAGGTTATAGATGATGGTGATCATGACTGGAAAAGACTAGGGTGACCCATGAGGACATTCTGTTTATAATAGTATTGGAATTCTTAAGTCTTGTTCTTATATTAAGTATATGTTGATAATCACCTATTTAAATAAACTATATCAGTTTAGAAACTGTAATTAGGATTTACAAATACATGCTTATTCTTTAAAGACAGAATCTGATATATCTTCTAAGCATTTTTTCTTCTGTAAGTATTTACTGCTTTTCCATTATATTGTGCTATAATGAACTTTTAAGTTTGTTATGTTTTTTTTAATTTGGGTTTTTTTTGCAGGTTTGCATCTGCAGGAGATGATGGAATCATATTTCTGTGGAATGCTCAGGTTAGCTATCTTTTTTAGGGGTGGCTTGTGTGCTCTGGAGAGGGTAGAAGTTGCAGAGAAGAGGTAGAAATGTCTAGGAGAAAAAAGCTGAATAATAAGAATTGCTACATAACTACTGTTTGAAAATGTAAAAGTGGAGGGAGTTTGTTAAATCTTAGTTTACAAAGGAGAGTTAGAAGAGTAGAAGTTGGGTGAACCCAAGGGAAGGGTAAGTTTCGAAAGTTAGAATGTTTCGGGACGACATAGGGATTTTAGAGAAATTTTAGATGAAATCACGGTGTTAAAAGCAGAAGTGTGTATGAAGTTGTGGCTTTAATCACTCTTTGAAAGCATGTTACGTTTGCTGTAAATGCTGAAGTGCTGACTAGTAACTCAACAAATATGTAGCAAGATCCCAAATCTGCCACGATTTTTATGTACACTTAAGATTTAAATACATTTCAATTGCTCTATTAGTAATACATCTTTGTAGTATGACTGATTAATGGAGAACTGTCACCAAATTGTGTTGGAACAATACCAAAGTCAGTAGAAATGGAACATTTAATGCCATGCAGGAGCAGGCCCTTAATTGCTTGCTGTGATAAAAATCTTCTTACAGCTTTTGAAAACCTTACTAAGATACTGGTTTTATCATACAAATAGTGCTCTGTAAGTGTGACACCTGCTGTTCTGCTCTTCTGCCTGTTTCTCCCTATCACTGACAAAAGTGTAGAGAACCTAGGAGCATTAGACCTACCTTAAGGACATCTGGTATATGAGTTACATTGTTTAATAAGAAGTTTGAAGGGGAGACATACTGTACTGTCTACAGTGTATCAAACATTCAATTGAGGAAGAAAAAATCCCAGACTTTAAATTTTCTTTAAAGTCTTCTGAAAAATTTATGTGACTTTTATGATGGTGTAATTTTAAAATACAGAAGGAGAAACTTTTGAGCAGTTTCTATTAGGGCTTTGCTGGTTTTGAAGGCCTTTTATAATTTTATAATTCTGTAATTTAGGAAAGTAAAGGAATTTGAATATTAAACCCCAGGTGTGTGAATATATATGCCAGATGTTCTGAGCAGTTTGTGAACATAAAACTCATTTGGATGTCCAGCTTTATGAACTGAGTTCCATTTTCTACTTCTGTAGGACTTTTATTGTGTTTGTTAAAGCAAATCTTTGTACTTCTAATTTAAAACATTAATTCACATCTATCAAGAAGTTTGCAGTTAAAATTACCGTGTATTTTAGCTGCATGTTTAAAATGCCAGTTTGCTTCTGCACGTTTGTTTGTAGGGTTTTGCCATTTAACTAAAATGTTAGTAGAAGTAGCTGTAGTTGTCTAAAGCACCAGCATTATATATAATGTACATACTAAATAAATCTGGCAGGAAGTTGGCCATAATTATAGGTCAGGCTTTTCCAATAGTTAAAATATATTAAAAGTTACATTTTCAAGTAAGGGTTTGTCAACAAATCTGAATTGCTGTAGTATTCATTAAGAAGGGCAAATGGCAAATATTTGCCTTAAAATTAAATGGGTTTAATACAGAATTTTGGTCTTAAGGGCTTTTAGAAGTTTTACTCAGAGAGTAATTTGCATTTATGTACTAGTTCTTTAAACTTACACATAGTATGTTATTTAAGATCTTGAACAGCACTGAAGGTAGTAAGTAGCAAATCCTTAAATTAGTTTAGGAAGGGAGATTTAGACTCTTAGAAATTCTTGCTTTAAAAAGTAATTTAATATCTATATTTTGTGCTACAGAAGGCATTTTCCTATTTTACCCTTAGTGTTCCATGTTTTTGTTTTTCAGACTGGAGAAAAACTTTATGAACTTCGTGGGCACACACACAAAATTACAGCTATAGCACCATTTTCTTCATCAGATGTTACTGAAGAAAAAAATGATTTGATTATAACAGCATCAGCTGATAGAACAGTTATTGTATCCTTTGATCTGGAGAGAATTAAAATTTCTGTGGGGTTTTTGTTGTTTTTACTTTTAAAGGTAACACTGACACAGGCTGCAGCCTGTCTGAAAATTTAGTGGCTTCCAATACCCACTAGGTGTAAGTGGATTACCCTGGGATTTCACTAGTTATTGTTCACATGTAGATACAATCCTTGCCACAGAAATGAGTCCGTAACAGGCCTTTATGAATATATCATTTAGGCCAAATATTGAAAAGCCTCTCAGGGTTTAGGAGACTGAGTCTCTACATACCTCTTTCCTAATCTGTCGTTTAATTTACCAACACAGCATTTACATTTATAATACATAGAAACCTTTCAGTTTCCTTAATGAATAAAGACAGGTTTGGGACTGCACTAGTGGCAGACAGGTTCAGAAAGTGTCATGTTTCCATTCTACTGTAAAGGTACTGAGAAAACCCTATGAATGTCTGTTGTTTTGTTTTATACATTAAGCTATTATGTCTGGCTCATGGGTCATATGGGCAGGTGTGTTGGAATGAACAGCATTGTTTTATTTAAGAATAAGTACAAAATGAGTTGCTGAGAAGTGGGCACAATTCTTAATTTGTTTTTGGAACTCTTAATACTTCAATTTTTATTTTTGAAAGGATGTGGAAGAAAGAAAATGCTGTGACTTGGTTTTATTAATGTATTGGAAAAGACAACCTACAACATTTAAAGTTTTTGCACTTGATGAAAAATTTAATGTATTAGTGTGTAATTAAATATGTATTTCCCAGAGACCTTGATACTGTATTTCATAGCACTTACAGATTTACTTAACTAAAGCTTATGATCATTTCACTGAGAAATTCCCTGAAGAACTTTTGCAGGAGACATATATCTGATTTTTGTTCTGCAGTGTTTGACAGTTCTTCAAAGACTGAATGTATGGTTGTCTGGAGGGAGTGATCTATGTGTTTGGAACCGAAAATTAGATCTCTTGTGTAAGACCAGTCATCTTACTGATGCAGGTAAGAATGGAAATGACTCATTATAGCTGTTAAAGTGCAAGTAAAATGGATCTGTATAATGATGCAAAACCAACTTGGCAAATTCATTTTAATTCTAATGATAACATTATGTATTAGAGCCACTCTTAATTTTTTTAAATGTCAGATTTAATAGTTTCCGAACTAAGACTGCTTTTAATGTTCTGTGCTGTGTGAATTTTAGAATATCTCAGATCTCAGTAACTGTACGTTATCTTGGAGTTACAAGGCTAGAGCTCAGATGCTGATTTATCTGTTTGCTGTCACGTGTACCAGATCCTTTGACTAGCTTTTTGTGTGATTGAGTGGGAGTTTTATTATATTCCTAAGTGAAGCTTTGTAATAGTAGAGCAGTAAAGATTACTTTTTATTGTTAAGAATCAGTACTTTCGATGTAGAAAATGCATGTTTTAATAGGAATATGGTAAACTTAATCAGAAATCAGTGTCAATCATGTGTTTTATTAATAAATGTCTATGTTATCTGTCCAGGTGAAGAAAATTGTTACATGTTATCACTGTACTTTACCAAGATGCTTACAAAGCTGTGAATCACATTCAAAAGTGGAACCAATATTGGCCTTATTTTTGTAATAGAATAGAGCAGTGGTAGGCAAAGCCTTCTGAATCCTTCAGGATATTAATACTGCTTTTGGTCCAGTATGAAAAATCATGCTACATACCAGCTGGACTGTGGTGCTTTGCATGAAATGCTATTGAAACTTTGGTACAAGGAGTCAATGGCATGTGTGGCATGGGCCCTCTCTTCTGTCCTAATCTCTGACTTCCTTTGTGGGGAAAGAGATTGCTTATTCCTTGGAGAATTTTCCTCTACTGGTGCTTTGGCACAGGGTGGGGTAATTCTGTGCAGGATGAAGAAAAATGAACAGTGGGTATTTTATCATATGCTTTATTCTTCTTCATCTTGCTCTGCACATTATTTTAGAATTGTGCATACAATTCTAAAGGTAGTATTAGTATCTAATAATTTTGGTACTGCCTGTATTGAGAGTTGCAATAATTGCCACTCTGTTTTTAATACTGTTCGGCATTAGGACATAAATATCTTAATTGTATTTAAAATAAAAAGGTAATTTACTTTCAGCTTCACCACAAGTTTGATGTTCAGAATTTTGCTGGATTCAGGACCAAAACTCCTGACCTTGAGATAATCTGTTGATTTCTGATGCCATTTAACTTTTACTTCAGGCAATGTACTTCTGTTTTGATAAGTGGAAAGAAGATTGTTAAGAACTTTATTAATAAGGAATTAACAGTTTGTTGTGTTTTCTTTTGATCAATTAATATCCTTTTCTCCCTTATCCTCCCACCTCGTTTTGTTTTTCAAAGGCATCAGTGCTTTGGTTGAATTGCCCAAAAATTGTGTTGCAGCAGCAGTTGGCAAAGAGCTAAGTGAGTAATTTGCATTTTCTGGTGTTCATGTTCCTCCATAACAGCTGCTTATCAGAGATATGTGTGAAGAGCACGTTGCTGGAATTGTATAGGAAAAGTAAATGGTATTAGGTTGTGGTCAGCAACATTTTTTCTTCTACCATTGACAAAGAGGAGACAATATTAATCTTACTCAAGAATTTTTTAGAGATATACATGACATGCAAAACAAAATGTTTCTGTATTTAGAATCATAGAATCATTAAGATTGGGAAAGACCTCCAAGATCATTGAGTCTAACCTTTGAGCGGTCACCACCATGCCAGCTAGACCATAGAACTAAGTACCATGTCCAGTTATTTCTTGAACACTTTCAGGGATGCTGACTCCTCCACATCCCTGGGCAACCCATTCCAATGCCTAACTACCCCTTCAGTGAACAAATTCTTCCTGATGTCCAACCTGAACCTCCCATTGAACAGCTTGAGGCCACTTCCTTTCCTCCTGTGACTTGTGGCCTGTGAGAAGAGGCTGGTACCCAGTTTGCCACAACCTCCTCTCAGGTAGTTGTAGGAAGTGATAAGGTCTTCCTTTACTCCAGGCTAAACAACTGAAGCTCTCTTCTCATAAGACTTGTGCTCCAGACCCTTCACCAACTCTGTTGCTGTTCTCTGGACACACTCCAGAACCTCAATATCTTTCTTGTCATGAGGGACCCAGGACTGAACACAGAACTTGAGGTGTGGCCTCAAATGGCTGTTGTGGCCTCACCAGTGCTGAGTACAGGGGGACAATCACTGCCCTGGTCCTGCTGGCCATGCTATTGTTGATACAGGCCAGGATGCCACTGGCCTTCTTGGCCACCTGGGCACCCACTGGCTCATGTTGGTCAAGCAGGACCTGTCTTTCTTAAGCCCATGCTGTCTAGGCCTGATTCCCTGGTTGTCCTGTATGTGCTGTATGATCACAATTAAGATAATTGGTTCCGTCACTTTACCTGGCACTGAGGTTAGGCTGTCAGGCCTGTAGTTCCTTCAGTCCTTCCTACAACCAGTCATGTAGATGGGCATCACACTGGCCAACCTCTAGTTGACTGGGACCTCCCTGGTTTACAAGGACTGATAATAAATGACAGAGAGTGGCTTGGTGAGCTCCCTCTGTCAGCTCCCTCAGTGTTAGTGCCACCTCTTCAGATCTGATTGTGGCAATTGACAGTTGTTCTTCTAGAGAAGGTCTGGAACTGCTTACCTGAGCTGTCAGATACTCAGCTTCTCTAGAGCCTCCTTATCCCAGGATCCGAAGTATGAGGTATTGCTGATCTCTTACTATCCAAAGCTATAATGAATAGCTTCTGTAGTACCCTAGAGATAGAAAAGAAATTCCAAGACTGATTAAAATAAAGTCTTAATTTCTGACAATATTGATTGCCTTGCTAGAGGATATTGCATTGTTTTTGAATATTAATTTTTCAGTGAGATGAGTCCTCAAAAAACATGTTTCACTTTTATTTACTTATCTATAAAGGTGTCTGATACTTTTCACTTCTGGTGTTGACCAGTTCTCTGAATTTAAGAGTTACTGGGCTGAAGGCTTTTATCCTATATTTCCTGTGGTAAGAGGCTTTAGTGGTAATACTGAAATAACTGCTTCCAGCTTTTTCATGTTATGAGTGATCGTAAGTTGCTCTAGTATGGTCTCACAATGTTTTAGTTTGTGTCTCTGAAAATGATGTTTTATTTAAGCATAGCTCCATCTTATTCCAAATGAAAAAGCTTATTTAGACAATTTTTCTATCTTTGAAGTAATTTTTAGGTTGAGTGCTTCTGACAATGGATCTGAAGGTTGGAATGTCCTTGAAGTAAAGCGCCTTGTTGACCATCAGGATAACATTTCATCATTAGTCAGTGTCAATGGTAAGACTCATTTTATAATGTTACTGGTTTTGTTAGTTACCAATGGGGTGTTTCACTTACGGAGTTTTTATTGGAACCAAAGTTTTAACTGGAGTGAAACTTACTAACTAGCGGATGTGCCTTTTTGTGTAGCTGCAAAGGTAGTGATATGGCAAAATATAATTCCTTTGTTCATGGATTAACAGTGAAGTGAAACCAGGCAAGTTGCAATGTAGAAGAGTCAATGTCATTGATGGAAATGGAACTCTTGGTCTTTCTGTTGGGGAAATTAAAAATGCTACTTTTTTTGTCTTGTTTCTTCTTATTCTTAATATGAGATATGCAATGCCACGTCCGTTGCAGTTATAGTCCTAAGGTAACTTAAGGTTCTGAGTGTGCAGATGTGAGCCTGCATATAGATCCATTATAGAGAGGGTCTGGAAGCTGATACTATCTATGCTGCTCGTTAGGGTAAAACTGAAATAATACCTGAAATTCTGTCTACTCTGCTGCAAGTATCAGCCCCTTCTACTCTTTTCTACCCTGTTCTACCCTGTCTTTTTATTTTTGGAGCACCCCCAGAGACCAGGAAAAGCTATTACTGGTGGGATAGAGAGTGTGTATTTATCCTGGGGTGTATCTGTGTCTGCCTGGTTGGCACAAAGAGGGGGTATTACAGGGGTAACAAGAGGCTGGAAAAAAGAGAACCTGGATTCTGTGTTACTTGTTTCTGAGCTTAACTGTTGCCATTATTTTCTCCTTTTTGATTATGAATGGTAAGCAGTATTTGGCTTAAAAGACAAGATACTACCTGCACTGTTGTAGAAGTTCCTTTCCACATGTGATAAACAAATTAATGAGCAGCTACTTCAATATTGCCATTAACTCATTCATTTAATTTGTGATCATTATTTCTATTTATAGCAAAGACATACTTTGTTTTGTCTGGGGGATGTCTATACCCTGCTTCTCCAAGGAATAGAAGGGCTTTGTGTGTAGAAATGAAGTTGAAATATTTGGACACACTTCTGGTGGTGTTCCTTGCCTTTCAGCTCTGTACTGTGCACTGTGGCCAGTGAATGTTCTTCTTCCTAGTTCTAATTTTACAAGAGAGCTCATCTGAGCTATGCTAGGTAATTAGATTAGTATTTACTCAAAGAGGAGGTTTTTGTCCAGTCAGTTGTGTACTGCACATTCTACGTAGTTTTACATATAAATGGGCTGTCTTCCCTTTCTAGGGTGGTAATTTTGTGTGAAATCTATTTTTTTTAATATCATGTGCTTTCTATGTGTGTTTTTTTTTCCCCCCTTCAGATCTGACTTTTGTGACAGGTTCTCACATAGGTGAGTTAATAGTTTGGGATGCACTTGACTGGACAATGCAGGCATCTGAGTGCAACTTCTGGGACTCCTCTGTCCATCCAGATGTACAGCCAGAAATAAAGTTATCCCAAAGCCCAAGTGAAACTTCAGTCCAACACTTAACATCTGACGAGGAGGTAAAAAGCTTCAGAGCAAATTACTTTAAGTAAGCTAGGATGATCTTACCACAGAAGACAGAGTGGTTTCTATTTTCAGTTTCCTTGTTTTTATATGAGAGGGTTCTTTTAAATGTGCACAGCTGTTTTATACGGTCAACAGTTTTTATATAAAATATTGGCTGCTGACCTATATGAAGGTTATAATATGTTGATGGTATGGAAACTAACATAATGGACGTCACAACAGCATTTCTTTTTGACTAACAAAGATTTATTACTTGTTTACAATACCACTAGAGAAAAATAAATGTGAGGGTGTGAGTTTTGATGGCATGCATCTTTCGTATTCCAGCTTCTGGAAATACAGTTTTCCCCATAATGCACCTGTTTGAGCAGTTACAGCTGAGGTTACTATGCGAATGCTATGAGCGTACTGTTTAAGAGTGGGCATATGTCTATGCTTAATAGTAAATCAGTATTGCTCTTTCTGTTCAGATGAACTGTACAGAACTGTATGCTGAAATATGTTGCCAAGATCCAGTCTACTATAGTCATGCTTTAGAGATAAGTTCTTGGTCAAAATACTGAGTCAGAACTCAGTTGTTGTACAGCAAGCACTAAAAATACTCAGGTTGATATTTAATTTTGTGAAACGTTACCAACTGTTAGTGGCAAAATAAAAGATGTTTCATTGTTGGGGTACAGTGGGATTTTGTTTGGGGCATGTAGGTCAGTTATTGGGAATGATTAAGAGATTCTTGGAAATGGATTCAGGTATATAAGCTGTAACAAAATAAAAGCTGTGGAAAAGCCTGAATATAGGGTGAGAACCAAGTAGTCACCTGATGCATTTGCCTCTTTCTGAACAGAACTTTCCTAAAAACCTGGTGAGAGAAATATTGTGGGATGTGGGGGCTAAAAAAGATGTGGTTGTCTTTAAAGGTGGGATTTCCAGTGGTTTTGTTGTCAGTGCTTATTTCTACAATGAGCCAAAGAGAATTTTGTTTAGGATAAATTCTATAATTTGACTTCAAAACACCTTCATTCCATGCTTGAAAGCTACATATGATGTGTTTTAAGGGAGTAGAAAAGAATTTGGAGAAGGTCAGAAGTTGTTAAAACATTCAGTGTGGAATCTGAGGTTGCTGAAGGCTTTCTTCCATTCATGGAACTGAACTAAATGAATTGCTGTGAATTTTTTTTTTCATTGTGAGAGTTTTGAATGGTGGGAAGAAAAGATGCTTCTAGTGTTACATACCAAGATAGAAGGTGCTTTTAAGGTAGAGCTGTCTGTATAGTAAAGCTCCTACTTAAAAGGTGGTGCAGAAATGTATTTGCATAATGTATTACTTTGTTACCTGCTACCTCAAAGCAGAACACTGTTCTTTATGTTAAAAAAAAATAGTTTAAAATACATATTTTCTCTGTTTTCCAGACTTGGTAGTTAGGTAGTTGGAGAAGATACACTTGTCTAGTTTGACACTGAGCTTGTAGGCAAAACATGATTCAAAAACAAATGGGATGGTAAAGGTTTTCAAAACTAGGAAACAGTGCTAAGGAGTGCATCTGCTGTCCTGGTATGTGTGTGTTTAGCTTGCCTGTTAATAGAGCTGTACAATTTATGCTTCATATCTTTTATTTTCTTGGATTTTGAGATGACCAGGATTTTGCCAGGGCTTGTGAATAAAGTAGAGTGCTCCTTGAAGAGCATCTTTTGCAAAGCTCTAAGACTGTATATAAGGTGGAGGAGTGATGTGGAAGGTCATTGAATTTGAACCTTACACAAAACTAGGATAATGGGCTCAGTGGTTTGTTTTTTGTCTTAATTTGGTAATGGTGCTGTCAGAAATCTGTTTAGTTTCAGTGCTCCCACAACAGATACACATAAAGAAAAAAAAAGAATGAAAACCTGGACAAAGAGTTTTGAACAATGTCAAAACATTGTTGAATATATATAGGAAATTTTAGTCAAAGACCCTAGGTTAGAAGTTGTACAAAATGTTGACAGGCATGTAGTGTGAATTGCATATGAGATGTTAATGTTTGGGTTGTCTAAATGGAAGCAGGCTATTCAGGGAAATGTTCCAGCACACCATCATCTAAACAAGGTATGTTCAAAACTGCAAATATGTACTGAATGGAAACATTTTGCATTCCTCTGGTACTGAATATTGATCATGTGTACATACACAGGATTGTACACTTGTCCTCTTTAAGTTCATCACAAGTCATGAACCGGTCCAGGTCCAAAGATCTGTAAACTGTTTCTGGTGTCTTAGGGTCATGATGGTTATGAGATGGAATGCCTGCACTCTTCTGAGGAAGAGCATTGAATGCAATATGGTATTGTGTAATGCTTTACTATGAGGGAGTTCCTTTTCTGTATTCAGTAGAGCCCAAATGCTTGAGCAAGGCCTCTTTATCCATCTCTATCTTCAGTTAAATTTCAAAAAAAGTAAAAAATGCTGAACACTTTCCTGTATTCTCAGTCTTGATAAAACAGAAGTTTTTCAAAAGATGGAACATTATTTTACTGTAAGAACATAAGCATTTTATTACAGAAGTGTGTTGATTTGTTGGTATCGTTAGTTTCTGCTTAGACTGTGAGGTACGGGATAAAAATACAGATGTTAAATTACTGCTTAGAGTATATAATATAATATGCTTATATTATATCCCACATTTACTTTTAAAAAATCCATCTCTTTTTATAACTTGCTAATTTTATATGTTTGGGATAAAGCAGTAACATGAGAACAGGAACAAGCTAGGTCATAGTATTGCTGGAAATCCATTATATGCAAGGTGATTCTTTGGTATCTGTTTCTGTAAGTTGTTCTATTGAATTTTCTTTCCAGTGTGTGTTTGCTGCTGTTGGGAAAGGCATATACGTATATAATCTTCAAATGAAGCGTGTGATTGCCTGCCAGAGAACTGCTCATGACTCCTCTGTGCTGCACATTGAGAAGCTTCCAAACAGGTACAAAACACAGTACATTTTGTTAATGCAATAAAGAAAAGCAAAACTTGGAAGGGTGACTAGAGACAGACTGCAAAGCTACACTGGATTTCTAGGGCAGGGACTTGATCTTCAGTTTGAGCTACTTTTATTAGGTAGAGCTTGTTGATCTGATTTTGGAAAATTCATCATTGTAGTTCAGTGAGAAAGCCTATATTCCAGTATGATTGGTACACAGGCTGAAAATATCAGATTTGATGAAGCACTTTTGTCTGTATAGTGAAAATATGGCTTTATGGCGTTTTACTACTAAGCAAAGGCATATAGCATATTCAGAATATATTTTTCACTAAATATTTTGTAACACTTGAAATGTTTTAACAAAAATTAATAGCTTGCAGTTTTTGTTTGTTAGTGCAGAATTTCTAGCTGGAACTTGTTTTGACAGCCAACTTGGACAAGTTGCTGCATATGTGTGTATATGCTAATAGTAGTGTTAGATCCCATTATGCTCTTGTTCAATGGGGCAAAGTCTGTCAGAAGATAAAAACTGAGGCCTTGATCTTGTACATGCATGTGCTGTTCTAAGCTGTTCTAAATGTCTCGTGAAACAGAGTACCTTTCCTTTCATTATTTTTCCATAAGAAAAAGATAGAGTTTTGCTTAATGAAAGTAAAATTACGGAAACCAATTAGTGGAACTGTGTTTGCAGAGTCTAGACTGGTTATGTTTTGGTTTACATAGTGGTATGCTTTTAATATGCAGTTTAAAAGGTTTATTTTTTTCCACTTATTCTACAAGTCTATTATAGTTTGTTCTGCTACTAATGAATTTTGTTTTCTGTGGAATATCTCCACACCCTGCTACATTTAAGAGTTCTAGTAAATTTGTGTGGGACCTGAGGCGCTTATTGTCTCTTTCATAGGAGCATCACAAGGTGATTTGCACAGGTAGTATCCACGCTAGTGTCGCTTATCAACTGTTTTTACAGGCAGCTGATCTCCTGTTCCGAAGATGGCAGTGTGCGCATTTGGGAACTCAGAGAAAAGCAGCAGCTGCCAGCTGAACCAGTTCCAACAGGTTTGCTAGTAGTGGGGAGTGAAAGGAACATATAAAAACCCAGTATTCACCATACAGGAATCGGGAGACTTTCAGGCTTTGTAAAGAGAGATAATGTCTTATGTTTAGCCAACTGATTACAGGTGTGGGGGGGAAACTGAAGACAGCATGGGTGTACAAGTCCTCCAAGATCTGATATGGGATGGTAGAAGGTCCAGCTGAAGCAGTTCTGTGCCATAAAGCTTACTTAAGAGTTTACAGTTGTATGAGCCGGTTAAAAAGTAAAATTACCTGACAAACCTCGATCCTTTCTTCCTTGTACCAAGTAGTACTGAATTCTATACCATACAAGAATAAATAGTTGCAGGACCTTGTGAGGAAAGCTTGCAGATGAGCAGCTGGCACCAAAAAAAAAGTGTTTTCCACATCTCCTCTTTGAACTTGGAATGATACTGGGACTTACTTTGAAGCTGTATCCAAACTCACATACTACCTCTGGACACTGCAGTCCTCAGAGCTAGTTGATAGTGTTACAGGAAGCATTTTCTGCAAGTAAAGACATTCACAGAATCACAGAATGGGTAAGGTTGGAAGGTACTGCAGTGGGTCATGTGGTCCAGCCTCTCTGCTCAAACAAGGTGATCCTGGAGCATGTGTCCAGATGGTTCTAGAGTAGTCCCAGTGAGGGAGACACCACAGCCTCTGGGCAACCTTTCTGGTGCTCAGTCACTCACACAGTAAAGAAGTTCTTCCTCATATTCAGGTGGAACTTCTTGTGCATCAGTGTCTGCCATTGCGTCTTCTCCTACTGCTCAGCACCTTTGAGAAGAGCCTGGTCCATTGTCTTCATACCCTTCCTTCAGATACTGATAGGCTTTGATGAGGTCCTCTCTCAAGCCTGATCAGGCCCAGTTTTCTCAGCCTATCCAGATGTTGCAGTCCTGTCATCATCTTTGCAGCCCTCTGCTTGACCCACTTGCTTGTCCTGACGAGTCCAGAACTGGACACATCACTCCTGGGAAGACCTTGCTAGGGCTGAGTACAGGGGCAGGATCACCCTCCATGATCTGCTGGCAGTGCTCTTCCTAATGCCCCCAGGATACCATTGGCTTTCTTGGCCACAAAGACACTCTGCTGGCTCATGGACAGCTCGCTGTCCACCAGGACCTCCAGGTCCTTCTCTGCAGAGCTGCCCTCAGCAGGTCAGCCCCAGGCTGTGCTGGTGCCTCGTTGTTCCTCCTCAGGTGCAGGACCCTTCATTTGCCTTTGCCAAATTTCAGATAGTTCTTCTCTGACCATCTCTCCAGCCTGCCGAGGTCCTTCTGAAGGGCTGCACAGCACTGCGGGGTGTTGGCCATTCCTCCNCATTCCTCCCAGCTTTGTATCATCAGTGAATTTGCTGACGAGGCAAACTGCCCCTTCATCCATGTCATGGATGAACAAGTTAAATAGTTCTGGGCCCAGTATTGAACCTTGGGGGACACTGCCAGTGACAGGCCTCCAACTGTGCCACTGATTTTGACACTCTGGGATCTGTTTTTCAGCCAGTTCTCGATCCACCTCACTGTCTACTCATCCAGGCCACATACCTGCGTTTGTCTATGAGGATGTTGTGAGACAGTGTTGAAATCCCTGCTGAAGTCAAGTAGACAATATCTACTGCTTTCCCCTCATCCATCCAAGTAGTTCTTTCATTGTAGAAGGCAATTAGGTTGGTCAAACATGACTTACCTTTATTGAACCCATGCTGCCTGTTCTTGATCATCATCTTGCCATCCATGTGGATAGAGATGGTCTCCAGAATGCTCCATCACTTTCCCAGGGATTGAGGCGAGGCCAGCTGGTTGATAGTTTCTTGGATCCTCCTTCTTGCCCCTTTTGAAGACCAGGGTGACATTCGCTTTCTTCCAGTCCTCAGCACCTCTCCTGATCTCTGTGACCCTTTAAAGATGATCAGGAGCGGCCTTGCAGTGGTGTCCACCAGCTTTCTGAGCACTCATGGATGCATCCACTCAGGGCCTGTGGACTTTTGGATGTCAGGTTTACCTAGATAGCTTCTAACCTAATCCTCCTTGACCAAGGGAAAGTCTTCCTTCCAACATTCCTTTACCCTGGTCTCCTGGGTCAGAGAACAGTGAGGGCTGGTCTTGTCACTGAAGACAGAAGTGAAGTACAGAACGTGACTTCTCTGCATTCTGTTTTACCAGGGTCCCTCCCTCCATTTAGTAACAGGCCCACATTACCCTTAGTTTTCCTTTTGTTATTCATGTATTTGAAGAAGCCCTTCTTGTTGTCTTTGACATCCTTGGCCAGTTTTAATTCCAGATAGGCCTTGGCCTTCCTTGTTTCATTTTTACTTACTCTGACAGCCTCTCTCTATTCAATCCAAGTGTCCTGACCCTGCTTCCATCTCCTGTGTATTTCCTGCTTATGCTTTAGTAGTTACAGTTCCTTTGTAGTACTTGATACTCTTTGACAAAGCTCCCCTGCACACTGGCAGCTGTGGTCTTTGACAGGTGCTCTGGACAATATAATTAGTATCAAGGACTGGCAACAGCAATAGGCAGTTGCTCTTCTGTAGGAATTTTTTTATTCAAGGTGTGAATTTTCTTGATGTATATCTTGTCTACCTGGCTGTTCATCTCTTATTGGTAACTTTTGAAAAAATATTTTTGCTGAAAACACTTTTTCAGGAATGTTCTGTCTTCAGCATTGCTGGTCAGAGGCTGATCTACACAGTGACAAGTGGTATTTGGTTTCACATTAGAAATTTGTAACTGCTATGAATCAAGATGTTTGGAAAAAACCTTAGGAAGATATTGCTGTTGATTTGCCCTGTTTTTATTCTAGGGATCCCCTGAGAAGTTGTTCATCTCACCAGTTATCTCCCTTGCACCGGGGCCAAGGTTTAGCACAATTCTAGTTTTATGTGCTGATACGGCTGAGGGAAGGATTGGGAATAAAGTCTGAACTGCATTGTAACAGATCCCAACCTTCTTACTAGTGTCAGTACTGTTACACAGTTCTGGGGGCTGTGGCTGTGTATTTTTGTGCTATCTAAATGGAACATGTGGAGTACTGTCTTCACACTCCACACTGGCTGATAGTTTTAAACCTGAAAGAAGGAGACAATGAGCCAGCACTTAGATACTGTAGTGCAGAACATAGAGGGGAGAGATTGGCACCTCATTTTTGTGCTCTTTGCACAAGTAACAATTTAGGAGGGCAGAGCAAAGATAAAGACCACTTGTCCTGCATCTACCTTTGCTATTCAGTTCATTCTTTTAGGAACTCATTGTATTTGTTCCTAAATCTGTGTATTGTCTCATCCAGGTGTGTAATTCAGCATATTTTCTAAGTTACAGTAAGTGGGACAAGTAGCTGTGTTTCCTTCTTCCCTCAAGATGAATAATCCAGATGCTAAAGGGCAGCACAGTACAATGCTTATGTCCTTTTGCCATACAGAGTGTTCTGCTTTTAGATTTTATATGGCTTTTGTAGTTCTCTCTTCAGCTAGAATAAATAAATTGTATTTATGACTTGCCAAAATAAGAGACTTTTTTAATTTTCTTTTTTTTCCCCCTCTCTCAGGGTTTTTCAACATGTGGGGATTTGGAAGGGCAAACAAGCAGGCAAACCAAGCTGCTAAGAAGATGCAGGAGAATACACCTATGTATTTCTTGGAGCTGGTTGGTGATTTGATTGGTCATTCATCAGCTGTGCAGGTAGGTCAGCTTTAGTAAGAATGAGAAAAAGTGAATGTTAGTAAGTAACATAAATTTGACTGTGTTTCTTGAACAGCCATAACTTCCAGCTGTCTGGCTCTGGAGGCTAGGAGCACATTGTTTGTGTGGTATCTTTAGTGCAGTGTGAAAACAGTAATACATACTGACTTAATATTCTAATGACAACACAGTCACTGAGGATTGTGTGTGCCCTTATATGCTAAAGATAATCTGATAGAGTGTTTGGTTTTGTTTATAGACTGCAGACAATACAGATGGGAACCATGCACATGACCCAGATTTCACCTTAAGTTCACAATCTAAACAACGGCTCCAACAAAAAAAACCAAAACCAAAACACATTAATTTCTTAGCCCTCTGTGCTGTGAGTGTTAAGGAGGTCTTTTTAACTTAAGCAGTACTACCAGTATTATTCCATGCTTCTGTCTGCCTGAAATAGTATGTTTTTGTTTTAAATGGCATTTTCCCTCCACACTTTTCTGTGACAAACCTATTAGAGTAACAAAGCACTTCCTTACAGTGGACTTCTACACCCATTCTTGGCAGGAGCAGGGGGAAAGGCAGATATAAGGGGATGGTGTGGTTCTGGAGTAGCTTTGCTCACAAGTATTCGTGAGACAGACTGGATTTCAGAACTGCTGCTGCTAAAACCTGAAAGCTTTCTTTAATAGCTAAGGTGAACCTTTCTTTCTGCTAAAGGGATTTCGAAAAGGCTCTCTGTCCCTTTCTACCATCTTTCTTTTGAAAAACTGTTCAAAGGGGTCTTACTATCCACTTGGAAGGTTGCTATCTAAGAAAGAGGACATAGTGTGTAATTCAGCAAGAGACACAAAGAAGGTGAGAGGCATATGTTGGGTCTTGGCTGAGATGAAGAGCGAAGTAGTAATGAAGATTATGGTGGATGTGGTTTCCTGCAATGTTCTACATATGGAAAATTTTGGGTTTTTTTAACCTCTGGGCAGATGGGAGCTGTTGAGGAAGAAAATGTTGAGTAGTGATGAAATGTGATGGCCAAGATGAGGGCTTGGCAGACTACGTCTGCTAGAACCCTGGAGCTATTACGTGACCATTCCCAGGGCAGGTAGACTTTGGCCTGAATGCTTCCCCCAGACAGATCCCTTTAACAAAAAGAGTCAGGGCATTGTGAGCATGCCCTGACAGTGACATCACTGGTTCCTTTGGCTGTTGTGTTGAACTTCAGTTAGTGGTTCATTTTAGGCAGTCTTGTGAAGATCCCAGAAGTCAAGAGTTAACTCATAATTTTATGTCAGCTCCACTGGTCTTGCAAAATCCTTCCACTGTTGCTGCACTTCTCTCCAGTGTTGTGTTTCTTGCTTGTTTGACTTCCTGTGTGTGACCAGGCTTGTGCTGATGTCTGTCACAGTTGTCCGTTCTTTGATCTTTCCAGGCCTGCTGTTAGTACCGTACTGTGTTGTAGGGCTGAGGGGGAACAGTGTACCCAGTGAACAGAACACTGGCTTCTGTTCCCAAGAAACCAGATCAGAGTTCATGCAAGTCATTCACTCTTCTACTGCTGACTTGAAACAAGTTTCTTCAGGACTCTGTCCTTTAGCTTCCCTATCTGTAAGGCTTTACTGCTTTTTTTAGATGGAGATCTTTCAGTATGAAGTGCCTAAAGAGTTTGTTTTTGTGTAGCAGTTTTATGGCATCTCAAACACAGAGACAGTGTGTAATTTTGTATTCCTGTCTATAAGCAGAGCCATTTCAGATACATGTATTTGTTTAGTCCAGCTATACAGAAAATAATTAAGCAAGTTGACCATTTCATGCAAGCATCATGGTAATAATAGTTGTTTCATTGCAGATGTTCCTGTACTTTGGTGAACTGGGATTGGCTACATGCTCTGCTGACCACCTCATTCTTTTGTGGAAGGATGGTGAACGAGAATCTAGCCTCCGCAGTTTAACACTATTTAAAAAATTGGCACAAAATGGTGATTTGCAGCTCAAACTTTAAAATTGTTTGAATACAAGCTGCATATATGTAAACTGGATGTGTGTTAAACATGAGTGTAAAGGTACGTCTGAACTGCTGGGAATGTGACTACTAGTAAGGCTTACATTTAATATCATGTGTTATATTGGAACTTCTCTCAGTTGCAAAGGAGAA
>VWPU01000946.1:0-20102 GCA_013398955.1 Callaeas wilsoni
CGGGCCCCGGCGGCCGCCGCCGCCAGCCGGCAGTGCTCGCCCAGCCCCGGTGGCAGCGCCGCCAGCAGCGCTCCGCGCTGCGCCGTGTCCAGGTCGGCCCAGAACCGCAGCAGATGGCCCTGTCCGCACCGCTCCAGCCGCGTCTGCACCTCCTCGGGCGGATCCATGGCGTGAGGAGCCCAGTCTGACCGGCGCGGAACGCGGCGGCACCAGGCGGGGCTGCACCGGGCCGGGGCGGGGCCAGAAGTGCCGTCCCGCCCCCCGGAGCCCCTCCCCGCCGCTCGCGGGTCACGCGGTCCCGGGGTTGCGGCGCGTTAGTCGCTCAAAGGTTCTCGGAGGTGCTTACGGGCTCTCACCACTCTCGGCTCCGCAGGACTTGCGGCCAGCGCGGCGCTTCCCCCACGGAATCACAGAATAGTCTGAGTTGGAAGGGACCCTCAAGGATCATCGAGCCCAACTTCTGGCCCTGCACAGCACTATTCCCGAGGTCACACCGTATGCCTGAGCGTTGTCCAGACACTCCTTGAGCTCTGGCAGGCTTGGTGCTGTGAACCTGGGGAGCCTGTTCCAGTGCACAACCACCGTCTGGGGGAAGAACCTTTTCCTAATATCCAAGCTGAACGTCCCCCGACACAACTTCGGGCCATTCGCTCAGGTTCTGTTCCTGGTCACCACAGAGAAGAGATCAGTGTCTGCCCCTCCTCTTCCCCTTGATACCTATGCAACTTAGGCCAAAGTTACGAGATGCCTATATAACTTGAGTTATAAGATACCAATATAACCTGAATCATAACTCTCTATATCTATGCCAAAGTTCCAAGATGCCTATATAATCCGAATCATAACTTTCTATAGAATGTTATATAGAATAACTAGTATATGGTTAACTAGTCACTTAATGCTTAAATAAATAGAAACTCGCCAGGTGAGTAATCTCAAAAATAGACAAGTATAGCTATATTGGGAAGCAGAAGGATGTACTAAATGTAAAGCCAATTAGCTACAAAATAGAGAATTTAAACCAGTTACATCCGGAAAGACCAAGGACCACCGTAGCTGCGCATGCTCTGAAGACAACGTTGAAAAGTTCACATGGGAGGAAGACCTTGAGCCTTCATCAAAGAAGACCCCCAAGACCACCTAAACTGGGGAAGTGCAAGCACAGTCCAGAAGAACTATTTATAACTATGAGATAACATTATGTAAATTAGTTCCAATGCATGTTATAATGACATAGCAATATTAAGCAATAATTACTGTCTCAATAAACCACAGCACATGACAAGGTTGGATGAATTCGGTGGAGATATCCCGCTCACCACCAGCACTGCAATAAACAAATACCTGCTCTATAGACATCGGTCTATGGGGATTTATTTCCAGCCTTTTTCAGGCATCACCCTCAGGAGGAGGTTGTAGACTGTGATGAGTCTCCTCCTCAGTCTCCTTTTCTCCAGGCTGAACAGGCCAAGTGTCCTCAGCCACTTCTCATACACCTTCCCCTCAAGACCCTTCACCATCTTTGTTGCCCTCCTTTGGACACTCTCTAATGGCCTAACGTCTTTCTTATATTGTGGTGTCCAAAACTGCCCTCAGGGCTCGAGGTGAGGCCACCCCAGCCCAGAGCAGAGCTGGACAATCCCCTCCCTTGACCAGCCTGCCATGCTGGACCTGATGCCCCCAGGACACGGATGTCCCTCCTGGCTCCAGGACATTGCTGACTTACATTCAACTTTCTGTCAACCAGGACCCCCAGGTCCCCTCCCAGGGTACTGCTCTCCAGCATCTCATTCCCCAGTCTGTTTGTATATCCAGGGTTGCCCCATCCCAAGTGCAGAATCTGGCATTTTCCCTTGCTGAACTTCATGTAGTTGGTAATTGCCGAGTTCTCTAATTTGTCCAGGTCTCCCTGCAGAGCCTCCCTCCCTTTGACGGAGTCAACAGCTCCTCCCAGTTTTGTATCATCTGCGAAGCTGCTCAGTTTCCCTTCCAGTCCTGNGAAGCTGCTCAGTTTCCCTTCCAGTCCTGTGTCCAAGTCATTAACAAAGATGTTGAAGAGCACAGGGCCAATGATGGACCCCTGCAGAACCCCACTACTGACCGGCGCCAGCCTGATGTCACCCCAGTCACTGTCACCTTTTGTGCCCAACCCATGAGCCAGTTGCTCACCCATCACATGATGTGTTTATCCAGCTGAATGCTGGACATTTTATCTGGAAAGATACTATGAGCGACTCTGCACCTGGGTCCTGGTGCGACCTGTGCCAGGAGGTCTCAATGCCCCGTCTTACACTCACACCTGGAAACATCACCAGGTCTCAGGGTTCCCTCAATGCAGCAGGAGTTGGATAGGCCTGGCTGTACCCTAGGCATGGTGCAGATTCAGGCCACTTGCTCACAAATCCAGTTCTCCATTTTTGAAATAAAGTACTAATGAGAAGGATAAGAGTTTAAAATGCACAGATTCACTGAAATAGTACAGGACAAATACAAGGACAAATAAAAGAAATTATGAAAGATGAAGGAATGATGAATGATGAAGGAATAACCAAACCTGCAGGAGCCAAGAGCCATGAACTGAGAAGTAAAGAGCAGGAGGGCACTGTAAATCAAACTAAAATGCCAAAGAACAACTTTGTTGGAATTTTGTGCTCATGAGCATAGTAAAATCCTCACCCACAGGCTGTGATTGCCCCGTTCTCACAGTAGCCATCCTGTCTGCAGTCAGGGTAGGAGAACATGAGAAGACAGACAGCAGCTCAGACACAGCCACCTCCTTGCAAGTGATTGGAGTCAAGGAAGCTAGACCCCATCTGGATGTGACCATCAGGTCAGGAAGAATCCCTGAGAGTTGTCAAAGCTTCTGTTTCACATTCTCTTTTCTGCTTTTGATTTTATGTGACTTGACACAGCTCCTGCTCAGAAGAGCCTTGGGGTTTTGAAACCTCCTTGCTCTGCTCCCCTTTACATGATATCTCTCCCTGCTGTGGTTGCATGCCCTGCCTGCTCAGTGTGCAAACGAGTGCTGGTCCTTCCATACACGTGGTGCCTACATAACCACCAACCCTTATCCATCAGAAAAGGCTCTGTCAGATCCAACCTGTAAATCAAGCCCTGCCTTTTCCTGCAGAACTTGCTACCTTGCCTTGAAGGAATCCTGGCTCAGAGCTGTGGGATCTCATACCGCAGAATTCTAGAAGAACCAAAGCAAATCATGCTGTTGCTGGTAAATGTGCTCCCACTCCCCAAATCCAGCCATCCAGCAGAACAGGTTCGTCCAGCCACACAGCATCCCCCGGTCTGGTTCTACAGCCCATGGCACTCTGTGTGTAGGTATTTTCTTCTGCAAAACAATAAAAATGGTGACAGGTTGGATTAGTTACACCAGGCAGGACAGCCCAAGTGAGCAGGAGGGAGGGATGCTTGGGCCAAACAAAACACAAACATGCAGGTAGAACAGGAAATTCAGCAAGAAAAAAGCTCCAGCTCACTGACAGCAGAGAGACAGCAAACACCCTGCTCTGTCAGGGTGAGGTATCCCACCAGGAGAGAGGCAGACGTGGTTGTGTTTAGGACCTTGCTCCAGGCTTCAATATATAAGTACCCGCTGGTAGGAAAGATATGTGCTAATGTCTTTACAAATGAGTTGATGGGTGAGGGTCTCTAGGAGAAATGGGTGTTAATATCTTTGAAATGGGTCTTAATCTACAAACATCAGGCCGCACAAGTTTGTTACAGAACCCAAACAGTTTGACCAGACAGTTTGAACTTCTGAACTTCAGGATAATAGGAGAAATGGGTCCACACAAAGTCTATTGCAGAACCCAAAGAGTCTGAACTGCTGGTGGATCTGCAGAACAAAGACAGCCCGAACTTCTGAACTTTGGGGGAAGATGTCGATACATGTTCAAGGGTGGAATATGTGGTAGGTAGTTCAGGAAGACTACCTTCCTGGTAACTCAGCCAGTGGGGGAAGGAAGAGGGCAACATGCGGTGGGAGTTTAGGATAAAAGGAGGCTGCGTCCTGTGAAACCTCGAGAGAGATCCCACGGCGGTACGGCTCAGTGAACTCTCTCCCTTTGTTAGAATAAAGTTGAAGGAGTCCTCTGTCTACTTGGTGGACACTGGCTTTTCCACACACCACCAGTATGTTCCCCAAAGAAATATGGTTTTACGGTCATTCCCTGAATAAGGTGACAGGCTGGTGAATTTCTGGCTGTGGCACAGCTGTGACAGCTGTTGCCCTTGGCCACTCAGCTTCGTCAGTAGCAGGAGAGTGGAGTTTGTGATAGGACAGAGCAATTGCTAGATGGATTCTGAGTGGAAGCCTTGCAGCATCTATTGCACTTCTATTTAAGCCTCAGATGATTCCCTATATTTAGACTTGCTGTGCTAAGACCACAGGAGAGATGGGATAGTGAGACAGGATGCAGTGACTGCCATTTCCTACTAACACCAGTTCTCGCTCTGCGGACTGAAGTGAGCAAACAACCCAACACTCTCTGGATAGATTATTTCAACAGCTCACCAGCTTCCCTTCTCCCAGCCCTCGTGACAGCCCTTGAGCCAGCGGGCATCCACCAGACTTCCTGCTTGCTGGCCTTCCGGGGGATAAAAGAGTCTGCTAGACAGAAAAGATGCTTTATGGCAAGTGCCTGGCCCTCAGCAAAGCAAAGAGAGCAGGTGCCCAAGACGTCCCAGAGCAGAAAGATGGAAAACACAATGGTATTGCAGAGCTGGGAAGATCAAACAAGATATCCCTTCCCAAGGGGAATCCTCTCCCACCATGCTCCGCTCACTATTTTTAGCCTCTGCTGAGAGGTCTCCTGGAGACAGATGCATTTCTGGATTGACACTTTGGTACCCCGCTGGAAATAATTCCCTGCTAGCTTTGGGGCTGAAAGAAGAGTTAACACCAATAGTACTTAATTGTTCAGTGACAGGAAGTACCAGGATTTGGCACCTGGACTGGTGTTGGCACAGCTCCTGGTCTGGTTTTAACCAAGCCCCAACCAACCATGCCAGGTGGTGACCTACGCTGGCTGGGAATAAGCCCGCTCTGGATGCAGCACTGCCTAGGACAGTGGCAGTGTCAGCTGTTCCATGTGCCAGGCAGCAGCATGCACACATTGAGTCCACAGACCTGTGGCTGGTTCCCCACCAGACCTTGCTCTCCCCTGGGAAGACATGGCAACAGAGGTTCACAGCACCTTCTTGGACATGGTCATCAGGAGACAACCTTGGGCTGGAAGTCACCATGTGTCCTCTGCAACATCAAGATTTACATGTGAACACCTACCTGCTGCTGAAGCCAGCACAGGGCTCAGTCTACTGCCACAATCACCCATCAGCACCCTTTGATGGTCAGGGTCATGTAGGAAGGTGCCCTAGTCTCCAACACCAGCATCTCTTTACCCCAATGCTCTGCTGAGGTTTGGTGCAGCTGCTCTGGCCTCTCCTCACAGAGGTGGCAATGCTGGTTGGTAGGACACACTGGGCTGCCACCAGCCTTCAGCACGTGCCCTGTGCCCTCTCCAGAGAGGAGCAGTGATATGTTGGGTGTCACCACACCAGAGCCATGTGTGTCATTGCCAGTACCCACAGGCCAGCAGAGAGGGAGGGCTGGGCCAGGTCTGCTGGCAGCTGGTGCTTCCCAGTAGCTTGAAGGAAGGAGAGCTGAATAACTACCTTGTTTATCTTTTAAAAAAACAAAGACATCTCTGTCAGAAGAGTGTGGGCTGGCCCCAAGATAAACTATACAGTGAGAGAAAATAAACCTTCCCCTAAAAAAAACAACCCCCCCAAGAAGTCTTTTCCGAGAATATCCAAAATCTCCCTAACCTCATCCACCAGACCACCCTGAGGATGGAAATGTCAGCCTGTCTCAAAGCAGCTTTGCCAAGGGCACTTTGGTACAGAAAACGCAATAAGAGCAGAGCTGCCCTCAGCAGTTGTATCCCAGCTCCCTGTGCTGGAGCAGGAAGCTTTACATGGGCAGCAGTGAGAGTATTTCAGCTGAAGTTGCAGACACAGTAAACACCAGGAATTGTTTCTCATCCTGGTGGGATAGACTGGCTAGGCAGAGAGATGGGACACAAGACATTAAAGTCGTTCTGATTTCCCCCTGTTATTCCTGTCTATTCCTGCAAGGTCAGAGATGGGGGAGGAACCTAGAGGAAATCCCCTTTTTTTGCAGATCAAGCCTTTGCTGAGCAAAACAGCCCATGTGCTGATGCTGCCAGAGCTGAGCAGCACCACAGTGACTGCCTTGTTTTTGGAGCGGGAAGCGAAGGGAAGCACTGGTTCCTTCTCCTCGTATCCTGAGCAGGTGTGAACCTGTTCAGTCAAACAGAGGTAAGCCAAGCAGACATCTCAAACAGGTAGGACAGGTCCGAGAAATTTATGAAAAGAAATTAGTTAAAGAAAAGCAGGCTGTGAACAGCTCAGCTGCAGCACAGAGAGAAGCTGTAGCAGGACCTTGGTAGAGAAAAGCCCCCTGAGGGTCTCCAGAGGCTGCTGTGATTTACCTGGCAGCCTGGGGCTGGCAAGGCTGAGTCTCCATGGAGAAGAGGAGTGGCAAGAATGGAATGAGAAGCCAGAAGTGGGACCAAGGTGCTGAAGACACCTGGATGAAGTCTGACCTGGACAGGGAATCTGATGGCAACGGGAGCACATCAAGGGCCATGTGAGTGGGAGGGCTTGAGCCCCAAGTAGCTTCCACCCTCTTCCTTCAAAGCCAAGTCAGAGCTAAAGGAGATCACCCCTGGCACGTGGCACAAGAAGGTGTCTGTGGCACAGGAAGATGTCCATGACACAGGTAGTCTCATAACCTGAGCACCTAGACAGTGGTTCATCACCTTTCCTGGCCATCACCCTTCTCCAGCAGGCTTGCTCCCTGACAGTCCTCTCAGCATCATGAGCATCAAACCAGGGTGGGGGCCCTGGAGGTGCTGGCACATGGCTGTCCAGAGCCCCTTGAGCAAACTGAGGTGCCTGTGACATAGGAATCATGATACTAGGGCTTTGTAGTCTGCTGTGTTGCAATGGACTCTATGATGGAGGGGGTTTGCAGAGGAGGCAGCACCTTGCACTAGAGTTAACATACTGCTGCATCTAACAGACACGGCAAATTTCCCTGTAAAGTAGAGAAACTCATTCTCTTACCAATGCCAGTGTATATTAAGTTTGAAAAATATAAGATCCAGATGCCGTTTCTCTCACTTTTGTCAACACTTGTGGGTTTTTACTTCCTTTTTTCATGTCTGTGGTTCAATCCGGCTCCTACCCCGTCTCCTGCTGGCTGGTGGCCACTGGTGCCTTATCAGCCATAGCACTGGGATGATGGGATTCTGTCCCCGCTGTCAGCATTTATTTCCCCCATGGCACTAGACAAGTACACCACACCGTGCTGGTGCTCTACAACCCCCTCCTGTAGGGATGCTGCATTGACTGACACTTCTTGGGTGTGTTTGCAAAGGTGGCGGTAAGAGTGATTGTCATCGTTGGGACTTTCCTTGTCTCTGGTCATTGGCTCTGAAGTCTTTAGAAATTGTGCTGGTTTTGGCTGGGGTAGAGTTAATTTTCTTCACAGTAGCCGTTACGGGGATAGGTTTTGGATTTGTGCTGAAAATATGGAGACCAAAATACGGTGTTGATAATATGGAGATATTTTTCTTATTGCTGAGTGGTTCTTGTACAGACCCACGGTCTGTTCTGCTTCTCACCCCACCTCACCAGGGAGGGGGATAGGGGTGCATAAGGAGTTGGGGGAATACACAGCCAGGACAACTGACCTCAATGGACCCAAGGGATATTCTGGACGATACGACATCATGTTCAATATATAAAGCAGGGGGAAGAAGGAGGAAGGGTTTGGTGTTTGTCGCGGTCCCTCGTCCGCAGGGGAGGGTCGGGCTCCCCCCACGGAAGGAACGGAATCCCCGCGGGCCGGGGACGGGGCGGGCGCCGCGTGCAACTCAAATTGCCGTGCTCCGTCTCAGCCAATGGCCGGAGCGCCTTCCCGCCGTCAGCCAATGGGAGCGCGGCACTCCCTGCCGCCAGCCAATAGACGCGCGGGGGCGGACGTTGGAGTAACGCTCGGAGCGGCGGCGATGGCCCCGGAGCGCGGTGACCGCTCGCTCCCCGCCGGTACCGAGGGTCTTCCCCGGGTTTTCCTGCAGAGCCTGCGGACTCTTTTCGATATCCTGGATGACCGGCGGCGGGGTTACGTGCACCTGCAGGAGATCGAGTCGCGCTGGCGGGGAGCGGAAGCCCAGGAGCTGCCCGCCGGGGTGATGGCGGGGTTGCGGCAGGCGGCGCCGGCCAGCGGGTACCTCACCTTCGAGAGGTTCGTCCTGGGACTGCGGGCGGCCCTGCCTGAGGCTGAGCGCCCGGTGGAGGGTGGCAGCGGCGGACGGCGGAGTGTGGAGAAGCCACCAAGTCCTCGCTCTTCCGAGGAGCGGCGGGGGAAGAGCACCGGGCAGAGGGAACCGGGGCACGGCCAGCCCCGAGGCCGCGGTGAGTGGCGGGGCTGGGCTGGGGGCTTCGGGCTCGCGGGGGTGATGGCAGCGCCAGGGCCGAGGACTGGCGCTCGCAGGTCGAGATGGAATCCCACGACTCGCCCCGCTCCCCTATGCCCTCCTCTGGGCTCAGAGCCAGCGGTTCCCGCAGGGTCAGTGTAAAACGCGCCCCCAAAGTTACTGTTAGTCTTGTACTAACTAAGCTATACTAACAGCTTCGCTGAACTCCGGTCCCATTGCGAATATCCCGGCGCCGCCGCCCGCCCAGGGCTGTGCTCCCCTCGCGATGCGCTGGGCTATTTATAGCGCTGACAGGAGGAATTAAGGGCTTTGCCGTAATGTGTCCGTGGTCGTCCCCTGGCGCAGAGTATGTCCTGACCTTCCCCGGGGGTGGGTGGCACAGCTCAGCATCTCGGAGAATGGATGGGCTCTGGGGACCCCCGAAGCCGAGCAGCTTCGGGGGGGTGAAGGTGCGGTCACGGAGCGGCTGTATGCTCGGTGGGCTCTGCGCTGGGCTGGCCCTCAGGAATGATTCCTTCACGATGTCATGCGTGGTTTGGACAAATGGAAAACGCGAATCCTGATCCAGCTTTTTGGTTTAGATCGTTCCACAGCACTATTCTCAGTAATACATAATTAATCAATGAATAAATGGGAGAGCAGCACCAGGGCGATGTGCTCTGCTGTCCCGGGCTCTGTCCACAGAGCTTACCTGCACATCCCTATGGACTCTGCTTTTTCCTCGGGATCTGAGCTCCCTGTGCTAGCTCTGCCAGAGTCCTCCAGGGTGGTACACTGACCTTGGCATGGGGGAGACTGTTTCACTGGCATCTTGATTTGTTGCTAGTCAGTAGAAAATGTTACAAGGAAACCAGGCTTCTGGGCTTATCTGGGTAGGTAAAAATTCTTTATCTAGGTTTGTGAAGTGCTTTGAGATCAGAGGAGACAAAGTCTGTGTGAGGAGCTGGTACTTATTATTGCACCACCTGGGTGCAGTTACTTCCTCCACATTGGGAAGGTCCGGCTGGTTTGCCTTCCCTTCTCAACCAGTCCCTTCTCCTGGGTGGAGAAGAAACTTTTAACTGTGACTGAGGTTCACTGCTTTCCATTTTCTGTCCAGACTAATCACTGGAGCTTCATTTAAGGGAATATTATTAAGGAGACTAACTCTTCTATCATCGACAGTGTAAATCTGGAAAAACCTGAAAAAAATCCTGCTTGGTGAATAGACAGCAGATTGAAAGCTCTGCCCTGGGAAGGAGCAAGCAGATGACTGCAGCAGCTTTTTGCTTGCTGAGGATCTTTCCATTACAGGGTGATGTTCCATAACTGTCCAGAGCCTGTGGGCAGGGTTAGTGCCTCAGCCCTTGCTGCCAGCATCCCACACTGCAGGGCCATATTCTGGCAAGAGGCCTGAATTTCAGGTTCATTCAGCAGCTTAGAAAATGGTACGAATCTGTTATGCCATCTCTTTTAGCTCCAGATCCAGCACAACTGCCCAGTGCGCCCTTCCACAGATGGTTTTCCAGAGTGCGGTTAGACAGGTGGATGTTCTCCTCAGCTGGCTGCAAGGGAGTTGGGCAGTGCTGTGGCAGGATATGGCTCCATCCCTGCTGTGGAGATGTGTGATTGGTGCTGGGAGCTGCCTGTGGCTCCCAGAAGACGTGTCTCCACTAAGATTATATCATTTGGGTGTGAGGCTGCTCTGAGCCTCCAGCTGCATGTGGTAGCTTCTGTAAGACCCCAACCAAGTGCAGTGAGATGATGCACCAGTGCTCATAAGCTGCAATGAGTTGGAGGAAATGCTCCCTGCCTCTGTTTTGGGGGACGAGGGTGCTCACAGGGTGCCTCCCCAGCTCTGCTTTGTGGTCTGAGGAGCATTTGCATGCGTCAGAGATGATTTGGATGTGACTCATGGCAAAATGGCAGAGGTTGGGGCCAGGTGGTTCTCCTGGCACATCCAGGGGTGCAGTGAGCCAGTGGGACAACAGTTCTGTCCCGTCTCCCACATTAACCTCTGCTAGCGTGTGGGCAGAAGGGCTTCTGATGTCCCTGCTTAAGTCAGCTTCCAGCTTCTCCTCAGCCTAGCAGTGCTGGTGCAGTCTGCAAGCTGCTGCTTGGCATCCTGTGGTCCCTGGGAAGCCAATAGCACCCACTGGACGCAAGGATGGCGAGATGAATATTGGAGAAGTCACAGGGCAGGGAAGTCACCATAATTATGTCCCTACCTCTGGTGCCTGGTGTGTTGTCACAGCAGTCTCTGAGCGCATCACTCTTGGGCGTCTTTATCCCAGTAGTTCCCCTGTGAGCTGGGACCTGGGGAAGTCATGGCACAGAGCAGAAAGAGCCCAGAAAGTGTGTCATGGCCCTGGGCACTGGCTCCTCCTCAGCACAGTGCTTTCCCTTGCTCCAGGAGTGGCTTGACTCTAGCAGCTGGAGAGCTGTTGGCACTGGCAGGAGGGAGGGGGTGGTTTGTAGGGGCTTGTCTGGGCCATTGCCAAGGACATTTGTGGAGAAGTGTAAAACAACCATGAGGTGTCTGCTTGTCCTGGGCAGAGAGGAGCTCCCAGAAGAGGGAGCCTGTCCATTATCTCATGGCAGGATCTCTTCCTCCTCTGGTGATCTGGTCCTTTCCCTAAGAAGTGCTATCCCAGCTCATTAGCAGGGCTCCTGGTTTAGCCACTGCCTTGTCAGCTCAGGTGTGCAGAGCTCGGTTGGTTGACTAGGAGCTCCTGCTTATCACAGGTGCAGCTCAGTTCAACCCAGCACTTCTAGGTAACTGCAGCAAAAAGTTTTTTAACGTGTGTTTGTCCTGCAGCTCCTACCAGAAGTGCTCCTGGCTTTGCCTTGCCATTCTGACTGTTGAGAGTATGCTTCGTTTTGGGGCTGTTCCTCAGCTTTTCGAGCAGGATATGCTACAAGTCTACTAGGACAACATGTGTGTGGTCACACCAGTCTTACTGGGTTCCTCCCAGGTAGATTTGGGTGTATGAAACCAAAGGGAGCTGGCAAAGCAGATAGGTGATATCAAAGACTTTGTGTTCACAAGCACTTTGTGTTCACTGATGTGCTAGAGACCTGTCTGTACCAGACTACTTGCTGGGAGGTGGAGTGAGATACTGTGATGGACCAAAAGGACGACTTTTCCCATGGCGTGGTGGCTTCTTTCCCCAGTGACACAAAGTGACAAACTGAGGAGTCGCATTGCCTGCTGTCCCCTGAGCCTGTGTCCTTTCACTGAACCAATGTGACTGTGGCAGCACAGGCAGCCCTGGTACTGGGCTCGCACACCTCCTACCTTCAAGATGAAGGGTGGCTCCTGTGGCCATGGCTGCCCTCTCCTGCCTCATATCCTTCCTTTGTCATGTCCATGGGCTCAGCTGAGGAAACTTGTGGAGCAGAGGGAAGAAATATGCCAGCCCATGTGGTGCCACACACCCTGTCCTGGCACTCATAGCCTTTCATGTGCCTGCAGCAGGGAATGTGCCAGACATGTGCCAGGCAGCTCTGGTAGAAGAATGTGCGAGGGGTGGGGATGCCTGGCAGACACATGGGGAGCTGTCCTGGCAAGAGTGCATTTTCCCCAGCTGCCTGCCATCACTTGCCAGCTCCCTGCTGCTCTTCTTGAAAAGCCAGGTTGGGAAAGGAACTCTTGAGGAAACCTGTGTGCAGGGAGCAGGAGAGCTGTGGGACTGAGGGGTTGGAATGAGACAGGGTGTGCTGGGCACTTGGCTGGGGACTAGGGCAGGAAGGGAGGAGGAGCAGGCTGCTGCCCAGACTTGCCTGGGGATGTGCTGGCTGCACCCCTGGCTGCCGTGATGCTGTGATTTGGGATGGTGGGTGTCAGGGTGCTGCTCTACCAGCTCAGCTAGCAGTGGATCGGAGCTGGCTCGGCTATGGCCGCAGGTCTGGGTTTCTGGTGAGGGTGGGCAGTGTGGGGGTTGTATGGACTTCAGTGCAGGTCCCCAGGGAATTCCTCCTGCCCTGGCTGACAGGCAGGAGGTGCCTGATCCAGCCTGGAACCTGCCAGTATGAACTTAATCTTCAAAAACAGGTTATGCATGGATTTGCGTCAGCACCATGTGTTTATAGTAGATTAGTCTTTTGCAGGATAGGATGTTGGGATTTTAATAAAATTTTGGAAAATCTACAGCTTGATTTACTTTATGGTTACATCATAGACATAGTGTCTGGGCTGGATATCCGCATGGCCAAGTCCATCACCAAGCAGGAGCTGCTTTCAGGAGAAATTGGGTTCCTGGCAGAGCTGATGCCACCTGAGTGGAAGCCAGCTGTCCCATGTGGACATATGAGGGCAGGCAATATCTCTAATGGTTTAGTTGCCCCTGGTGGGACTGGACCAGCTTTGCCTGGAAGCTGCTTGCTCTCTACAGAAGATGACGCTGAGGTGTGTTTCCAGCCTGGCACAGCTGAGTCAGCCATTCCTGACGTCTGTCCTGCCTGGACAAAGATGGGAGCAGGTGCTCAGGCTGGTGGTTTGCTCAGTCTCTCCCTGTTTGCAAGACCACCTTGCAGATCATCTCGCAGATGTGGCCCTGGGGAGGATTTTATTTTGTTGAAAGCAGCTTGTGGCCTCATGCCTTCCTCTGTTCCAGGTGGTGATGCAAAGTCTGCTGGGCAGTACCAGGGAGACAGTGGCCACCCAGGGGCTGGGGACGCTCAGAGGCATCAGAGAGGCCGTGCGGAACACCGGAGACACACCATCACCAACGGCGTGGACTTCAGCATGGTGAGGGAATGTTTTGGGCTCCCATAAAGGGGAAGGTGGATTACAGGGGTCCCTCACTGCTGATGCCATCTCTGGGCTTTGGCTCCCTCCCTGCCCACCCTGCACATGTGAGCTGTGGGACATCAGGCAAATCCTGATATTTTGGATATGAAACTCTGTTGATGTATGTGGATGTTCTGCCATTATTTCCAATGTGCTTTCTGTCCTGAATTGTGCCAGGACAGGGAGAGGGTGCACGCCTTACCCCAGAGTGGGGTCAGCCGATGAAGCCAGTGTGCTGGCTGCCTTCCCCATGGGCAAGGTCTTGGGAAGAGGAAGGCAAAGGTGGAGGTGTGGGAACAGATGGATCTCTGGGCCTTTAGAGCACCTCAGCAAGGGTCAGGTATGCTTTGTGCTGGCAAGCAGTAGGGCCTGGCTATGTCCCCTCCCAGATGTTCCATGTAGATTGGGGCTCAAACATGCAGATCCTCTTGGCTCCTGACAGACTTTTTGCTAGCAAAGCAGAGAAATCCACATTGAATTTATCCAGGCAGCCCAGGAGGGAGGGGTCTGCTCCCCTCTCTCCACTGCTGAGTGGAGAGGCTTGGATCAAATTGCTGGGTGAAGGGATGTCATTGCTGCCAGGGGGAATGGAGTAGCTGCTTGGGCATGTTGCCCACAGGCTCAAGCTAAGTTGTCCTGGGCAGAGAGGCAGGATCAAGCCTGCAGGATGAGTACTTGGTGGAACTGTCACCACTGCACTTCCACTCCTCACACCCTGGTGTCACCCTGCTCCTGCAGCCCAGCAGGCCTGACCAGTGGTGCCCAGTCTGTCGCTGGCCTTGGGGGACACAACATGCCTCGATGCCAGCCTGGGGAGGGGATGTTTGTGCAGGTAGTTTGCTGGGCTTGCAGCTGTGTGAGGGGCATCTGCTGGGAGGCAGATAAGGAGTGATAAACGTAGCTCTGTGTGTCTGGGATTGAGGGCTCTGTTTCTTGGGATTTTGAGGGCTGGGGATTGTTGTTTGAAGAGAGGAGGGTCTCTGCTTCCCTGGAAAGGCTCTTCCCTGTGTGTGCAGCTCTGGGCTGCAGTCCCACCTCAAGGTCTCAAGCTCAAGGTGCTGTGTGAGGGGGGTGGTGGCCACCATGTCTGTCCCCAGCTCTGCCATAAGCACTTCTGCTCTGGGCTTGTGTTGCCCTGGTCTCTATTACCTAAGTTGTCGTGAGGGCAGTGGGAGGAATGTCCCCTCCTTTCCTCTCTCCCTTTATGTCTCCAAGTGCTGCACTGCCTTTCTGTGCTTCTGACCCCAGAGAAGGGGTGTCTCAGCCTTCCCTGACACCCTGCGCACAGCCTTTAGGCACTGGTGCCATTTCCAAGCCTACAGAGACAGCTGGAACAGGTTTGAGTGCAGCAAGGATTGAATCTTTGTACTGTCACCTCCCTTACCCCTCCCTGCCTCGATGCTGGGTTCCCAAGGGACAAGGAACTCGCCTGTCATTAGACTAATTTGCCTAAAGCCCACTGGGGATAAGAGCACTGGTGTCCATCCTGCATCCCGAAGTGCACCAGGACTGGTTCCTCCTGAGCAGGGAGCAGAGCTGTGGAGGCTGTGCTGCAGCCTCAGGACCCTTTGCACGGTCTCATCTGGTGCCCACTTGCTTAGCTGGTGTTTTTCCAGCCAGTCCCTCATCTATTGGCGTGATTTCCCCATGGCCAGGAGGGTGGCTGGGATGAGACCTTCCTTGAGAGGTGGAGCATTGTCATTTGTAGGCAGCCCAGGGCACAGCTCTGTCCCCTCCCCTTTACCAGCCACCAAGCACCAGCCAAGTCCAGCACTTTGTCTTCCTTTTGCCCCAAGTGTCTCATCCTGGTGAGATGCTGCCTGTCCCCACACTGGGCAGGGCTGACAGTGTCCCTCTGCTCTGTGGGATGCTTCCTTTTTCTCTGGTGTCTGTGCTGGCCAGCAAGCCCTGTGAGAGGAGGGCAGGCCAGGTGGCAGTGGGCTGCACCTTCAGCTAGGTGAGAGTTCTTGCCACATACAGCACCTTCTTCATGCCCTTCAGCAACAGCACCAAGGCTCTGCACTTCTTCCTCTGGGTACGTCCCTTTGGGCCATTGGAGGAGGGTGTTGTTGTGTTGCAAAGAGCATTTCCAGGAGCAGCAGGAGCAAGAGCAGCCCCAGTGTAATGAGTGGCAGGTATGGGATGTGGGGAGGCTTTGGGACTGGCAATGAGGATGTGGAAATGCCAATGGCCTGAAGAAGGTCTTGGTATGGTGCCACTTGTCCACAGGGTTCTGTTCAGGGTCACTTCTCAGCTGCGCCACTCCTGATGCTCTCCAAAGCATCAGGAGAGGTTCTGGTGCATCCAGCATTTTCTGAGTGACCAAAATCTCTGGTGCCTGGAGAAGACTGTGGAGCCCAATTTGTGCTGTGGGTGAAGGCCAGGCTGTGTTGTGGCAAAGAAGGCAGAGGCAGTGAGGCAGGAAGCTCCCCATGCCCTTGGAAGCTAGGGTAGCAGCCTGGTATTGAAAATGGGAGAAGGGCCGTGGGCTTACGGGGTGAGGGTGATGAACGGGTAACTGCATCAGTTGCTCTGTTCCCCAGGGATGTCCCCTCATCCCTCTCCAGCTCTCTGATTGCCAGTGGCAGTGTGGTGCCAAGGGGCAGCAGGAGCAGAAGGTGGCAGTGGAATGAGGAGCCTGTATCCCCTGCGGATGTGGGCGGAGCCCCCTGCTCTGCAGCAGCCTTGGGTCCTGCTTGGCCTATTCCAAGGAGTTATTCTGGGGGCAGAAACCCCAGGCACCCTTGTAGCAGCTCTCCGGGCACAGCAAGGCCCCCACTGCTCTCCAGGTGATGCTGGTGCTGGAACCTGAGCAATTGGAAGAGACCCTCTGCAGAGAGGTGTGGTGTGCTATGCTGTGCTCAGCTTCACGTGCCTCCAGGGATGAGGCAAACTGGGAGCACAATGCTGGGGAAACAGGCTTGTAGTTTTTCCCTGACTTCCAGCCTGCACAGTGAGCTGCACAGTGCTCACGGAAATCGAAGTGTGTTTGTTCTGGGGCTGACACTCACACCCCAAAGGGATCTGGAGGCAGCTGCAGGCTCTGCTCCTGCTGCCTCCCTGGGTAAATAGGTGAAGAAACCTGCACCTGCAACGGTGAGCAGGAGGGTAGAGGTGACCCAAGTGTCCTTCACACAGTTTGGTTGTTCTCCCAAACTGGAGAACTTTTCTTCCAAAAGTCTTCCTCCAAAACAGCATCAGGCAGCAGCCATTATCCTAGTGCTCTGCAGCTTTTCTTGGGGAAAGGGACTGAGACCCTTGCCTGTATCCACATCCCCCCACACCTCGTGAAGAAACCAACTCCTGGGACTTGACAAAGCCTTGGAGGGGAGTGGGTGACATCTCTGTGCTCTGTCCTGCAGCTGAAGTACATGAAGGAGCTGGAACAGGAGAAGGATTTCCTGTTGCAGGGCCTGGAGCTTATAGACCGGGCTCGAGAGTGGTACCACCAGCACATCCAGCTCATGCAGGAGCACCAGCTGCTCCTGGGAAAGAAGAAAACCAGTGCTGTGAGTCTGGGGCTTCCTCTGACTGTCTGTGGGTTTGGAGAACAGGGCTGGGAGTTGGCTGGACCTGGAGCTGGCCCCATGGTAACCTTCAGCCTCTTCTTCCTCCCCATCCTGCAGGATTTCCCTGAAGGTGGCCAGAGCCACCTGAGGCGCCTGGTCCCCAAGCTGCAGGAGGTGAACCGCTGCCTGGGTGACCTTCTTTCCACTGCTGGCAAGGTGAGAACAGCACATCATCAGCTTGAGGTTGTTTGTGTGATCTTAGGACCCATCCTGTCCCCCCCCATGTTGGTGACTGGGCTGACATTTGAGCTGCCAGTTTCCTTGAGCTCTGGGAAGGTAATGGAGGACAGCCAAGATGACAGCACAGGTCCTGAGCTGGGCTGGAGGATGCTTAACGCATTTGGGGGACTAAAGGAGATCCCCAAAAAGGTACAGCCATTGTCAAGGGAATAAGGAGCCCAACCTCCGGAGGTGCTGAGTCAGCCACTTCAGAGCTGACTGTCCTGCCAGGCAGGAGCCAGGCACACCAGCAAGAATGCTTCCCCATTCTGCCTAATGGGCTGGAGACCCTGTGATGGCCTGTGCTAGGGTTTTAATCCTCTTCTGGGCTTCTCTCAGTTCTTTGCGTGCCATGGGAACATCTCACCTTGAAGAAGGGCTGGGAAGGGCCACAGGGTAGGAGGCTCAGTGTCTCATCCCTTCATCTTCTCTACAGACAGCAAACCCCTCCTCAGCCTTGAGCAGGCTGGTCCCCATGACATCCCCAGCCTCCACAGGCTCCCAGCAAGCTATCAACATGTTGAAGGAGCAGAATCGGCTTCTCACCAAGGTGATCGGGGGTATGGGTGTAGGAGATGCCCTTGGGGGTTCTGGGAAAGGAAAGGGATGGGATGAGGTCAGGGAAGGAATGACAGGCAGTGGGAAGTATTCCTTCAGCTTGGCCAGACTTGGTCGTCCCAGAGAAGGGTGTGTGGGCTGCATGTGGAGACCCTCTGGCACACAGCTGTGCCCAGCTGTCTCCAGGTGTTTGCTGGGTGAGTCAGTGGCAGGGATGGGGCATTCCTGACAGAGGGAAAAGACTCTGACAAGTGGAGGTCACAAGACAGTGCAGAGGCTGTAGCTGGGGGCTGCCAGGGAAGAGATGGTGCCCCTGCCGGGGACAGGCTCACTGCTGGGGTTTCTGTCCCAGCACATGGCCACAAAGATGCTCCAAGGGCTGGAGCCCCTCTGCCCTGGAGCCAGGCTGGGACAGCTGGGGTGTTCACCTGGTGAAGAGAAGGCTCCAGGGAGACCTTAGAGCCCCTTCCAGTGCCTAAAGGGCCTCTATGAAAGCTGGAGGGGCATTTTGGACAAGGGCCTGGAGGGACAGGACAAGGGGGAATGGCTTCCCACTGCCAGAGGGCCGGGTGAGATGGAATACTGGGAAGAAAATCTTTCCTGAGAGGGTGGTGAGGCCCTGGCACAGGTAGCCCGGAGAAGCTGCCCCATCCCTGGAAGTGTTCAAGAACAGGTTTGACAGGTCTTGGAGCAACTTGCTCTAGTGGAAGGTGTTCCTTCCCATGGTGAGGGGCTGGGATGAGATGGGTTTAATGTCCTCTTACCCAAACCTACCCAAAGCCTACGATTCTGTGGTTCTATGAAATTTTACCTGCAACACACCAGTTGCCAGCATTTTCCTCCTCTAACCAGCATTTTCCTCCCGTCTTGTGCAGGAGGTGACTGATAAGAGTGAGCGCATCACCCAGTTGGAGCAGGAGAAATCTGCCCTGATCAAGCAGCTCTTTGAGGCTCGTGCTCACAACAACCATGAGATGAGCCAGCTGGACTCCACCTTCATCTAGCACATGCCTCCCCCTCCCCATCCCTAAACTTCCCTGGGGGTTTCAAGCGACTCTTGCCCCAGACTCATCACACCTGCTGCTCCAGGTGGTGTGTCTCAAGGTCTGGGGCTGCTGGTGCCATCACTGTGGGAGGAAGCTGGGACCCCTCTGGGGGAGCATCCCTGCCCTGCCGATGGCTTATGAGCCATGCTGCTCTCAAGCTGCTCCTTTCTGTCTCTAAATGGCCTGCAGGGATGCCGTCCCCAGCCTTATGACCCCCAGCATGCGGGAGACATGGCTGCTGCCTGTGTGTGGTGAGCTGCTGTGCCCTTGCTGACTTAGGCTGGATTTTGGGTGCTCTTGGGAAAAAGTGGTGCATCTTCAACACTCCAGCCAGCATCTCCAGACAAGCCTGGCCCTTAGAAGAGTGCTGGCTCCTGCTTGTCCTGCTGTTGGAAGACAAGATTGGAAATCCAAGGAGGCATGCCTGGCCCCTCTCTGCTGCCCGTGTTCTGCCTGCCAGAGACACTGTCCTGGCCCTGTAGTGCCCAAGTTGGTGGTCCTCACAGCAACCCCTCTGTCCCATTTGTGGTAGTGATACCATAGTTGCTGTTTACATGTCTGCAGGCTCCTGTAAGGAATGAGCCATAGACCCAACCGAGGAGCTGCTGTTTTGGGCTGTTGAAAAGTTGAGACAGACACCTCACTCTTTACTTGGCTTGACCTGGCAAGTACTTCCTGATGTCTGCCGGGATTAGATTCTTTTCACAATGACTGTAAAAGGAGAAGTCATGTTCCTTAGCCTGAGGATGCTCACATCAGCCTGACCTCACAGAGGGGCTTTAGAACTTGGTTTCGTATTTAACTGAGTGTGAGACAGAGGAGAGTCTGACAGTCTGACAGCTCCTGCCAACCCACCTCACCTCCCCACAGCCCTCCACACTGGAGGTTGTCACACACAGGTGCAACACCAAGGGGTCAACATGGTTGTGCCTGGGCATTTATGGTGGGTGCCAGGGTGACATTGCATGAGGAGTTCTCACTGCCAGAGCCTGGAGCTGCTATTGGAGCAGAGTGAGCCCTCTCCTGAGCTCAGTCTGGAGGTGTACCTGGCCCCTGGGCTGCCCAGGGATGCAGGATCTCACTGGAACCCACCTGTGCACATTTCCATATGGAGAAATGGCAGCTCTGCCTCATATAGTTGTGGATGCTACTGCCTGAGATGACATCCTGACTGTGAGCTGCACTTCTCTGCGGGTCTCTTGAGGGGTGGTGGTGGTGATGGTGGGTCCTATTAGATGGCACATCTCAGGATTCCTCCTGCTTTCCTCCCAGCTCAGTGATGATGCTTGAGCTGAATGACATTCGACTGTGGCTTGGTACTTGATATCCACAGTACTTTCATTGGAGATCCCCGTGAACCCCATGTAGTGCAGCCTGGCCCTTTGTACCCCCGTGCCGG
>VWPU01000947.1:0-35540 GCA_013398955.1 Callaeas wilsoni
GCCATCCCAGCTTCCCCCCCCCCATCCTTCCCGAGGGAAATGGACACTTTTGTTGCATGAAAACGCTCTTTTTTTTAAGCTAAATTTGCATGGCGGGCCCCCCGGGTGGGCTCGTTTGGGTTTCTGATGGGTTTGGCAGGATCCAGCACCCCGCTCCCGGCGGCTCCCTGATCCCTGGGGATGGAAACAAATCCCCCCCCGGTGAGAAGCTGGGTTTTTGGCCAGACTCCGGGCTGTACCTGTTCTGCCAGGGCTGAGCAGACGCCTGTCACCCAGCTCTGCGCCTCTTTGTTTTTCTAAGTAGCTTAGGAGGAGAAAACAGGAGTCAAAAGGAGTGTCCCCTCGTTAAGTGCCTGCCAGTTAAACCCATAAACATCTGCTTATTATAAGGTGTAATTTCCTTGGCTACCCGTGCTTTAAGCCCAGTTTTGCCCAGGATGCTTTTTGGTAATGACCTTATGCAAATACCTTCTGTGAGTTGAATTCAAATTCTCCTTGGCTCTCGTGTTTAATTGAATTTATTTCTTTTTTTTTTTCCTCCTTCCCCAGTACTACGAAATGTCGTACGGTTTGAATATTGAAATGCACAAACAGGTGAGTAATTTCGAGGGGGGAAGTTGTGATTGATTGATCTCCTGTTGCCCTTTTCCTCCACCTGAGGTAAAATCGGCCCTGATTGCACTAAATAGGGAATAAGTGCTGGAGGCAGGGATGTGACTCCAGGTGGGATCCCGTGGCCTGGCTGTTAAATTGGCAGCCGCAGGTTGATGGCACTTGGTGCGGTTATTTTGTCGATATTCGTGAGGAATTTCGGTTTGAGCCGGAGTGTTTATGCAGAGAGGTGAGAACAGCCTCGCCTCCCGTGCTGGGAGGTCAATACCTGGAATAGCGCGTTCCCAAGGCTTGGAAAACACTGATACGGGCTGCGTTCGCCTCTGCTCGTGTTGTGGGTACAACAGGGCTGTTTGTAAGGTCATCCCCTGCTCCTGGCCCTGCCGGAGCGTGAGACCGAGCAGGGAATTATCTCCAGGGCTCCCAGAGCTCACCGTGTGTTGCTCAATGTCACGGAGTTGTCTTTGCATCTGGGAAATGAAGCAATGTTTGGGGCTGGTTGGGGTTTTTGTTTTTTTTTTTTTTTTTTCTTTTTTCCCCTCCCTTCCAGTCTCCTCTAATGTGTAACTTGCCTGAAGGAAAAAATAGAGAAGGCCCCAGCAGAATGTGGTGTGCTACCTTGATAAGATTATCGGTAAAGAGCCTAAAGGCTGCGCACATGATGGTAAAACTTAAAGGAATAAAGTTATTATTGAGATTAGACCTGATTATTTGTGCTGCTGCTGCTTACTGGTTTTAGAAGGAGTTCTAATTAAGAATTTAAGGCAGATAGAAGTTGACATCAACTTTGCCGCTCGCAAATCAGCCCCATTCAACTCCGGAGTGGTTTGGCTTAATAGCGGCATCGCCCTCCTCTGAGGAGGCTCGTTGGGCGCTGATGAGATGCAAAGCAGCGTCTCTGAATGCGCCTCTCTTCTTCCCTTCGCCTTTCTGCGCCGTAGTCACGGGGCAACGAAAATAATTCCTGCTTAGTCTTCAGTTTTTTATAAATATCTTCTTCCACGCAGACAATCCCGACTTCCCGCCCGGGGGCCGCTGCCCGGCCCCGGGGTGTGCTCGTGCGGGGACCCCCGAGCTCGGGGGGGCTCGGCCTGGTTTGTGCTGGGGCGCTCGGGAACACCCCGAAATTGGGGATTGTGGGGTAGGCCCGAGGAGGGGACGGGTTTGGTGCGTCCGGGGGGACACTGGAGGGACTGGAGTGAGCCGGGCACAGGCCCTGGGGCAGAGGGTCTCCTCTCCCCGGCCTCTCCCTACCTGCCTGCGGGGTCGGACGGCTCCGCTCGGTGCTGGGGGGTGCAGGAGTAGCGCCCCGAGACGTTGGGGCGATTCCCGTGCTGGAAGCTGCTGCTCCCGGGACGTGCCGAGCGTTCCTGCCCCGGTCCGCGGGCGCGTCCCGAGGGACCGGCGGGGCTGAGCGTCGGGGGCTGCGGCTGGAGCAGCCCCGTCCTCCGTGCGCCCTGGGGGCGAGTGGGGCGCCTCGGAGTTCCCGCTTTGCTCGGTCCCTCCCTGCCCCGGTGTTTCCGGGGGCTCTGTCCCGTGCGGCGGTTCCAGCAGCATCCCGGGCCGTTCCCGGTGACATCTGCTGCGTGCCCGCTGCCGGGAACTTGGGCAAGCTGAAGCCGTCTCGTTCTTTAATTGACAGCAGCGTGCGGCGAACAAAGCAGCCCCGGCTGCGCTTCCAGGCGAAAATGGGGCGAGCGGGAGCGGCGGGCGGGGAGCGCCGGACCGCAGCGGGCGCTCGGGGCGGGTGCTCCCCCTCTGCGGGGCCGCAGCATCCCCCGAAAGGCATCCCTGGCGCAGCATCCCCCCGCCGGGCATCCCGCAAGGCATCCCGCTAATTGCGGCGTGGTCCTGCCGGCATCTGGCTGAGGGTGGCTGGTCCTGAACAAACAAGTTTATCAGCTGACCTGTTTAGCGGTTGACTTGTGTTTATCTGCACACAATCAAGTAGACTGAAGTGCTTGAATTATTCATGCAGTGTCCTGCCCTCCAGACTTGACTGCTTGTGATTACATCTGCTCCAGACAAACATTGATGGATACTTCATCTTTAAGCAAAAGGGGATTGTCTGTCTGTGGGCTTATATAACAGATTATCTCTTCCACGCTGAATATTAAGTGTGTGCATATGTGGCTGCGTGTGGGGTTGGGGGTTTTTTTGCCTTTCCCCCCCCTCCCTTTCTTCTCGTTTTGTTTCTCGTTAGGAAAAAAATGTAGTTTCATAAACAACTCCATATGCAAGGAAATATTTAGGAAGTGACTCCCCAGTCGGTTGCAGTGAGTCGCTCCTTACATCAGTCTTCCTGCTGAACTCAACTCCTTCCCCGGGCTCAGCTCTCCTAAACCCGACTCCAATCAGGAGGTTGTTTTTTTTTTTTGAAACCCCGGCAAAACTTTTTTTTTTTTTTTTTGTTCGGGTTAATTGATTTTTCCAAAAGAAACTTTGCTTCCCCTGTCGGCTGCGCATTGTTTCTGTGCAGATCTCCGTGGATAATCGCCGGGAGCAATAACCATTCCGAAAGGAAAACTCATTTCGCGTGGGGAAACGGGACACCTCGCAGGACAGAACCTTTGTGCTGCCTTTGGTTTCTTGTTGTGGCTGAGAACGCTCCACAGAAGCGCTTCTTGTTCTCCTTGCCTAATGCTTGGAACCAACCTAAACCCCCCAACGCTCCCAGGGAAGAGAGGCAGCTTTTTTGTGTGTGTGTTTCTAGAATATTCTAGGAACACAATATCCTTTCTGTCGTGCTCGTTAGCAAGGAGTGCCAGGTAATAATTTGCTAAATACTTCAGAAGCCGAGTAATTTGTTAGCTGTGCTCTCAGCACTCCCGAGGCAGAAGGGAATTCTGCCTTCCTTCCCCTGGCGCTGCGGGAAGCACTGGCTGGCTTTGGGGGGCTCCTGGCTGCGTTTCGGGGGTCCCAGCGAGCTTTACCCCGTTGCCGGTGGTAATTCCCTAATGAGGGGTTGTGTCCTGCCCCTCCGCACCCCCGCCCTGAATTTAATTCTCATCAGCCAGGCTCTCCACTTTGCTAATAACGATAGCAGCCACAAATAGCTTTCAACATGCCATTGACAGCCCGCTTGGAGAGAGCACTTGAAATAGTGGTAGACAGCTGAAAGTACCCATAATTGTGCGCCCGAGTGAGAACCACACTGCTCAAGGGCCTGATTTTCATGTGCTTAAAGAGACAATATCCTGGTTTCAACAAATGCTGCTGGTGCTTCACGCCTCGTGTGATTTACTCCTCCTCCTCCGCCAGGGAGGAGGATTTGGGGGGGACCTGGAGTGCCTGGAGGGGGCCGTGGGGCGCGGAGCCTTTGGGAAAGCGCCGCGGGGTGTGCGGGAAGGGAGCTGTGCTCTGGAGATGAGGAGGAGGAGGTCGGGGCCGTGGGAGCGGTGGGATGGTGCCGGCTCCTGCATCCCGCGGAGCACGGCCCTTGGCAGCCCCGCCCGGGCCCTTTCCGGGGGTTCGGGGGTGCCGTGTGCCGTACGGATAGGTTTGTTCTTTCCCAGGGAATGGCCGCGTTCCCGAGGCTGCCGGAGCTCCGGGAGGGTCTGGACACCGCTCGAGGCACGGGGTGCGACTGGCGCGGTGTCTGCAGGGCCTTGGGTGACCCTGGTGTGTTCCCTTCCACCTCTGGAGGCTCCGGGATTTAAGGAGATAAATATTTGGGGTGTTTTCCAGGAGATGGTGGGGCAGCGCGCTGTGTTCAGCACCTTCTCCCTGTCCTTCACCTGCTGCATGAATCCAGGAGCAGGGCCAGGCTGGGCTTGGGGCCGACGTGGCCCAAAATCTGTTCTGAGGCCCCACCTGCCGTGGTCCGGCGGGATTCCCTTCCCCGTGGAGAATCTTCCATGTGGGGGACAGATTGAGGGGTGTGTGATGTGTGCAGGGCGCTCTGGGGTTGTCCCCTGCAGCCTTCTTTGAGGTGCTCTGTGTTTTGGGATGTTCTCTGCAGGTTTGGGGTTGTTTGAGGTGCTGTTTGCGGGATCCTGGTGGTGTGCTGTGCTGAGTGTTTTGAGATGTTCTCTGCAGGTTTGGAGTTGCAGTTTTGGGATGTTCTCTGCAGGTTTGGGGTTGTTTGAGGTGCTGTTTGCAGGGTCCTGGTGGTGTGCTGTGCGGGGTGCTTTGGGGTGTTCTCTGCAGGTCTGGGGTTGTTTGGGGTGCTGTTTGTGGGGTCCTGGTGGTGTGCTGTGCAGGGCATTTTGGGGTGCCCCGAGCAGGGGTCTTTGGGATGCTCCCTGCAGAGCGATGCCTGTGGGGCCGGATCCTGCGGGCAGCTCCGTCCTCCCAGGAACGGGAACCCACAGAGCCTGTGTCCTGTCCTGTGCCGTGGGGGATGCCGGGGTCAGCCTGGGGCTGGGACACCCCCACAGAGCCCGTTTGCCTCGTGGACATCCCAAACTGAGACCCTTTGGCCCAAGGAGCGTCCCCGCTGCCCCAAGCCCTGTCTGGGGGTGTCCCCCCTCACCCTGGGTCCAGCCTGGAGCTCTGCACTCCCAGATTTTGGATCATTTCACGGCTGCTCTGCCTCTCCCGTGACTGCCATCGGCAGGGTTATTTTTAAGTTCCCTCTGCCCCGTCCAGGTGTAAGGATGGGAGTGCAGGGAGCCGGAGCGGCCGGGCAGAGCCAGCCCCAGCTATTTAACACCGAGCCGCCGGCGCTCCGAGCCCGTCCCGGCTCCGGCGGCTGCCAGGAGCAGCTCCTCGTGTCCCCAAGTGCTTCGGATGCTGCTGGTGGCCATGGCCCTTTTAAGAGCAGGTGACAGGAGCCTCGGCCGGGGCCTGGCGGTCCTGGGGTTGATTTATCACCAGTGCAGATGTTTTCTCTGGTTTCGCTGAAACCCCACGCTGGGAGGTTCTGGGCAGGGAGCAGGGCACATTCTTGGCAGGGGCACGGAGCGAAGGGGGGGATTAGTCGGGATTTCAGGTTCTCCGGACTCCTTGCCCTTTTTAACAGCCGTCAGCATCCCCGTGCCGGGGGGAGCATCCCGGGGGTGTCTGGGGGGGTGGGAGCCTCTCCCTGTGCCCCCCTCCGGGCGTTTCATCCGCCCTGGTCCAGGGAAGATGCAGGGCAGTGGAAGGGGATGCGGAGCCCGTCATTGCCATGGCAACCCGCGGTGGGAATGGAGCCTTTCCTTGGCAGGAGCGGCTCGAGGAGGGGCTGGGGGCTCCGAGGCTCTGGGCAGGGTGATGGATGAGCCCTGTGATGGGGAAGGTGTCGGGCGTGGAGCCCTGCCCTGTTCCTGGCGTTCCAGAGGATCCCTTTCCCTCCCGATTAAAGTTTTAACGGGGACGACTGGAGTTCAATGTGCCGGGGAATGGGAAAAGGGAAAGCGAGCAAATGTTTAAAGGCTGTTGAATCTCGTGTTCACAGGAAACCTCACGGTTGTAAACATAATATTTTGGACATCCAATATCTCCGCGCGCGCCGGATCCCACGTGGGAAGTCTCTTTCTGTGTGAAACGGGGAGTTTGGCTTCGCGTCTTGCTTGGAAGTTTTGGATTTAAAGGTGGAAGCGTCACGTGTGCTGTTGGTCAGGGCAGTCCGGGGAAAACCCAGCTCCTTCCCTTCCGGCTGCAGGGATCAGCCTGGCTGGGTGCTGTGTTTTTCCCAGGATGCAGCCGAGGGAAGCTGGCGCTGGCACCGCTGTTTTCCCCTCCAACATGGATCAGATTTGTTCCAGAACCTGGGAGCGGCGCTCGCTGCATCCCAAATCCAATGGCTGGAGCTGGAGGAATAAATCTTTAATGGAGCTGGAGCTAAATATAACCTGATCGAAGCGCCGGTGCCGGAAAGCCGGGAAGGAGCTTTTCCTGGGGCTGGGCACGGCGGTGGCACCGCGGGCTGCTGGTGGCACACGCGGTGCCAGCCCGGCCGCTCTGGCCGCGGCGCCGGGGCCGGGCTTGGATTCGGCGCTCGGAGCTTCCAGCGCGGTTCTGTGGGAGCAGAGGAGCCTCGGGTGCTGCGTGAGCGTTGGGTGCTGACAGCCTTGTGCCGGCCAGAGCCCGGTGCTGGGGCCAGGGCCGCGAGAGCCGAGGGCCGCTGCAGTGGCAGCACACAGGGAATGGCTCCCCGCTGCCGGAGCGCGGGACGGGCGGGATGCGGGGAGGAATCCTTCCCTGGCGGGCTGCAGGGACGCTGGTCGCTGTGACTGCCCCGTTCCTGGAAGTGTCCGAAGCTTTGACGGAGCCACCTGGGCTCCTGGAAGGTGCAGGGAGTGGAACTGGATGAGCTTTGAGGTCCCGACCGACCGACCTGTTCCAGGATTCCGTGATCCCCCAGCTGCCTGCCGGATCCGCGCATCCTCACGCTTCGGGGCCGTGATGATCGCGGTGACTCGGTGGCTGTGGGCAGGGTACCCGAGTCCAAGCCGTGGTGGCTTCCAGCCGTCCCTGCCTTGGCACGGTGTGCCAGCACGTTCCCTGCCTCTGGAATTGCTAAGAAAAGCATCAGGTGTAACCCAATCGCCGGGAGCGCTTTTGGAGAAGAGGATGGCCAGGAATATTCCTGTGGCTGTGCAGCCCGTGGGGAGCTCTGTAGGGTCCCCTTGCAGCAGGACCCGGAGCTCTGGGGTCTGTGGGGTGGTTCCCTCCATGGGGGTGACTCCAGCCTGGGGGACATCGGGATTTTCCCGGTGTCTCCTTGCTTGTGGTGACGCTGGGAACGTTGGTTGTGGTTGTTGGGTTGTTCCCGTAGCAAGAGCAGCGTGTCCCAGCCATCCTCAGCACGGACTGAGTGTCCGTTGGGATTTTTCCTCCAAATTAGGATATTTGGGGATTTCCCTTGGGGTGCTTGAGAGCAGGTGGAGCTGAGGGCTCCTGCCTGGGTTGGCTGGGCTTAAAACCCAGAGGTGCTGTAGGACGTGTCCCGGGGAGCCCCGGGGTGGATTTGGGGTGATTTGGGGAGCGCAGGGGGTGGCTCTGGCTGTCCCGGGAAGCAGGCTCCTTGGCAGCACGAGGCCGGAGCTCTCCCGGCTAATCACTCGCGTTATTGATAACGAGCTGCTGGGGCTGGCGGGAGGAATTTCGGGGCGTTTGATTCCGTGCCAGCGCTCGGCTCCGGCCATTGTTGTGGCGCTGGATCCTCGCGGCCGCTCGGCCGTGTTTGACTTGGAGCCGGAGCTGTTTTCACAGCTGCCTCGGCCAGGAGCAGCCGGAATTAACCCCTGGGAGCCGGGACACGGCTGTCCCGCCGGGAGCACTCCTGGGGGGGGAAACGGGATACAGCCGTCCGGCCGGGAGCACTCCGGGGGTGGGAGACGGGATACAGCCGTCCCGCCAGGAGCACTCCTGGGGTGGGATATGGGATACAGCCGTCCCGCCGGGAGCGCTGCTGGGGTGGGACGCGGGACGTGGCTGTCCTGCTGGGAACACCCATGGAGTGGGACACGGGACACGGCCGTCCCCCCTGGATCATCCCTGGAGTGGGACACGGGACACGGCCGGCCGCCCGGGATCATCCCTGGAGTGGGACATGGGACACGGCTGTCCTGCCGGGAGCACTCCTGGGAGGGGATACGGGATACAGCCGTCCCGCCGGGAGCGCTCCTGGGGTGGGACAGGGGACACAGCTGTCCTGCTGGGAACACCCCTGGAGTGGGACCCGGGACACGGCCGTCCCGCCAGGAGCACCCCATGGAGCACAACTGTCCCGCCGGGAGCACTCCTGGGGTGGGACAGGGGACACAGCTGTCCTGCTGGGAACACCCATGGAGTGGGACACAGGACACGGTCGTCCCGCCGGGAGCACTCCTGGGGTGGGATACGGGATACAGCCGTCCCGCCAGGAGCACTCCTGAGGTGGGACACGGGACACGGCCGGCCCGCCAGGAGCACTCCTGAGGTGGGACACGGGACACGGCCGTCCTGCTGGGAACACCCATGGAGTGGGACACAGGACACGGCCGCCCCGCCAGGAGCACTCCTGAGGTGGGACACGGGACACGGCCGTCCTGCTGGGAACACCCATGGCGTGGGACACAGGACACGGCCGCCCCGCCAGGAGCACTCCTGAGGTGGGACACGGGACACGGCCGTCCTGCTGGGAACACCCATGGAGTGGGACACAGGACACGGTTGTCCCACCGGGAGCACTCCTGGGGGGGGAGATGGGACACAGCCATCCCACCAGGAGCACTCCTGGAGTGGGACACGGGACACGGCCGTCCCGCCAGGAGCACCCCTGGGTGCACAGGGCGAGCATGTCCCCAGATCATCCCTGCAGGAAGACGTTGTCCCCAGGGAATTACTCCTGGCGTTAACCTCCCAGGGAGTGCAGCCGGCGGGCGTCCGTGGGTCCAGGCCGTTTCCCGAGCGGGATGTGAGGGTGGCACGGGGAATCCCACCCATGGGGAGGGAGCAGAGCCCCCCAGCCCCCGTGGGGACTCAGCTCCCTGCACAGGGCAGGTGGCCTTGGCAAGGTTTCTTTTGGAAAAACCAAAAGGTTTCTTTTGGAAAAACCGAGCACCCACCACAGCCCTGGGAGCAGGAAGAGATGGAGGGGCTGCCAAACCCTGGATTCCTGGGATGCAGCCTCTCAGGGATCAGCAGCTGCTCCCGGGATGTGCCTGGCTGCGTTTTCTTGAAGCCAGGGAAGCCCAGGCTGGTGTGGCACTGCCAGGGCTGCTCCAGGGCACTCACCCCGTGGTGGGAAGGGGATGGAAGTGTCCGGGGGAGCAGGGATGTGTCCCGGTGCCGCAGGGGGATTCCAGCGCCTCTGCTGCGAGCCGCTGCTCCCACGCGCGGGGCTGGGGAGGGGATCTGTGGCAGGGACGGTGGCGGGGCGCAGGGAGGGCACGCGGCCCTGCTGCCAGGAAGCCCCGTGCCACCCATGGGAGGCTGCCCGGCTGCTGACTGTTGCTCTTTCTTCTTCCCTTTTTTCAGACAGAAATTGCTAAAAGACTGAACACGATTTTAGCCCAGATCATGCCTTTTCTGTCACAAGAGGTAAGGATTTTCCGCGCCCTGCTCGGGGGGAGTGCAGCCTCTCCCGGGGGTTTCCCCTTGCAGGCAGCTCTCGGGCCCCGGGGGATGTCAGGAGTGGGGTTTAAATCCTGCCCGCGTGCTGGAAAACCCAGGGGCTGGGCCCTGCAGGGGCTCTGCTCAGCTCGGGGGGCTGCACTGAGCCCCGGGGCTCTGAGGGGGCTCTCCTTTTCCCTGAGGAGCTGCTCGCTCGCCCCACAGAGCTGGTCGCTGCCCCCGGGCTGCTGGACCCAGAACAGGGCCAGAGAAATAGGGGAAAAGAGGGCCAGAGAAATAGGGGAAAAGAGGCAAAACGAGGCCCAAAAGAGGGGGGACCGTGCCTGGGGGGTGCTGCACCTGGGCTATGGCTCACCTGGCCCTCTGTCCCCGCAGCACCAACAGCAGGTGGCCCAGGCTGTTGAACGTGCCAAGCAAGTGACAATGACGGAGTTGAATGCTATCATCGGGGTACGTGGACTTCCCAATCTGCCTCTCACCGTGTGTATTCCCCTTTTATTCCTATCATTTACCATATCCAGAGGCAACTCTGCACTCAGGAGGGCGAAGAGGGCGGCTCCCGCTCCCTGGCCATCCCAAAACACCAAAATTTCCCCAATCCCACAGCTCCCAGCCGTCCCAAAACACCGAAACCGCCCCAATCCCGCGGCTCCCGGCTGTCCCAAAACCCCAAAACAGCCCCGGTCTGGCACCCAGCGGGACAGGGCTGGGAGCTGCTGCCTCCCTGGCAGCTCCAGGATTCCAATTGGATGTTCCCAGTGGGGCTGGGGAGATTTGGGATGGGAGCCTCCCGCAGCCCCTGAGGCCAGGCTTGTCTCTGCGGGCTGTTGGTGTGGAATGTGCTGTGCCCTCGGCGGAGTTGTTGTTCCATGCATTGACCCTTTCCCGCACAGACCGAGGGGTTCTGATTGAAAATTAACGATTTTAATTATTTCTTTAATTGCCGTCACTGTCTCAGTCCTGCAGCAAACCCCGGGACATCGGAATTCCCGATCCACACCCTGGGCAGGTGGCTCCAGAGCTCCTCTGCCTTGGTTTCCCAGAAAACATTTGTTTATAATTCCTTTTATTTTTTAATAACTATTTGCACTTCTTAAGCTTCAAGGATCTTTATAATTCTGTGCCTTTCACTCGCTCTTCCATCCATTTTCCTGTATTTTATGGGTGTCACCAGCTGTGGAATTGGCTCCGGGCTCCTGCAGTCTTTGGGAACGAGGAAGCAGCCGGATCCCTCGTGGTGGGGTCGGTGGCACTCGGGAAGCGCCCCAGGAAGGGGAGCTGAGTTTTGGGGTGACACCCGCGCCCTGCCGCTGCTCCTCACCCATTCCTGGCGGGCTGGGGACGGAGCAGGGAGCCGCTGGGAGCGGCAGATCCTGGAATTCAGTTCAGGTGGATGAGCGAGGCCCGTGACCCCCGTTCCCGAGGGAATTGCTTCCCTGGGTCGCAGCGAGGCCCCGCTGCCATTAGCAGCCAGCCGAGCCGTTTAATCGCTTCCCTGACGGACTCGCAGCAGGAATTACGGCAGCTCCTCGCGGGCGGGCTCAGCAGGGAGGGACGCGGTGCCGGCAGCGGCGGAGCAGGGATCCCACGGCCATCCGTGGCTTGGCCAGGAGGGCAGAGCTCATCCCGGAGCTGTGGAGCAGGTTTGAGTGCTGGCTCTGTGCTCCTGCACCCGCTCCAGAGCTTCCCAGAGCAGGAAACCCAGAGGATTTGGGGTTCTTTCCCTCCCCTCTGTGCATGGGGCGGTTTGTTACTGTAGGGTTGATGGTGGTGATTCCACGGCCTTCCATGGCTTTCAGAGATGGTTCCAGGCTCATCTCGGAGCTGTGGAGCTGGTTTGAGTGGAGGATTTGTGCTCCTGCACCTGCTCTGCTGCCCCCAAAGGCACAAAACCCAGAGGGTTTGGGGTTCTTTCTCTCCCTTCTTTGCATGGGGCAGTTTGTTGCTGTAGGGGTGCTGCTGGCAGGAGGTGATGGTGATTCCATGGCTTTCAGAGACGGTTCCAGGCTCATCCCGGAGCGTGGCGCTGGCTTGGGTGGAGGATTTGTGCCCCCAAAGCCACAAAACCCAGAGGATTTGGGGTTCTTTCCTCCCCTCTGTGCACACAGCGGTTTGTTACTGTAGGGTTGCCGCTGGCAGGAGGTGGTGGTGATTCCATGGCTGGTGATTCCATGACCTTCCATGGCTTCTAGAGATGGTTCCAGGCTCATCCCGGAGCTGTGGAGCTGGTTCGGGTGGAGGATTTGTGCCCCCAAAGGCACAAAACCCAGAGGGTTTGGGGTTCTTTCTCTCCCTTCTTTGCATGGGGCAGTTTGTTGCTGTAGGGGTGCTGCTGGCAGGAGGTGGTGGTGATTCCATGGCTGGTGATTCCATGACCTTCCATGGCTTCTAGAGATGGTTCCAGGCTCATCCCGGAGCTGTGGAGCTGGTTCGGGCGGCAGCTCCAGCCCCTGAGCCCCCAGACGCGGGGGCTCGGTGTTCTGCCCTGGCCTCGGCAGGTTGTTTTTGTAGGGTTGCACAGACCCGTCCCCGGGTTGGTTTGCTCGGTGTTCTGCCCTGCTCTCGGCAGGTTGTTTTTGTAGGGTCGCACAGACCCGTCCCCGGGTTGGTTTGCTCGGTGTTCTGCCCTGCTCTCGGCAGATTGTTTTTGTAGGGTCGCACAGACCCGTCCCCGGGTTGGTTTGCTCGGTGTTCTGCCCTGCCCTCGGCAGATTGTTTTTGTAGGGTCGCACAGACCCGTCCCCGGGTTGGTTTGCTCGGTGTTCTGCCCTGCTCTCGGCAGATTGTTTTTGTAGGGTCGCACAGACCCGTCCCCGGGTTGGTTTGCTCGGTGTTCTGCCCTGCCCTCGGCAGATTGTTTTTGTAGGGTCGCACAGACCCGTCCCCGGGTTGGTTTGCTCGGTGTTCTGCCCTGCTCTCGGCAGATTGTTTTTGTAGGGTCGCACAGACCCGTCCCCGGGTTGGTTTGCTCGGTGTTCTGCCCTGCCCTCGGCGGATTGTTTTTGTAGGGTCGCACAGACCCGTCCCCGGGTTGGTTTGCTCGGTGTTCTGCCCTGCTCTCGGCAGATTGTTTTTGTAGGGTCGCACAGACCCGTCCCCGGGTTGGTTTGCTCGGTGTTCTGCCCTGCCCTCGGCGGATTGTTTTTGTAGGGTCGCACAGACCCGTCCCCGGGTTGGTTTGCTCGGTGTTCTGCCCTGCTCTCGGCGGATTGTTTTTGTAGGGTCGCACAGACCCGTCCCCGGGTTGGTTTGCTCGGTGTTCTGCCCTGCTCTCGGCGGATTGTTTTTGTAGGGTCGCACAGACCCGTCCCCGGGTTGGTTTGCTCGGTGTTCTGCCCTGCCCTCGGCGGGTTGTTTTTGTAGGGTTGCACAGACCCGTCCCCGGGTTGGTTTACTCGGTGTTCTGCCCTGGCCTCGGCGGGTTGTTTTTGTAGGGTTGCTGGCGCAGACCCGTCCCCGGGTTGGTTTCCTCGGCCCTGGGCCGTGTCCCGCTGTCCCCAGGGCTCCGGCCCCGGGTGGCTCCGCTGTCCCCAGCCTGCCCCGACCCCCTGCAAGTGCTGCAGCACCCGAACCCCCAAATGGCGCAAAGCTCTTTTTTTTTTTGCCCCTTTTGAGGTCAAGAACTGTTAATTTTATGCATCTGGGCCATTGTCTCGCAGCTCCTGCGCTCGAGGCTCGGCTGAAATGGAGCCTTGATTTGGTTGTAGCCCTGGAAATGATTTCCCTGGAAATGATTAAACTCCGTCACTAAATTTAATGCCGGCACTGAACTGAAGTGCTGAACCATTAAATCGGGAACAAAGGCATGGAGCGTGATGGACATAATCCAATTAAAGCCACTCCACCACCAGACACTCCTCACCAGCCTTCCTCCCAAATCTGGACCCTCTTCCCGTGTCCCCCCTCTGCCTGGCACCGCTGAGGGACCCCAGGAGCTCCCCGGGCCGCGTTTGCGGGATTGTTTTCCACAGCCTCCTGTTTTCCTGGGATATCGGGGGCATCGCTCCCTGCTGGGGTCCTGAGGAGCCCGATGGATGTTGGAATTCAGTCGGAGCCCCAGCGCAGCATCCTGAGGGATCTGAGCTGTGGATGGGCTCAGTCACTCCGGGACGTCCGTGATCCTGGAATGCCGCTCCAAATCCTTTTCCTGTGCGTCTCACTTGTCCACCAGAACCTCGCTCCCTGCGCAGGGGGATTTGGGCTTCCCAAAGAGCCTCCCCATCCACGGAATGTGGCAGCAGCCCTCACCAGGCGTCATTTAAACACAGCCTTTCCCAGGGCTGGGATGAGGGGTGGGTGGGAAGGGGCCTTTCCAGCAGAGGACCCTCGGAGCAGCCGTGACCTCTGTGCCACTGAGCGCTGGCTGGGCTTTGTCCCCCTCCCTGGAGTCGCCAGGATGTTATTCCCGAGGGATGCTGGCTGGGCTTTGTCCCCCTCCTCGGAGCAGCCGTGACCTCTGTGCCACTGAGCGCTGGCTGGGCTTTGTCCCCCTCCCTGGAGTCGCCAGGATGTTATTCCCGAGGGATGCGCAGCGGCTGCTCCGGGGGCTGACGCACAGGCGGAGTGACGGGGAGGATGGTGAAGCGGGAACCTGGGAATTCTCCGGCACCGCCCCGGGATGTGCGCCGGGCACGCTGGCTCGTCCTCCTCTCCTCGACGCAGGAATGACCTGCCTGGGACACGGCCGGAGCTCTGCAGCCCTGCTTTGGGATCTTGGCTGCCCCAGGGACACAGGGACGAGGCTTCGGGACATCCTGCGTGGATTCTGCTCTCCGCTTCCCGCTGCCAGAGGGGAGAAATCCAGAACCGCCCTGAGGAGATGTTTTGGGCCGCCAGGGATGGATGCTGTGTCCCGACCTTGGTTCCCACATCCCGCAGGGGCCGTTCCTGCAGCTCACCAAGCCCCTGGATGGATTTATTTGTTGGCAGCCTAAAAAACAGGAAGAAATCCCAGATTTTTCTGCTCCGCTGGAGCAGCTCCAGGTGCTGATTCTCCTCCCCTGGGTGCTGCTGCCTCGCTCGTGGTGTGCCCTGGGGCTGTTCCTGGGCTGGGATTCCCATCCACATCCCGGGAATGCGGTGCTGCTGTTCCGTGAGGCCGCGTCCCCTTTTTGGGTGGAAAGCTGCTGGGATGAGTTACAGCGTGCAGATGTTTCTGCCCACCATGGAAGCTGGAGGTCGCTGAGGATAAAACATTGGATTTTGGTGTATCCCAGGGATGGGCACCGCTGGAGAGCTGGCAGGAGAGGAATGTGGGAATGGTTGGAGGTGCTGGAAAACCGCCCGGGGCCGTTGTCTGGGGTCATGCTCTGCTACAATGGCCGGCCCTGCCTCTCCCTCAGATGGGTGGGAATCCTGTGAAACTGGGATTGGGAAGAGCCAAGGATCTGTTCCGTTTGTTTTGGTGCCGGAGGAGTGATCCTGTGAGCGGCAGGAGCTGCTGAGGACCCGCCCCCAGCTCTGCTTCCGTCCCGGTTTGGGGACACTCCTGGAATGGCCATCCCGAGGATGCTTCCCGTCCCGCTGGCAGAACCAGCTCCTGCTCTTTGGGGGCTCAGGGATTTATGGATTTCCTGCAGCAGAGGCCTAAAGGCCTTCTCCATGCGGCTTCTGCTCCAGCCGGGATCTGGGAGCTGCCTGGACGGAGCCGCTTTCGTGGATCTCCTGTGCCTGGGACTGCGGCTCCTGCCGCCAGCTCCCACCCGGAATCTCGTCCTGGATGGGGATTTCCCTCTCCATCCCACAGGGATGAGAAGGCAGCTCTGGAAGGGGTGGGAGACCCAGCCAGGGGCTGCTCCATCCTGCTTTGTCCGTGGAGTGGGACAGGACGTCGCCTAAAATGGGTCCTTCCATCGGGAACGGCGGGAGCTGGTCCTCCAGACCTTGGACTCGATGTGGGGAAACTTACCATGGAATCCTGGAGTGGTTTGTGTTGGAAGGACCTTGAAGCCCATCCGATGCCACCCCTGCCATGGACTGGGACACCTCCCACTGTCCCAGGCTGCTCCAAGCCCCGTCCAGCCTGGCCTGGGACACTGCCAGGGATGGGGACACCCGGGTGCACCTTCTGCAGCTCTGGGGAAGACGTGCTGGAAATTTCCTTGGTGGAACTGTCGGGAACACCGACGGAGCCCTCCGTACCTGGGGGCGTTTTTGGGAGCCCTCCGTACCTGGGGGCGGTTTTGGGAGCCCTCCGTACCTGGGGTCGTTTTTGGGAGCCCTCCACACCTGGGGGCGTTTTTGGGAGCCCTCCGTACCTGGGGGTGTTTCTGGTGTATTCCTGGGGGTGTCCTTTGGGCCGGGCCTTGTGCCAGCAGGTCCAGCTGTGCATCCCTGCCCCTTGGAGTGCCCTGGGAGAAATCCTCATCCGAGCTGGTTGTGGGGACCTGGGGCGCTGTGCTGCAGCCCGGGTGCCCCCCCTCCTTCCGGGTGTCCCCCCTCATTCCAGGTGTCCCCCCTCATTCCAGGTGTCCCCCCTCATTCCGGGTGTCCCCAGCCCGTGATTCCTGCGGTGCTCAGGTGCCCAGATGTGACTGCCCTGGGAGCTGCTGGGAATGCTGCTGGAGGGGCCGTGGGTGCAGGCAGGAGGGTGCCAGGCGGGAGCACCAGCTCCAAACCCTCCTGGCTGCACCGGGGGTGGCCTTGGAAGTGGCTCCTTGGATTTCAGCTGGTTTCCTTCCAGGGTTGTGTCTGAAACAGGGAATGTGTCTGGTTTTCCCTTCCTCTCCCCAGAGTTGCAGTTCAGCTTTTTGCAGCTGAACTGGAGCAGGCAGTGAATCTCCGTGGCTGGATGAGTGCTGGCATGGCTGGGATTCACTCCCGAAAAAGCCCTGGGAGCAGCCGGGGGCCCTCTGCCATCCCGTTGGGGCTGCAGCTCCGGGGAATGCGGGGGTTCTGTCCAGCCCCGCGGTGGCAGTGGAGGATCCCTGCAGGATTTATCCAGCGCCGGGGCACCCAGCGGTGTCAGAGGGGTCAGGAGCAGCGGGATCCTGGGATGGGACCGGGACATTGTGCGGAGTGTTCTTCTCCCCGGGAAGCACCTGGAAGCTGCTCCTGAGCCAGTGAGCGGAACTTCCCTGTCCTGAGCAGTCTGGGAGGCTCCTGGGTGCTGGAATTTTCTCTCTCTGACTGGTTTAGCCGCTGCGCTCCAACCACGGAGCCTCTCCGCCTCCTGGGCGCCATTCCCGCTTTGTTTTATTTTTGCTTTTGCTGCTGGAAAAGCCGAGCTAACGGTGTCCGCGGGGACGAGCGCTCCGGGAACGCAGGATTCTCCCGGGGAGCGAGCCGCGGGCGCTCCTGCCGCGGGCTGCATCCCGGGGATTGTCCCTGGCGCCTCTGTCCTCCTGCTAACCGGGCTTCTCCTTCCAGGCCTGCGGCGGGGCCGCTCCCGGGAGCGTCCCCCGGCGTGCCCCGGGAATGTCCCTTCCCGGCGCCGCCTCCCCGGCTCACTGGTGCTTTCATTGCAGCAGCAGCAGCTCCAGGCCCAGCACCTCTCCCACGCCGCCCACGGGCCCCCGGTCCAGCTGCCGCCGCATCCCTCGGGGCTCCAGCCGCCCGGAATTCCGCCGGTCACCGGCACCAGCTCGGGGCTGCTGGCGCTCGGCGCCCTGGGCAGCCAGGCCCACCTGGCGGTCAAGGACGAGAAGAACCACCATGACCTGGACCACAGAGGTGAGGAGAGCGCTGCTCCTGCAGCCGCCGGGGCTGCCGCTGCCCCGGGCTGCCTCGGTTGGAAGGGACAGCAACGTTATCCAGGGCGTTATCCAGGTGCTCCAGGTTGGATTTGGACACTTCCAGGGATCCAGGGGCAGCCACAGCTGCTCTGGGCAACCTGTGGCACCTGTGCCAGGGCCCCACGGCCCTCACAGGGAGCAATTCCTTCCCAGTGTCCCACTAATTCTCCACTTTTCCAGCTGGAAGCCATTCCCTGTGTCCTGTCCCGCCATCCCTTGTCCCCAGTCCCTCTCCAGCTCGCCTGGAGCCCTTTCAGGCCCTGCAAGGGGCTCGGAGCTCTCCCTGGAGCCTTCTCTTCTCGAGGTGAACATTCCCAGCTCTCCCAGCCTGGCTCCAGAGGAATTCCAGCCCTCGGAGCAGCTCCGTGGCCTCCTCTGGCCCCTCTGGTGTTGGGGGATGCCCTGGTCCCGTCATGACTAGTTTCCCACCACCCCATCCCTGGGGTCAGCTGCATTCAGATCCTGGGATTGCCCTTTGGGGGATCCAGAATTCCCTAAATGATGCTCAGCCTTTGGCTGGAGCGTGGCTGCAGTTCCTGTGCCCTCGTTCGGCTGTGCCATGATGGGAAAGCAGCCTTCATCCTCCTCCTCCTCTCCATCACCACCAGAGCTTTCCCAAGGTCAGGGATCCAGCTCTGTGCAGCAGGAACTTGGTGGTTTTTCCCGTTATTAGGGATCCGGCCGTGTTCCAGAAGATGAGGGATCCGTGGCTGCAGGTGCAAGGCCGCGGTGTTCGGGGCTGTCCTGCCAGGTGTCCCTGTCCACCGGCACAGCAGGGCCTGGGCCCTTTCCCTCCGCATTCCCGCTGGCAGGGCAGGTTCCCACAGCCCCTCCGAGCCGCTGGGCTCTGCTGGGGGATTTGGGGTGGGAAACAAAAGCAGTGAGGCAGAACCGTTGGTAGCAGTGATCCCGTTCCATCCCCTTTTCCTGCACGGATTCAGGTTGCCAGAGGCTCCAGGCAGAGCGGAGTTTGGGCACAAAGGAGCGGCTGAAAGCACATTTGGGATGTGGAGCCCTGCACCGGGAATGTCGGGGGGCTCCGGGGACGGGCACCTGCGGCTGCCGCCTTCCCCTTCGGATTCGGGGCATTTCCAGCTCTGCCCTGCCAAATGAATCGCGTGGACACAAAGGAGGGGCAGGAATTGGATGGGAGAGATGGGTGGAGGGAGGTTTTAAAGGCGGAGAGAGCCCAGACGGGGCTTGAGTTGAAGGGCTGAAGAGCACGAGGAGGTTCTGGGTTTGTTTTTCTGGTTTCAGACTCACCCTAACGTCTTTGTTTTCCTGTCTCTTTGTTTTGGCTGTGCCCTCCCCTCTGCCTCGGCATCTCCTGAAGAGCGAGACTCAAGTGCAGTAAGTCCCATTCCTTCCTTTTGCTCCCAGTTTTTCGGCGGCTGCACGGCTGAGTTTTATTTATCCCTTAAAAACCCACCTGGTGGCTGGGAGCTCCGGGGCTGCCTTTGGCACAGGTCTTATTAAATAATAAACCAGGCAATAAAATCCCTCATCCTGCCTGGAAGAGCTGTGCTGGGATGAGCAGAGTCACCTTCTCCGTGGTGGTTTGGAAATTTGATTTAAGTCCCTTTGCTTGTGGCAGAGCCTCAGGAAATTCCATCATTTTGACTGAGCGAGCGTGGTCAGATCCAAAATCCTTCGGTGGTCAGGGAAGCTGGTTTCTTCCCGATCGCTTCCCCATTCCCTGGGATCATCTCCTCGGGGATGGGTTTGGTTGTTACTCCGTGCAAAGCAGGACTTGGAAGCTCAGTCCAGGGCAAGGCCTGGATTTTGGAGGGCTCCGACACCTCGGAGGCTGCCCCGGGGTTGTGGATTCCCTGGGAGCAGGGGCGGGAGCGGCCGGGGGCTGCCCCGCTCACGGAGCGGGGCTGAGCTGAGCCTCCCAGCGCGGCGTTCAGGGAAATGGGACATCAGGAGGGATTTCTCCACGAGAGGGGCTGTCAGACATGGGAAGAGGGGGCGGTTCGGGGGTCCAGGGAAGGGCTGGCCGCGTCCCTCGGCGCTCTGCGCTCGTGACAGGGTGGGGCTGGGTCCCAGGTGGGACTCGGTGATCCCGGAGGTCTTTCCCGAGCCCAGCGTTCCGTGTGAAGAGCTGCCAGGACAAAGCCCGGCCTCGCTGCGGCCTCGCGGCAATTTCCTGCCAGCCCTGAGCCCACAAACGGCCCTTTGGAGAGCGGGGAAGGGAAGTGCTCTGCGAGGGGGGAGGCAGAGGGGAATTGGGCATCATTAACCCGCTCCTGCGGCGGGCAGGGGGCCGTCGGAGCCGGGCAGCTTCCCAATCCATAAACTGCGAGCCGGGGTATTCCCCGTGGAGGTTTAATGTGTGCGATAATCAGCGTTAGTCATTCATATTTTCCCCAGCCTTTGCCTGTGCAATAAAAAATATTTAGTTCCTTGGCAGCGGGCCAGGAGCGGGGCTGAATGGATCGATGCCTCTAAATGCCTGACATGATTCTCTGGGAGCTGCGAGGGTTTTCAGCATGACTGCCTGGGAAGAAAGAGCTCCGTGTTATCCAAAGCTGCTTAGTGGGGACCGAGGAGAAACACGAACTGCTTTGGTTCTCCCTTTCAGCCGGGGAAGAAAGGCAGGCACGGCTCAGCAGCGGCGCTGCCTAGCAGGGCTGGCTCGGGGCTCGGGGCCGGCTCCTGCCGCTCCCGGGGAATGTGCGGGGTGGGAAGGGGCTGTGCCGAGGGGGATGCGGGATCGGGGCCAGGCGTCCTCCTCCTTGCGCTGCCGTGTTTGCTTCCCGCGTTTCCTGGGAATGCCGGCGTCTCCTGGGCTTTGCTGCTTGAAACAAGGGCGGAATTCCCGCTGTGCCACAGGCACCGGGCTCTGCCGTTCCCGGTCACGTGGGTTTTCCGGGACATTTTGTGGATGTCCTTTGGCCCCGCTGCCCGTGCCAGGGCCAGGATGCAGCGGTTCCTTTGCTTTCCCTGGATGAGGCCTCCAGGCTCTGCCAGAGGGAGAGCTGCGGGGCTCTGGAGCTTTCCTGGGAATGCCAGCATGTCCTGGGCTGCGCTGCTGGAAGCAAGGCCAGAACTGCCCCCGAGCAGCGCTGTGCCACGGGCGCTGGGCTCCGCCATTCCCGGCCGTGTCGGTTTTCCCGGATGTTTTTATAAACAACACCCCCCTCCTGCGTTTTCCCTGCTCTTGCAGCAGAGGAGCTCCGTGGGCATCCTACGGCATTCCCGGGGCTCTCAGCCAGGCCGGTGTTGGATCCTGTGGTGGGAGGTCCGTGGGGTCTCATCCCACTGCAGGGACAGGGCTGCGCGTGTCCCCCCGGGACCCGCTGCTCGTGGAGTCCCGTTTCCTTCTGTTCCCACTGAAAAGCTTCTCCCGCGTGCGCAGAATAATTCCGTGTCCCCCTCGGAGAGCCTGCGGGCCAGCGAGAAGCACCGGAGCTCCACGGATTACAGCATCGACTCCAAGAAGCGGAAAGCGGAGGAGAAGGACAGCATGAGCCGATATGTGAGGGACGGGGACGGGCTGTGCTGGCCACAGGGACGCCTTGGGGCAGGATCTGGGGGGAGAAAGTGGGATTTAGGGGATGTTCTCCAGATGTGGTGTGGGTGAGCTGGGGCGGAGAGCTGGAATCGTTCAGGCTGGAAAAGGCCTTTGAGACCATGGAGTCCAACTGTCCCCCAGTGCTGCCACCATAGTCCGTGTCCCCAAGTGCCACCCCTGCCCTGGGCAGCCCCGTCAATGCCCGAGCACCTTTTCCATGAGGGAATTTCCCCTGATCTCCAGCCTGGGTGTCCCGCTGCTGTTGGGGGTGGTTTGGCTGCTCTGGGGGCCGATTCCCCCCCAGTTTTCGGAGCCCTCTGCGGGGTGTGACACGTTTTGTGTTCCAGGACAGCGATGGTGACAAGAGCGATGACCTGGTGGTGGACGTCTCCAACGAGGTGAGGTCTGCGCGGCCCTGCCCATGGGACGGGATTCCTTAGGGACCTCCCGCCACCGGCCCGAAGGAGAAGCTGGAGGGAGCCCTTCCCGCTGTGGGAATTCCAACGCTTTTCCCATCTCACAGGACCCCGCCACCCCCCGGGTGAGCCCGGCCCACTCCCCCCCGGAGAACGGCCTGGACAAAGCCCGCGGGCTGAAGAAGGGGGACGCTCCCAACAGCCCGGCCTCGGTGGCCTCCTCCAGCAGCACTCCCTCCTCCAAGACCAAGGACCTGGGCCATGTATGTCCCTTCTGCGGGGTCACCGGGGCGAGGCTCTGGACCCCGGCAGTTGGGGCTCATCCCTCCTTTTCCATCCCTTCTCCCCCCAGAACGACAAATCCTCCACGCCCGGCCTCAAGTCCAACACTCCGACGCCCAGAAACGACGCTCCCACCCCGGGCACCAGCAGCACCCCGGGGCTGCGGCCCATGCCCGGCAAACCCAGCGGCATGGACCCCCTGGGTGGGTACCGGTGTCACCGCGGTGTCACCATTGTCCCCGGCACAGCTTCAGCTCGTCCCTGTCGGTGGGGGGGATCCGGTTTCTGGGGGCCTGATCCAGGTGATGGCGCGAGGAGGGAGGTCCAGTCAGGGAGCGAGCTGGGCTGGGATGGGGGGACACAGCCTCAAGCTGTGCCAGAGGAAGGTCAGGTTGGACAGCAGGAGGAATTTCTTCCTGGAAAGGGTGGTCAGGCCTTGGCAGAGGCTGCCCGGGGAGGCGGTGGAGTTCCCATCCCTGGAGGTGTCCATGGAACGCCTGGATGTGGCACTCAGTGCTCTGGGCTGGGGACAAGGTGGTGTTGGGCCAGGGGTTGGGCTCTGTGGTCTTGGGTGTTTCCGTGGCTGCCACCGTGTCCCGGTGTCCCTGTCCCTGAGCATGTCCTGGCCCTGACTGTGTCCTGGAGTCTCAGTGTCCCGGCCCGTGTCCCGGTGTCCCGGCCCGTGTCCCGGTGTCCCAGCCCTGACTATGTCCTGGCCCTGACTGTGTCCTGGAGCCCCCATGCCCCGGCCTGTCCCCCGGCCCTGCCCGTGTCCCGGCGTCCCGGCCCGTGTCCCGGCGTCCCGGCCCGTGTCCCGGCGTCCCGGCCCGTGTCCCGGCGTCCCGGCCCGTGTCCCGGCGTCCCGGCCCTGCCTATGTCCTGGCCCTGACTGTGTCCTGGAGTCCCCATGTCCCGGCCTGTCTCCCGGCCCTGCCCGTGTCCCAATATCCCGGCGGTGTCCCTGCCCGTGTCCCGGTGTCCCTGCCCGTGTCCCGGTGTCCCTGCCTGTGTCCCGGTGTCCCTGCCCGCATCCCGGTGTCCCGACCCTGCCCGTGTCCCGGCTCTGCCCATGTCCCGGTGTCCCGGCCCTGACCGCATCCCCATGTCCTGGTGTCCCGGCCCTGACCATGTCCCAGTGTCCCTGCCTGCGTCCCAGTGTCCCGACCCTGCCCGTGTCCCGGCTCTGCCCATGTCCCAGTGTCCCGGCCCTGACCGCGTCCCGGCTCTGCCCGCGTCCCAGTGTCCCGGCCCTGCCCGTGTCCCGGCTCTGCCCATGTCCCAGTGTCCCGGGCCTGACCGCGTCCCGTCTCTCCGCAGCCTCGGCCCTGCGGACGCCCATCTCCATCGCGGGCTCCTACGCGGCGCCGTTTGCCATGATGGGGCACCACGAGATGAACGGGTCCCTGACGAGCCCCGGGGCCTACGCGGGGCTGCACAACCTCCCGCCGCAGATGAGCGCGGCCGCCGCCGCCGCCGCCGCCTACGGCCGGTCACCAATGGTGAGCTTTGGAGCTGTACGTAGCACTTTTAGCTCCTTTCTCGCTCCGGGGGGGCTGCGAGGTCGGGGCTCCTTCCCGAAGCCAGCCGAGGTTTGGAACGGCCACCGGCGAAGGGTGGGGGTGGAGATGCTTCCCTGTGGGGCGACGTGCATGTGCCACTGGGTTGGGGTTTCTCCTTCCCATTCCTCAGCCCCTTATCCCATTCCTTGGACCCCTTATCCCATTCCTCAGCCCCTTTATCCCATTCCTCAGCCCCTTATCCCATTCCTTGGACCCCTTATCCCATTCCTCAGCCCCTTTATCCCATTCCTCAGCCCCTTACCCTTTCCTCAACCCTGTTCCCGTTCCTGTCACCAAACTCCTGTTTTAAGGCAAAACAAGGAGTCAATCATTGCCCTTAAAGCAGGGATTGGGGTTTCTGCCCTCGGCCTGTTGGGCACAACTCGGCTGATCCCATCCCCGGGGGCTTGGGAACAGCACGGGGAGAGGGAGCGTGTCCCACCCGGTTCTTGCGGACCCCAGGCCTTTGGCTGGTTCCCTTTCCGGCCAGGAGGCAATACCGGTTAGCTCGGAGTAGCAGGGAAAAGCGGGAGCTGCCCCGTGTCCCCGAGGGCTCGCGGACGGGAAGCTGGGTGGTGTTCCCAGCCCGTGTCCGGCCTCACCCCGCCTGCGCATCTCTCGGCAGGTCGGCTTTGACCCGCACCCACCCATGCGAGCCCCGGGGCTGCCCTCCAGCCTGGCGTCCATCCCCGGAGGGAAACCGTAAGCCCCGCTTGGATTTCTGTGGGTTTTGATGGGATGAGTGGCCGGGAGGGATCCGAGCGGGGCCGTGGCCCGGGGCCGGCGCCGGGCACCACGGCGGGCTGGCCCCGCGAGCTCTCTCCCTGGCGCTGAGCCCTTCCCCGCCCCGGCAGGGCCTACTCGTTCCACGTGAGCGCGGACGGGCAGATGCAGCCGGTGCCGTTCCCGCACGACGCGCTGGCGGGGCCCGGCATCCCGCGGCACGCGCGGCAGATCAACACGCTGAGCCACGGCGAGGTGGTGTGCGCCGTCACCATCAGCAACCCCACCCGCCACGTCTACACCGGCGGCAAGGGCTGCGTCAAGATCTGGGACATCAGCCAGCCCGGCAGCAAGAGCCCCATCTCCCAGCTGGACTGCCTGGTGAGGGGCGGCAGCGGCTGGAGCTGGGCTGGGGCTGGTGCTGTCCCCGCCTTCACCCACCTCCGCTGTCCTTCATCATCTCCCCGTTAGCACCAGCATCTCTTCCCCACACTGCCCTCTGTGTTCCCTCTTCTCCCCCCACTGGCCTCCCTTCCCTCTTTTCCCTCATTGCCCTCTTTCCTCTTCCCCCCTTAATATCCTGTTGCTCTTCCCCATTGCCAACTCTTTGTCCTCCATTATTGTCTTCTTCCTCTTCCCGTTATATTTCTTTTCCCCCCCCCCAAAATTTCCCTTTTCCCTTTTGCCCATCAACCTCCCTTTTCCCCTTTGCCCACCAACCTCCCTTTTCCTCTTTCCCCATCAGCCTCCCTTTTCCTCTTCCCTCTGTCAATGTCCTTTTCCCTCTTTTCTCGCCCTGTTTCCCTCTTCTCCCCACCATAGTCCCTTTTCCCTCAGTTTCCCTCTTCTCCCCCTCATGCTCCCTTTTCCCTCCGTTCCCCTCTCCTCCCCCCCCCCCTCCCCTTCCCCCCCTCCCCCCTCCCCCCCCTCCCCCTCCCCTCCCCCCCCTGCTCCCTTTCCCTCTCTCCCTCTCCTCTCCCCCCTGCTCCCTTTCCCTCTCTCCCTCTTCTCTCCACCATGATCCCTTTCCCTATCTCCCTCTTCTCTCCACCATGATCTCTTTTCCCTCTTATTCCCTCTTCTCTCCACCCTTATCCCTTTTCCCTCTTTTCCCCTCCCCTCCCCCCCCCCCCCCTCCCCCCCCTGGTCCCTTTCCCTCTCTCCCCACCCCGTTGCCCTCTCTTTCTCTTCCCCCTTTCCTCTTTCCCTCTCAACACCCCTTTTCCTCCCCTCCCTTCCCTTCCCTTCCCTCCCACCACCATCTCCCAGCTCCCTGCCGCCCGCCACGGTCCCTCACGGTCGCTTCCCTCGGTCCCCAGAACAGGGATAACTACATCCGCTCCTGCAAGCTGCTGCCGGACGGCCGCACGCTGATCGTGGGCGGCGAGGCCAGCACCCTGACCATCTGGGACCTGGCGTCGCCCACGCCGCGCATCAAGGCCGAGCTGACGTCGTCGGCGCCCGCGTGCTACGCGCTGGCCATCAGCCCCGACGCCAAGGTGTGCTTCTCGTGCTGCAGCGACGGCAACATCGCCGTGTGGGACCTGCACAACCAGACCCTCGTCAGGTGAGCCCCGGCCGGCGTCTGCTGGGGCCTCGGGATTGTGGGCTGGGGGGGAAGGACCTTAAGGGTCATTTTTACCCTGTCACGTTCCTTTTCCTCTTCCCCCATAATGTCCCTGTTCCTCTTCTCCTATCAGTGTTCCTTTTCCTCTTCTGTCAGCGTTCCTTTTCCTCTTCCCCCACAATGTCCCTCTTCCTCTTCTCCCGTCAGCATTCCTTTTCTTCTTCCGCCACAATGTCCCTCTTCCTCTTCCTTTTCTCAGCATCCCTCTTGCTCTTCCTTCCATCAACATCCTTTTTCCTCTTCATTCCATCAGCGTCCCTCTTCCTCTTTCCCCACCCCGTTGCCATCTCTTTCCCCCCATCATGGTCCCCTTTCCTCTTTCCCCCACCATGGTCNTCTTGCTCTTCCTTCCATCAACATCCCTTTTCCTCTTCATTCCATCAGTGTCCCTTTTCCTCTTTCCCCCATCATGGTCCCTTTCCTCTTTTCCTTGGGCAGGGACACCTTCCACTCTCTCTCTCGGTTGTTCCGAGCCCCGTCCAACCTGGCCTTGAACATTCCAGGGACGGGGAATGCGCCGTCCTCTCTGGGACGGTGCCAGGAGCACCCTCTGGTGATGCTGCACCGTCTCCTGGTGCTCATCCCTAGACCAGCCCAGTCCCTGGCCAGGCTGGTGCTCGGGGCACGGGACGCTCCTGGATGGATTTCCAGGAATGTTTGGTGTGGATGAGCCATGTGAACGTAGCTCCTTGAACCCAGCTCCGTGCTTTGTCTAGCACTCCCCTTGCAGAATTCCATCTTTTTTTTCCCTGCTTCCAAGGCAATTCCAAGGCCACACGGACGGGGCCAGCTGCATAGACATCTCCCACGATGGTACGAAGTTGTGGACGGGGGGCCTGGACAACACGGTGCGTTCCTGGGACCTGCGGGAAGGGCGGCAGCTGCAGCAGCACGACTTCACCTCGCAGGTACGGCCCGGGAGCAGGCTGGGATTCATGCCCCTGGAGAGCGGGAGTCCTGCCCGCAGCCGGAGCGGGCTTCTCCTGCTGGGAGACCGTCCCTGTCAGCTCCAAGCACGGCTGTTCCCCTGGTTTCGGTGTGACCCGGGAATGCTGGAGCCGTGGGGCTCCCTGGATCTTGTTCCAGCCCCTCTTTTCCATCCTCGCAGGGCGAGGCTGCTGTTGGGACAGCAGCTCCTGCAGTGGGGTGCCCGTGGGTGGGATGAGAGCAAGGTTTTGGGATCCTGAACAGAGTGCTCGGGGTGCCCGTGGGTGGGATGAGAGCAAGGTTTTGGGATCCTGAACAGAGTGCTCGGGGTGCCCGTGGGTGGGATGAGAGCAAGGTTTTGGGATCCTGAACAGAGTGCTCGGGGTGCCCGTGGGTGGGATGAGAGCAAGGTTTTGGGATCCTGAACAGAGTGCTCGGGGTGCCCGTGGGTGGGATGAGAGCAAGGTTTTGGGATCCTGAACAGAGTGCTCGGGGTGCCCGTGGGTGGGATGAGAGCAAGGTTTTGGGATCCTGAACAGAGTGCTCGGGGTGCCCGTGGGTGGGATGAGAGCAAGGTTTTGGGATCCTGAACAGAGTGCTCGGGGTGCCCGTGGGTGGGATGAGAGCAAGGTTTTGGGATCCTGAACAGAGTGCTCGGGGTGCCCGTGGGTGGGATGAGAGCAGGGATCGGGATCCTGAACAGGGTGCTCAGGGTGCACTGTGGGTGGGATGAGGGAGTTGGGATCCTGCCTGCTCCCGCAGCTCCTGCCGTGGGGTGCCAGTGGGTTTAACAGGGTCCTGTGGGTGGGATGAGAGCAGGGATTTGGGATCCTGCCTGCTCCCGCAGAGCCTCCCGGAGCCCTGATCCAGAGGGGCAGAGCTGGACCCTGTGTCCGTGTGGCCAGGGCAGCGCTATCCATGGGGATGGAGCCATCCCGGCCCATGGATGTGCCTCTCACAACCGGCTCCGTCCCTTGGGGCTGGCCAGCGGCTGCAGCAGGGTCCCGGAAGGGTTGGGTGGGGAGGCACCCCGAGCATCCCCCACCCCGACGCTGCGCGGGGGCCGCGGGCGGAGCCGGCGGGGAATTCCGCGTGTCCCGCCTCCCGCCGCAGATCTTCTCGCTGGGATACTGCCCGACGGGCGAGTGGCTGGCCGTGGGCATGGAGAGCAGCAACGTGGAGGTGCTGCACCACACCAAGCCCGACAAGTACCAGCTGCACCTGCACGAGAGCTGCGTCCTCTCCCTCAAATTCGCCTACTGCGGTAAGCGGCTCCCGCAGCTCGGGCAGGGACGGGGCCGGGGAGCGGTTTGGGTTGGGAGAGGCCCTAAAGCTCGTTGCCTTCCATCCTTGGGACATTCCCGCTGTCCCAGGGTGCTCCAAGCCCCGGGCAGCCTGGCCTGGGACACTCCAGGGACGGGAAGCAGGGATGGCCATGAGCTGCAGGAAGGGACGGTGCTCGAGGCAGCGGTGGGGGGCTGAGCATGGATGTTCCCGGCAGGATCTGTCCCAGGGATGCTGCCCTGAGGGTTTATCCCTATAAACCCGTCCTGGCTGTGGGGGAGTTGATCCCCATAAACCCATCCTGCCTCTGGGGGAGTTTATCCCCATAAACCCATGCTACCTCTGGGGTGGGGTTTATCCCCATAAACCCATGCTACCTCTGGGGTGGGGTTTATCCCCATAATCTTCCCGGCTGTTCTGGGGTTTATCCCAATAAATCCATCCCGGCTGTGGTGGGGTTGATCCCCATAAACCCATCCTGGCTGGGCTGGGGTTGATCCCCATAAACCCATCCCGGCTGTTCTGGGGTTTATCCCAATAAATCCATCCCGGCTGTGGTGGGGTTGATCCCCATAAACCCGTCCTGGCAGTTCTGGGGTTTATCCCCATAAACCCGTCCCACAGTGGCTGCAAACGGCCCCGGGGCACCGCGGGAAGTGGGAAGCAGCACCTGGATCGTCCCAGCAGAGCGGGGCTGGGCCAGACTCCCCGGGGAGCCTCCAGGTTTTTCCACCTCTCCCAGATCTCTGTGGGGACGGGGAAGGGGCCTCCCTGGGATCCGTGGGGGAAGGGCCCTCCCCGGGATCCGTGGGGCAGCGTTCTGCTGCTGATCCCGGTGTCCCGGCGCAGGGAAGTGGTTTGTGAGCACGGGGAAGGACAACCTGCTCAACGCCTGGAGGACGCCCTACGGAGCCAGCATCTTCCAGGTGGGAGACCTCGGGAAGGGCGCGGGGCGGGGGCCGCTCCCAGATTCCCGTTCCGAATTATCCCGGAGAGAGGGGTGATCCCCCGGGATGGCCGCGTTGGTGGCAGGCCGAGGATGGGGCGCGGATGCTGCCGGAGGATCCCGGGAACCCTCCTGACGGATTGTCTCCCGTCCTGCTCCCGCTTTCCCCAGTCCAAGGAATCCTCGTCCGTGCTGAGCTGCGACATCTCGGCGGACGACAAGTACATCGTCACGGGCTCTGGGGACAAGAAGGCCACGGTCTACGAGGTCATCTACTGAGCCTGGGATTTCCGGACGGGCCGGCAGCTCCGGCCCCGGCAGCGCTCGGGAACGCTCCGGGAATGCTCCGGGAATGCCGAGGGGAGGCCCCGGGCCCGGCCCTGCCCCGCCCGGCACTGCTCCGCCCGGCACCCGCCACACTCGGATTTATTTGGAGACCTGCAACTCTGGCACACACGGAAGCCCTAAACGGATTTTTATTTGGTTTTAGGGTTTCGGGGTTTCTTTTGAATTTTTTTTTTTTTTTGGTTGTTTTCTGGTTCTTTCCGTCTGGCTTTTGGTGGCACTATAAAGGACTCCTTTTTTTTATTGGGACTCTTCTTTTTTTTTTTTTGTTTTTTTTTGTTTTTTTGGTGCATCCCGCATAAGACTTGTGAAAAATGTAAATACTGGACTAGGAAATAGCGTGGGAAGGGGGGACCCCTCCCAGTACACTTAGTTGTGTATTTTTGTCTGCTGTAATTGTATTCCACTGATGGTTTTGGTGGTGGCAATTTTATTCTGGGGGTTTTTTGGTTGGTTTTTTTTTTTTTTCTTTTTTCTTCTCCTTTTTTTGTTTTTTTTTTTTCTTTTTTTTTTTTTTTTTTTCCCCTTTTCCTCCCCCTCCTCCGGAAGCGTCCATGGGGACTTTGCCATCCAGGCTGAGCAGAGATGTCCACTGGTGAAAAGTTGTTCCTCCTGTCGTGCGTTGTGTGTTAGTGATGGTGGGGAATCGCTCGGATCCTCAGCTACTGACGGGACATCGACACAATCACCTTGGGGTTTGTTTTTTATAGATGGATTTATGGATTTATCCTTATTTTTTTTCCGTGCTTGGATGTTTGAAGAAAAGGGGAAGCCCACGCAAGCCCTTCTTGGTCTTCGGACAGAAGCAAATGAGGAGTGATTTCAAAGAAAGCTTAGAAAATTCAGCTCAGGGAGCCACGAAAGATAATAGCAAACTTATGTGTTTTGTATTCAAATGAAAGTAAAGAATTACAATTGATAACCTTGAAAAAAAAAAAAAAAAGACAAAAAAAAAAAACAGTTTTTTTTTAAAAGCGAGAAGTTTACTAACAAGTAGGGTTTGTGTGGGGGGGAGGGCTGCTTGTGGTCCTTGTGGGCTTTATGGTCTTGTGTCTTCTGGTTTTATGGAGCAACTCCCTCCCCCCACAGGCCTTTTGTACTAAAGGGTTCCAAAAAGGACAAAAAAAACCCCAAAACAAAACAAAAAGACAAAAAAAAGAAAGAAGACCTAACGGGAAAATAAAAGTATTTGTGTAGCAGAAGTGCTCACCTGTATTGTAGCACATGGCAGAGGATTTTTATAACGCATTTTTACGGATTATTTTTGGCGAGTTGAATCTGGTCCGAAAGGAAAGAGATGTTTAGGGTTGAGGGGAGAACGGTTTGGAGAGCGGGGGGAGAGGAGGATGGAGAGGTGGGACCTGGAATTGCAGCCCTCCTGGGAGCCTCCATCCCATCCCTCTGAGGGATCCATCTCATCCCATCCCATCCCCTCCCATCCCTCTCAGGGATCCATCCCATTCCATCGCATCCCTCTGAGGGATCCATCTCATCCCATCCCATCCCCTCCCATCCCTCTCAGGGATCCATCCCATTCCATCGCATCCCTCTGAGGGATCCATCTCATCCCATCCCATCCCCTCCCATCCCTCTCAGGGATCCATCCCATTCCATCGCATCCCTCTGAGGGATCCATCTCATCCCATCCCATCCCCTCCCATCCCTCTCAGGGATCCATCCCATTCCATCGCATCCCTCTGAGGGATCCATCTCATCCCATCCCATCCCCTCCCATCCCTCTCAGGGATCCATCCCATTCCATCGCATCCCTCTGAGGGATCCATCTCATCCCATCCCATCCCCTCCCATCCCTCTCAGGGATCCATCCCATTCCATCGCATCCCTCTGAGGGATCCATCCCCGCCCCTCCCCTCCCTCTGAGGGATCCATCCCAGCCCTCAGGGATCCATCCCATCCTATCCCCATCCCTCCAAGGAATCCATCCCATCCCTCTGAGGGATCCATCTCATCCCGTCCCATCCCCTCCCATCCCTCTCAGGGATCCATCCCCATCCCTCCTCGGGATCCGTCCCACCCCATCCCTCCGAAGGATCCATCCCATCCCAATCCCTCCTAGGGATCCATCCTATCCCATCCCTCGGCGGGCTCCATCCCCTCCCATTCCATCCCATCCCATCCCTCCTAGGGATCCGTCCCACCCCATCCCTCTGAAGGATCCATCCCATCCCAATCCCTCCTAGGGATCCATCCCATCCCTCGGAGGGATCCATCCCATCCCATCCCTCCGGCTGCTCCCGGGCCGGCCAGAGGAGCTGGGCTGGGAAGGAGGAGAGATCTCCTGGGCAATCCCGGTTTTCCCGTCCGAGTGAGAGGGTTCTGAGCGGAAAGGAGGGGATGTTCCCGGCGCGGGGCAGCGCTGGCTGCAGGGAGGGCGGGATCAGTTCGGGGCCTTGATGATCCAAGGAAGGAGAAGCCGAGTTCTCCAAAGCCGCGTTTAGGGAAAGGCGTTTTGGGGTGGTTTGGCTCAGATTAACGACTCTGCCCCTGCCCCTGGGGCGGCAGAGCCTCGGAGGGGCACAGGGGTGTCCCAGGCGTGTTTTGGGGTCGCTCTTGGGGGCAGCTCTGCCCCTTCCCACCCCCCCTGGGCACAGCATTCCCGGCTCCGTGGCCTTCGGACAGGGCCGGGTCGGGAAGGGCTGGGGGCTCCGCCCTGTCCGTGGGGTCACCCCAGCAGCGGGGTCACCCCCTGTCCGTGGGGTCACCCCACCAGCGGGGTCACCCCCAGCTCGTGCCCCCCAGTTCTGCAGCTCGGCTGCTTCGTTCCCCTGCCCGAATGCCGGGAGTGAAATGCAGGAATTGCGTGTTCCGGAGCTGGCGGAGCCTCCCGGAGCCGGGCTCTCAACTTCACACCAAAGTATGTAGCAGAATCTGTACAGCTGTTAATAACTACCACTGGTTTTTGTAAAAAAGGGCCAAAAAGAAAAAAAAAAAAAAAAAAAGAATAAAAAGTCAATGTACTGAAGCTCAACCGCGAGCAAAGTGTCTCTAAACCCTCTGATCCATGGAATTTCACGGAGGTGGGGGGAAAAGCAGGAGCAGGGGAGGGTTGGGGGGCACGGGACACCCCCGGCAGGGACCCCTGAGCCGGGGGACGGTGCTGGAGCGGGGACGGAGCCCAGGATGGATGGGAGAGGCTCCCAGCGCCCGGCACCTCCCCCGTCCCGTGGGATGCGCGGCCGGGGGCTCGGCTCCTCCTGGGGCGTCCCAAACCCATCCCTCCCTTTTCCAGCCCCAAGGCAGCGCCCTGGCAGTTCTGCTCCTGCCAGGATTTGGGGGTGCGGGGAAAGGGCTGCGATCAGGGCCCCCTGCCCCGGGGGGTGCCTCGGGACCGGGCTCAGGCGGCTCCCGATCCCCGGGATGCGAGCAGTGCCATTCCCAGCGCCATTCCCGGCGCCATTCCCGGCGCCATTCCCGTGCTCCCGGCCCGGCACCCTGACGGACACAAAGCCCTTCCCTGACCCAGGACAGCTGGAGGGTCCTGCGGGGGCTCCCGTGATGGACTGGACGTGACGGGGCCCGCTGCGAGGCAGGAATGAAAGGCAGGAGCAGCGCTCTGCCCGCTCGGCTTCCCGGGAACGGGCAGGGAAGCGCCGGGAAGCGCACTTCCATCGCGCTGGAGGCCGGGCGCGGCGAGGGGCTGACACAGGGAGCCAGCAAAAGGTTGGAATTGCAGGGAATCCAATGCTGGAAGATCGGGAGAGCCCGGGCAGGGCAGGGGAAGGGACCCCCAGGCCCTCCCGTGCGGCACCTGAGCGGCTCCGGCCGCGCTTCCAGCCCTTCCCGGGAAGCTGCTGCCCTTGGCACTCCGCGAGGTTGGACTCCGGCTTCTCTTCCAGCCCTTCCCAGGAAGCTGCTGCCCTTGGCGCTCCGCGGGGCTGGACTCCGGCTTCTCTTCCAGCCCTTCCCGGGAAGCTGCTGCCCTTGGCACTCCGCGGGGCTGGACTCCGGTTTCTCTTCCAGCCCTTCCCAGGAAGCTGCTGCCCTTGGCGCTCCGTGGGGCTGGACTCCGGCTTTCCCGGCTGCTCGGGGGGAGGTGTGGGGCTCTCCCGTTCCCATTCCTGCTGTCAGCCGGCTCCCAGGTTTTACACTCAAATAATTCCCACCCCGGGAATTACGCTGGATTTTTAAGTCACAAATTCATGAGGGATTTTCAAAGGTGCTGTCGCGTCAGGCTTGGCCCACGCTGCCAGGCCGGGAAGGCAGAGCTGGAAACGGCTGGAAAACCGCGTGGGAATCGATTTCCCCGGGGTGCCAAGGATGTGCAGGTGGCAGCCCGGCACATGGCATCTCCTGGGTGGCAGTGCCCGCTTTTGGCTTGTGATTTCCTTCCGTGGAATCCCTGCGTGGAAGGGCTCCCGTGGAGGTGGGTGGGGATTTGGTCCTGGAGCACCAAAAATGCTTTTCCCACGCCGGGTCTTTTCCCTAAAGGGCAGCACTGGGAAAGGGGCAGGGGCGGCAGAGCCGTGCTGGGCCATGCCATGCCATGCCGTGTGTCCCATGCCAGGCCATGCCATGCCGTGTGTCCCCTGTCCTACCGTGTCCCTTGTGTCCTGCTGTGTCCCATCCCATGTCCTGCCGTGTCCCATCCCGTGCCATGCCCAGCCGTGCCCACCCCAGGAAGAAAGCAGAGCACCTCCAGCTGTGCCCTGGGCACGTCCACGCTATCGCCCACCGGGGAATCCGGGATGCCCCTGCCCACCGGGGAATCCGGGATAACGGGATTCCTTCCCTCGGTTACGGCAGGCTCTGTCATCGCAAGGATTGGTTGATCCTTCGGGGCACACCGGGCATCACCCACTCACTGCCGGATGTTCCCAGCCCCTCCCCATCCCATCCCATCCCATCCCATCCCATCCCATCCCATCCCTCCGCCGGTGCCGGGCCGGGAGCAGATGGCGGCGGCGCTCGGGGACACCCTCAGCTGCTGCTGTCGCTGGCTCCGCTCCCTTCGGCGGCTCTGCCTCCGCACCGCACCGGTTTTAATTGCGGTAATTGAGCTGTAATGAGCCGCTGTGCCGGCCCATTGTGCGCGGGGGGCTCCGCCGCCGCTGCAGGGCCGCCCCCGCTCGCGCCGCGCTGGCGGCTCCGGGGCTGGCATCGCTTCCAAAGCGCTCCCGAAGGCCCGCACGCACCCGCTCCTTCACGCGTCCATCGCGCTCCTCTTCCCCGGCGCTGCTGCTTCCCCGAATCCCGCTGGAAAACGGTGGGAACGGATAAAAACTCCTTTGGCTTAATCCCCCCTAGAAAAAATAAAAATGTCAACAACCGGAGCCGAGGCGGAGAGGAAAACAGCCCGGCAGCGAAAATCCCGACCCCGCGGAGCTCCGCCGGGAAAATCCGTCCCGGGGCTGGCGCAGGGTGCCCAGGGCAGGGGGATGCGGAGGCGGGGGGCTCGGGACAAGGGATGGAGGGACGGGACACAGGGAACGGCTTCCCGCTGCCACAGGGCAGGGATGGACGGGATATCGGGAGGGGATTCCCGGCTGGAGAGTGGGGAGGGGCTGGCACAGGGTGCCCAGAGCAGCTGCGGCTGCCCCTGGATCCCTGGCAGTGTCCCAGGCCAGGCTGGACAGGGCTTGGAGCCACCTGGGATAGTGGAAGGTGTCCCTGCCCGTGGGCCTGGATGTCCTTTAATGTCCCTTCCAACCCAAACCATTCCCGGATTCCATGATCCACCTACCGAAAATCCTCCTTTTCCCTGGGTTCCTGTCCCTGTCCATCCCACTCCTGTCCCCAGGGCTGCCTCCGACATTCCAGGCTCTTGTCCCGTGGCCAAGCCTGTCCGGAGGGGCTGGAAGTGCCTTAAATCCCCTCCTCCGTCCCCCACCAATGCGGGACGAGCCGCCCCTCATCCCTGATTTCTGCCGGGGAAAAGCCCCGTGGCGTCGCCCATCCAGGATTTGGGAATGCTGGGATGGTCGGGATGGGTTTGGGGGCACCTCTCGGACAGCCCTGAGAGAGCCCCAAACCAGACCCGGTATCACCCCCGGGGGGATTTCGGGTTTTTTTGGCTTTTTGGGGTAACAATAAAAACTTTTCATTGGAGCAAAACCTTGGCTGGCCAAAATGAGCCTCGTTAATTCCAGGGAATTGTTTCATCTCAGCTCAACAGGAATAATGAATCTTTTTTTATTATTCCTTTTTTTTTTTTTTTACAAGATGAGTTGGTGAACAGCCAACTTCCTCCGGGGGAATTCCTGGGGAGTGTTGATCCCGGCTGGAATTTACCTTGTGGGGGGGAAAAAAAAATTTAAAAGTAGGAAAAAAAAAGAGGGGAAAAAAAATAAAAAGGGAAGAAGGAAAAAAGCAGAGGTTTTAAAGGCTCAAATGCTGCTATTCATAACAACGTGTGACTGAGCTCAGCCTTTTCCTGACAGCTCCCAGATGGAGCCAAGGCTTTTCCACAACACCCTCACACAACACTTCCCTCCGGAGCCAGCTCCAGCCCCAAACAAAAATTGGGAGCACACAGGCGCCTTGTTATCCTCGGGAAAGCCAAGGAGCACCAGGGCCTGCGGGAATCCGCCCGAGCTCGGCCGAGCCCGGGAGAGCCAGCGCCGGGG
>VWPU01000950.1:0-58545 GCA_013398955.1 Callaeas wilsoni
CGGGCTGGGGAGGGGGCAAGCAGCGCTCACAATCATGTCGATGATGGTGTCGATGGTCTCCTCCACATCGATCTCCCGGGTGGGCTTCAGGCTGGTGGCGCTGAAGTTGCGGCGGTAGGCGTGGTCCGTGGCGATGATGTTCAGCCGCTGGTCCTGAGGGGTGGGGAGGGCAGAGTGAGACCTGCGGGCACCTGTGCAGGCTCTGAGTGCCCCTCCTTCACCACACCGGGGTTCCCGTGGTCCCGCTGGGGATCCCCTGCCGGGAGCATCCCTGCTGTGTGGTCCCTACCAAGTGATTGGGGGAGATGGCAACGGAGAACACTTTGATCCCCAAGAGTTTGGCTTCGTTGGCAGCATCATCCAGGCCTCCACAGGGCTCCTTGTAACCTTCCAAGGGATGTCCATCAGTCACCACAATCAGGTATTTATTCTCCTTGTGATGGGAACCACTGGAAGGGTTTAAACACAGGATTTAATGTCGAAAGGATTTAGCTGGAGAGGAGTGGCTCGGACACCTGGGGACACTGGCCCCAGACAGTGCCCCAGCCTGTGGTCAGGGCGTGCCTCATGCCAGCAAAGCTGGAGCAACCTGCCACCCCTGTCCCCACGCCATGACCTCTTTTCCCAGCCTGGGGACAGCTCTGCACAGTGCACAGGGATGTCCCAACCCAGAAGCTTCCACTCTCCCCCCACCAGAGCCACACCATCCCTGCCCCGCTGCCTGACCCGATGAGCAGCTCCTCGATGCCGCGCTTTATGGCGCAGTCGGTGTAGGTGCCCTTCCCGATGTAGTTGACGGCCGACACGCGGTTCTTCAGCTCGCTCTGCCCGCTGGGCATCGGCGTGAGGCTCTTGATGAGCACCACCTCGTCGCTGTAGTGCAGCGCTCCCGCGTTCCACACCAGGTTGCGGTCGCAGCGGTAGTACCTGCATGGACACACCCGGACACGGGGTTCGCTTCGCTCGCGCCGGCACAGAAAATGCAAATCCTCCGCAAAACAGGGATTTGCCGGGGCTCCCCGCTCTCCTGAAAAGCTGGGACATGCTTCCCATGCAAAGCACAGCACGGGACCCCGGGGCAGCTTGTCCTATGGGTGGAAGGGCAAAGCAGTGCAGCGGGTGGGCATCTGCAGGGATCAAAGAGCTTGGAAGAGAGGCTTCTGGAAAGAGGTGCCAGGGGCTGGAGCTGGGCAGAAGGTGCTGGGCCAGACATCCCGGTGTGTGTGTGCAAGGCAGGTAACCACTGAAACACCCCACAGTTCTCCACTGCCAGGTGTGTTGAATTCAGAGAGGGATGCCTCCCTCGGAAGGATGCTCTGACCTGGGGGAGGATGAGAGTGTGTGTGTTGAACCCCTGTCCTGTGCACTGACACATCCAACACCTGTGACTCCCTGGGACAGAGGCATCACCTGTGCTTTGGCCACTGCCCCAAAAAAAGGTCTTTTCAGGATATGGGGACCAATCTTAAAGGGAAATGTGGTTTTTTTTTCAGGAAGTGGAGCCAATCCCAAAGGGATGGTGATGCACATCTCTCTGGCCAGCAGGACCTGTCCCAAAGCCACCTGAGCCTTGTCCACTGGTGTTCCCTGCATCCCACTGCAGGCAGTCGCCTCTGGACTGAGCTCAGAGCCTTGCACAGGGGAGAGTGGTGCTGCACCGATGGAGACCTGGCAGGTTGTTTCCAAGCACAAGGCTCCTGGTCACTCAAAGCCTTGTGAGACAACTCTCCTGCCTGGGCAATGGACAGGTGAGCTGGTAACCTCCTCCTACCCATCCTGAGATAGGGCATTGCCCCTCCAGCTGTGCCCCACAGTGCCCCTCTGGGCACCAGCACACATCTCCTGGTGCCCTGAGGAGCTCTGCAAGACCCGCATGCCTCCAGGACTTGTGGTGCTCCTGTGCATCCTTGGATCTCCTGCCCGCAGGCAAGCTCAGCACCAGCCCCTCTGGGATGTGGGAGCCTTGGTGCTCCTGGGCATCCCTGGGTGGCCTCCCCTTGGGAAAGCCAGGGTCAGACCTGGCTTGGTGGCTGAAGAGGTGTGTGAGGAGGAGGCAGATAAAGAGCTGGGGAATGAGGTGGGCAAGGGCAACCCAAAGCTGGGGTGCACCAGTGGCGAGGGTGGGTTCGCTCTGCAGGGTGCCTGGGAGTGCTGGGTTTAACCCCGGAGGTGTCCTGCTGTCACCCACGTACCCGGGGGGCTCTGGGTCTGAGCACAGGGACCAGCATCACTTTGGCACTGCACAATAACCACACAGCCACCCGGAGGTGGTGGGGTTGGGCTGCCAAGTCTGCCGCTCCAGCGATTCCTGTCTTTCCCGAGGGTGGGTGCAGGCAGCCCTGCTAAAGCCACGCTGCTGCTGTCAGCACAGACAGAGCCAAAACAGAGCGGCCGAGGAGCGGGAGAGGGAGGAGAGGCTCCCGTCTCCCTCCCCAGCATCCCTGCGTTCCTTCTTTCCTTCTGTGGACAGGCTCGCAGGGGGGATCTCGGCATCCCAGCCGGCAGCAGGCTCCATCCCTAAAGCAGCCTGGATAACCCCGTGGGAGATGTACCTCTGGGTCAGCTTATCAATGAACCGGTTGGTGAAATCTTTCACTTGGGTAACCAGGTCCCCAAAGGGCTTCACCCTCAGGGCAACGCTCTCTGAGGTGTCCAGGACGAAGAACAGGTCCACAGGGCAGTCTGGGAAGAAGCGAAGAGGCAGGAATTGGCCGGCGGTCCTGCCGCATCGCCTCCCCATCCCAGGCTTCCCGTGCTGCCCACCCGGATTCCATCCTAGCAGGCTCCCGGGGTCTGGGCTAAGGGGAATGCTTTCACATCCTAACCACCTTGGCATCAAGAGTAAGCAAGATCACTTTTTCAGAAAACATAATTTTGTGGCATTTAACACTTTCCTATACTTTCTTTCCCATTTCCATACAAAGGATATCTTTGCAAGACCTATACTACTTATTATACCAAATAACATGCAGCTGCAGGAACCACTCAAAAAAAGAAATCATTTTAGCAATCGATGCAATAAGAAAGCAAAAATTTTCTGACACATCCTGTCAAAAATAAAATTTTAAGAAAGAGCAATAACATAAACTTCCCTTAAGAGCCAGCGTCAAGCCCAGACTAGTTCGGAAAGCTGGACTGGTATCTGCTGTTATCCTGCTCTCCTGCATGCCAGTGCTACTGGTAACTCCCGGCCAGAGAGAGCCAAGGAAAAAGAGCCAAAAAACACCAAAGTGGGTACTTCTTGCAGATCCTCTCTAATCCTACACCGCTCTCCTCAGCAAGCCCTAACATCCCGTCCCGTCAAATCTGCGGTGTGCAAGCAGCAGAGGCATCCGTCCCAGAGGGAAACAGCAGTCAGGCTTCTCTGCTGATCCCGGGCAGGAAAACCACCCTGGAAAGCATTCCAGGCTTACCTTCTGTGCTTGAGACTTGGGTGATGATTTCTGGGCGCTGAGCGCATGAGCCCCCCCACAGGAAGGCGGCCGGGAGCAGCAGAGTGAGCAGAAAGTCTCGCAGCCTCATGTTTCTTGGTTCAGATTACCATCGAGCTGGATCCAAGGAAAAAAACAGGGAAGGAGAACCCAGCAGCCGAGCGAGGCCACGGTCCGGAGGCAGGAGTCGCTGAAGATTTTTTTTTTTACCACTTTCCTCTTGATTTCCGTGGGAGGAAGAGAAGGCAGGAGGGTAAGGGTGAGGAGGAGACTTCTCCAGCCCGAGGACGGAGGGAGGGATCAGGGGCTGTCAGCTGTGAGTCAAACTCAGGAAGCATTTCTCCTTACGCTTTTTATGCCCTGCAATGGCAGCCTGGTCACCAGTGCCTGGCACCTCCACGAGCCTCGCAGGGAGCCCTGCAGCAGCCAGTGCCCAGCGTTGGGGCTCAGCCTGCTCGCTGGGGCAGGGGGCTTGGGGCACCTGCCAGCACTTTCCTCTCAGCTCCTGGGCCAAGAAAGCTGTGCCAGAGGCACAGCCATTCCCACCGCATCCCAACCTGCACGAGAGCCGGTCTGGGCAGTCCCAGGGGAGTCCCCACCACACAGCAGAGCTGAAGCTGTCCCAGGCTTCATGGAGGCACAACATTTTCAGAGAAGCAGTTTCTTCCCTGACTTTAAGGGCTTTCTGCTCAAGCCAGTCAGGAATAGGAGAGGCTTGTTCCTGAGGAGAAATCCACAGGGTCACCCAAGACTGGGAAGAGCCCTTCTGCCCAGGGCCATGCTCAGGGCAGGGGGTTGGGAACAGGGTCAAAGCTGTCAAGTCCAGGAGGTAGAAGCAGGAGCACAAGTCCTTAGGGATATCTGAGATGAGCATCTTCCCACTCTGTGAGATGCCAGGAAAGCCTGAGGACCTCTGCAGCAAGGCACCCCAAGGTGGTATTGACCATCTGCTCTTTATGGGCAGAACTGGAGACAGTCCTGGAGAATTCCCAGGTCCCGCCAAACCTTCCATCACAGTGGGAGCATCAATTGCTATGGAGGGGGGAGAGGTAAGATCCCTGAGGCTGACCCCTGTACAGCTGCAGCTGTAACTTGCTCCAAAAAGCACCGGAGGGCACCAAAAGCTGTCATTAAGTAAAAAGCTGATGGCTCTAAAGAGCAAAGAGCAGACAGCACAAACCCAGCTGGCACAAACTGTTTGCACCCAGGTTGGTGTCACGAAGGCAGCAGGAGACCTGCCATGCTGGGGCACCGTGCAGGGCTGCTGCCACCTCTGTCACCCTGCCTGTCATCTGACAGCATCTTTGTGTGGATGGTCAGGAGGAAACACTGCAGGTTTGGTCGTCAGAGATGTCCCAAGCTGAGACAGCTCAGAAGAACCCAGAAGCTCTACTGATTACAAGTTACAACAGTGGAGGAGCCTGTCCACTCTACACAGAAAGATGCATCAAATAATGACTCTTTGGATAAACAGCATCCAAAACCAGTGGAAAATAACCTGCAGACTGCACTGAATTGAAACCTCGTTAACCCAAAAAATTTCAAGCACCCTTTTTTCACTCCAGCACGGGTTTACAGAATCACAGAATAAGCTGAGTTGGAAGGGATGGTCAAGGATCATGGAGTCCAAGCGACCGCCCAGGCACGGAGGTGTGTGGGCTTTGCTGGGCTGCACAGGTGGCATGAGGAGATGGGGGCACCTCAAGGCAAATTTTCACAACATCTCAAACCTACTGAAGATGCTCTCCCAGAGAGCAAGCACGCCCAGGGACGAGTCCTGCTGCCTGACACTTCGTGGGAATCAGACCTGATCTGGCTTTCCAACGCACCTCCTCAGGCTCCCACAAGGGAGCTCTCCCGGGATTCTGAAAGCCAGCCAGCAGCTCCCAGAAAGGGGTTGCTGAGAAGGGACCTGTCTCCATGCATCAGCTCAGCAGAGCCATTTCCTCTTAGCTTTCTCTCTTCCTCTCTCCCCTTCCCTCCCAGGGGATTATCCCAAGCAGAAGAAGAGCCGACCTCCCCCTCCCTGTGGGCAGGGAAAAGCAAACCCGTCTCGGGAGCAGCTCCGCAGAGCTGGAGCAAGCTGGAGGCCAGCTGGCCGTGTCAGCAAAGACTTAATGATCATGGTATGGCCTGAGCAAGGCTCTGAGCAGCTGCAGCCTGTCAGACCCCGTGTGCCCCGGGGAGCTCCTCCCGCCCCGCTGGGGACCCCAATCCCTGCCTGGAACCCCCAGGGCCGTGAGCAGGCACGATGTCCCAGGAGCTTCTGACTGGACCACTGGGTCCAGCTTCCAAAGTGTCTTAAATCGTTGTCTTTTCCAGGTCTGTGGTGCTAAGCCACGGCGAGCAGCCAGCAGTGTCCCCAGGACATTGAACAGTCATTTCCTTGGAAGAGTGTGGGCTAGTTTTGCAGGAAAAAAAAATGTTCCCAAGTCACTGAGACTGGCAGCATGCCATCATGTCTCGAAATCCAGCAACACATGCCTGTGAAGCATGTCCCCTTTCCCTTCCTCTTCAGATGAGGCCAGGGAAATTGTGCCCTATGGCTCTGTCCCCCCTGACAGGAGCAGGGGACCTCCTCCATCCATCAGACTCCCTCTGGAGTGCCATGAAGATGGGCAAGGGAAGCCCCTCCAGGGTGCCTAAGTGCCCCAGGGAATGGGAGTTCCCCTTCCCTAGTCCCAGACCACAGCACTGCACTAAACTTTCAGTCCAATTCCAGACCAAACTGGGTGCTGGAAAATAAAAGTGCACTTGGGACAGAATTTTTGCTTTTTCTTCACTTTAATGGAATCCACTTGGAAATGGAAAATTGTGCTTCCATAGGAAATATGGAAAGGAGATGAAATTCATTCCTATGGGAAAAGAGGGGATTGAAGCCATCAGCACACACAGTTCCAAAGGGTGCTTTGGAAAGCAGGGAAGGACCGAGTGCCAGGTTGCAGCTGGGGCTACTTTGTCCCCTCAGATGGTGCTGGGAGATGCCACAGTTAGGGAACACCGAAATTTCCCTGGCTGTAACCACACAAAGCACACCAGTGCCCTGCCAGCTGCCTGAGTCATCTTTGTCACCTTCCCCCCACTCCTGGGGAAGTGGCACCCGGTGATGGAAATGTTTGGGATGATGGGTGTTCCCATGTGCCTGGTTACCGGGGGCTGCACCTCCCCACACTGGCTGTAGGGCCCCACGGTGTCCGAGCCAGCCTCCATCCCGGTGTCCTCCCCATCTCCATGCCCGTCCTGCGCCACAGGAGCGGCCGTGGTGCTGCGCCAACCACAAATCCCGCTGGAAAGAACGTGGCTTGTGGTGCTTCTGCACGTGGTAATTCAGCTTCCCACAGCGGATCTCTGCAGGAGGAGGCAGCGGAGAAACCCCTCTGAGCAGGAAGACATCACCTCTCGCAGAGGTGCCTTGGGAGAATCCCACCACGGCACAGAGCAGGCCTAGGCAGCACCAGAGGAGGGTCTGGCATCCACCCACCTGCAAAAACACCCAGTGGAAGCGACAACTCATCTTCCAAATCCCTTCATAGTCCTACGAGGCGGTGCCTTGGCACCCTTTCCTTGCCAAGGGCTCGAATCCCCCGGGAAGACGCAGCCCAGCTGGGACACGGCGCTTCTCCGAACCGCTGACCCGGCACGAACTTCCCTGCTGTGCCGTTTGCCAGCCGCGTCCGAGCTGGCCGGGGGGAGCCTTCCCTCCCTTCCAGCACCGTTTGAGGATACACTCTTCCCTTCCCAAGCCACCTCAGGGGGTCACCGCCGCTCCGGCGGGGACTCGCAGCTCCCATCCATGCAGCACACCCAGGGTGTGAGTCCCCCTCCGCCCCAGCCTGCAGACCCCTTCCGTGCTGGCACCAGCGGGACACAGCACAGCTCCAGCGGCAAATCCACGGCCCCACACCCAGGATGGTGCGTGCTGGGTTAATGCTTTCCCCATTACCTCACGCTGGCCTCTGTTCTTGTGGAAAAAACCAAACCATCTGGTAATAATATTTCCCTAATAGCTGTCTCGGTCTGTGGGAAAGCTTGGCTCAGCTTCTTAGGAAAGATGAGAGGGTCGAATGAGAGGGGAGGTTGCGGATGCGGCGTGGGATCTGGAGGAGAGGAGATAACGCTTTCAGGATCCTTTTCCTGGGCCACCCTGGCGCTCGCAGGGATCCTTGACTCGCAGGGGAGCCACGGGATGCCAGGATGCCACACATTTGGGATACCAGGAAGGGCCTCCCCACACTCTACTGGTGAAAGAGTCCCACTCTCTTCCTCTGTCCCACAGTGGAGGCTTGAAGGTGGGCAGCAAAATTCACTTCCAGGGCTTCCCCCTGCCTCCATTTTCCACTCAGAAAATAGAAATAGCCCAAAGCGTGGATTTTGAGGAGTTGGGAGCATCATGGTTTGGGAACAAACCCGGCCCAAACCAGGAGGATCAGCAGCACCTGCACTGTCTTCCTGTTCTTGGAGAAAAGGCAGCACCCTGGGACATGCCACCTCCGGCCCTGGGGACATCACTGCAGGGACAGGGGACAGAGGAACCCCCTCTAGTGGAGCACATCCAGGAAAAACGGGCGGAAAAACATGCACTAAGCCCTCGGGCAGCTGAGCAGGGAGTATTTTCCATTCCTCTGCAAAAAAAGGCGCGGCTTGGGCGATTCCCAAGGGAGCGCAGCGTGCCTGCCAGGCTGGGCGCGTTTCCCTGGGGAAGGCAGGCCCCCGGCGCTGGAGGAACAGCCGAGCAGCCGCCAGACACGGCCCTGCCTCCAGCTGGAGGCACGGGAAGCGCCGGCTCCCCCCAGCCCCGCGCTCCCGAGCCCAGCCTGCAGCACCGAACTGCCGAGGGCTGGGCTACGCAGGGTGAAAACCTGCCTTTCCTGCGCCGGGGATTGCAGCCCCCCTCTCTGCATCCCTGTGGGTGCAGGCATCAAACCCCAAAGCCTCGGGAAGGACAGAGAAGCATCTTCCTTGCTGGCTGCCCTCTGCGTATCTCGCTTCCTGGCACACTGCAGCACGGAGCCAGCCCGATCCCTTGCCACAGTTTTCCACGGCGATGATCCACCCCGACCCAGGAGCTTGCACGTGTCTAGCAAGCTCCCAGAGGTTCCCAGTAGCTCCTTCCCAGGCTGTTTCTGCTCCCATTTTTATTAAGTATGCATGTTCATACTCGTTATTTTTACCACCCCAGCAGCCGTCCAGGCTCCGGGTGTGGCTGTGCCCTTCCAGAGCAGCCCTGGGATGCAGCAAGGCATGCAGCCCAGCTCCCTCCACACCAGAGCCAGATCCAGCTGCAGCCTTTTCCTAGAAGGATAAAACAAGTCAGCCACCCTTCCTGGCAAGAATGCCTTCCCAGCCCATTCCAAGCAGTGCCGAGCATCCTTCTCGGATCTTTCACAGACAATGAGGAGCAAATGCAAACCATCCAGCAATGGAGAAGGGGGAATGGCTTTAAACTGAAAGTAGGTTTTGGTTGGATTTGTGGAAGGAATTGTTCCCTGTGAGGGAGGTGTGGCCCTGGCACAGGGTGCCCAGAGAAGCTGTGGCTGCCCCTGGATCCCTGGAAGTGTCCAAGACCAGGCTAGACAGGGCTTGGAGCAACCTGGGACAGTGGAAGGTGTCCCTGCCTGTGGCAGGAATGAGATGGTCTTTAAGGTCCCTTCTAACCCAGACCACCCCGTGGCTCTAGGATTGCTCTCCTCAAGCCTATTTCCTCTGCTCCATGCAGCAGATCCCAGCACAAGCTGCAGCCAGAGGAATCCCGGCAGGGTGTAAAGATAAGCATCTCCCCCTCACGACTTTATTATTTTTTAGAGGCAGAGCCAAAGGTAAACAGGCTGTTTAATCTCCAAACACTCACCCTCTCAGCAGGAAGCCATGGAGCTGCAGCCAGCACAAAGGGCTGGATGCAATGGAGGGGGTGTGGGGCCTCGGCACCCTCAAATGCCTTCAGTGGGGCACAGAAGCAGCCTCTTGCAGCTGAGGAGCCCTGCAGGGGTTAAGCCAGTGCATGCATGTGGTTCACATCCCTCTGTATCCACCTCTCCAGCCTGGGCAGGGGTTCAAAGTGTGCTGGGGTGGGGGCACACAACAACCTTTGGGGCTGTTTGCACACACAGCCCCACTGACTCCTTCCCTGGGGCTGCTCCCACCTGGGGCTGTCTCTGGCTCTGGGAAAGTCTCCCAGCTCAGCAAAGGCCATGGAAGGTGCTTCATGGACGGCCCAGGGCTTGCAGGGAGGTGGGAAAGGAGGCCTGAGCCGCGTTTCCCAGAGCATTGCTCTCAGTCTGTGACACCCCACTTTGGGATGGTCTCCAAGGTGCTGCTGTCTGGGAATGGGACGGGAACAGCGACAAGGGCTTTTCTCCAAGTAAAAGCATACAACCAATTCCTGGGCAGGAGAAACCCAGAAAACCTGGTTTTCAGTCAAAAGTGGGTGCCAGGCCTGGAGCTGTACGTTGTGGTTGTCTTTCTGGCTTGTCAGGGAGCAGGGCTGGGCACCTCAGCCAAGGGCACGTCAGGGGTGGCACAAACAAGGGGAGGATGACTGCCAGGTTCCATGGAGATTTGGGGCTGCTGCTCCCTGGGGTTGAGCAAGGGTGTAGAGAAGGGTGAACTGCCCTTCCTGCCTGCCCACAGCCCCTTCGCAGGGCCAAACGGGAGCAGGGGTGATGTGCACTTGGAAAATATAATTCCAAATGGAGGAAAAAAGGTCAATATAGCATTTTTGCCTTTGTTTCCACGTAGGGCAGAGGTTTGGGCAGGCAGTGCTGGCCTCTCCTGGATGTGTGTCAAGTCCAGGGCTGGATGAGATGGAGACCCTCACTGCATCAGGGCAAAATGCAGAGCTGGGGCAGCGCGCTGGCTTCTCTTCTCGAGCAGAAAGGAAGCATCCCAGAGAAAAACCATGCCCCAACGTGTCCAAAAATAGCACCAGGGCTGCTCCAAGGTCCAGCAGGGCTGGCATGTGGTGGGCTGGTGGGGCGTGTTTGAGCGCTGCCATTGTGTGGGGCTGGATGGGGAGCCTGTATCCCATCCGGATTGCTGGCAGCTCCCGGATTGCTGGGCTGCTCCCCGGGGCCCGGCAGTGACTCACGCTTGCTATAAACACATCTCCGGCGTCGCCGCCTTTCGGGAACGCTCTGGATTCTCTTTGCAGTGCTCCCCCTGTCGCATTCCCCCTCCCTCCTGGCAGCCCCGCTCCCATGTGGGATCATTTCCTGATGCTGAGTGGAGCCAGGGCTCTGAGGCCCATTTTCCAAACCATGGTTTGCGTCTCAGGCCGAGTTTCCCCATTAACCGTGCTGGGGGCACCGAGGCTTTTGTGCTACTGGGGCACCCCCAGCACCCCACTCCTCTCCCCGCGGCCGCGCCACTGCCCAAACCACGGCTCCCCAGCCTCACCCCACACACCACAGAGGGCACCTCAAGCAACAAAAGCTTTATTGCAATGACACAGATAAGCCACGAAATACGTTGCAAAGCGGCAGGGGCGTGAGGGGCGATGAGGAAGCGCAGAGGGGCGCTGGGAAGCGCTGGCTCGCAGTGGGTACCGCCGCACGCTGGCCGCAAGCTGCTGTCCTCCTGAGAGCTGCTGCCCCAGCCCCCTGAGCCCGCTGCTGCCCCGCGCCCCGGCCGAGGGAGCAGGGTCCGGGCAGCCACGGGCAGGGGGGTTCGGGCAGCTGGCCCCAAGGGCGCCACAAAGGAGCAGGAGAAGCTCGCGGGAAGCCGGCAGCGTCTTCGGAGGGGGCTCAAGCATCAGCCACTGGCACCACGTCAGCTGCGGCGCTCCGGTCAGGCGGTGAAGGTGTTCCTCCCGTGGGGGTCAGGGTCTGCAGAGCTGGGGGGCAAGCAGGGGACATGGTCAGGGCTCAGCCAAGGTGCCTCCTGGCCTTCTCGGGCTACACGAACGTGAGGCTGCTTCAACACCCCAAGCAACTCTCCAGTGTGATGCTGAAATCACCCACACCCCAAAAGCCAAGCTGGAGGAGCCGTGCCCACACGGAGCTCTGCTACACCACAACAAACATCCCTGTTTTTCCACGGCACCTCACACCCAAACACATCCAGCGTGAGCTGGGCTGCCAGGTGAGCCAGGGGGGTTGCCCAGCATGCCGTGTTTGCTTCATGGGCTCTCACTGAGGGCTGAGAGCGGCTTTTTGGGAGCTTCAGAGAAGCCATCTGAACACACTGAGGCTGTTGCCGGGCTGAGGATCTGCCCTTTCTCTGCCCTACAATCCCACGGCTGCGGGGATGGTGACTGTGGAGAGCTGGTTCTGCTGGACCCCGTCAACAGGACTTGGGGGTGACGGGCAAGGGCACTGCTGTGCTGGGGGTGATGGGCAGCTGAGAGAGGAGCACTGGGGGAGGGCATACATCCCTGCCGTGGATCCGCCTGGCCCTGCACCGCACCGCACCACCCTCTGCCTCTGGAAATCACCACATTTCAGCCCAAAATATGCGGAGGGGATGTCTACTTGCGGCAAGAATAAATTGTAGTCTGCAACTGAAAATTTGTTTTAAGCGTAGAGATGATGGTTTCTCTGGTGTGTTGGGTTTGCATTTTTAACTGGCTTTTTACTGACAGCTCCTCTGCAGCGCTCCTGTAAGAGATTTGGGAGCACAGAGCAGCATCCCTTGGGAAAACCACATCACCAGCTGCAGCAGCAGCCTCAGGTTACATCACTGCAGAATTCTCCCGCCAAAAAATACCCACACCGCTAATTGACTGCTTTTGGGTGAGCACATCACGGCCTGCTCCCCTTCGCACTGGGAAATCCTGTTGGATGTCTGCTGTGGTTTGATCCCAAGCCGTGCACGCAGTCCTGAGTTCCGGAGTGATGCTGCCCCATCCCTCGGTGCTCTGTGTGCCCGGCTGGCTGCTGGCCCGTCACCACTGTGCCCACACTTCCACAGAGCGTCTCACACCCCCGCCGTGCCCACGCTCCCGTGGGGCATCCTGTGCCACCCAGTCCCATCGGACACAACAAAACCCGGAGAAGCTCCAGAGCTGAGTGCCACTCATCCCGTTTGATCCAGACACAAATGCTCTCAGACACAGGCTTTCTCCAGGGATAAATAGTGACACTGCCTGCAGGGAACCGGGACACAGTGCTCCAAGTGTGCTTCAAATAGTCCAGTCCTCATGCACATCCCAGCCTATCCTTTCAGGATCAAAGCGGCTCCTTCTAGAAACAGCACGTGTGTCTTAAATCAGTCACAGGCCGTGGTTCAGCGTGGGGCTCACACCCAAAGCCTGCTCCATCTTCATCCCCATCTCCTGGCTGGTTTCGTTCCCCATGTGCCGAGTTGACTTGATCATCATTTCTGGGAAGAGATATCGCTGCGGTTAAACTGCCTAAACACGGCTGTGGGAATCCAGAGCCAGTCTGGCTTTGCACTTGGCTGGTTTTGGTCTGTGGGATGCTTTCGGAGCGGTCTGGAGTCTCATCTTCCTCTTTGCAGGACGAGGGTGCTGAGGCAGAGTGGGAGGGGGCCCGCACATCTGGAGTGGAGGGAGTTGCACATCTGGTACATTCAGTACTTCCTAAAAGGCCTTGCCACGTTACCCTTTGGACGGGGGCCTGGGGCTCGCCGCGTAGCACAGCGGATCAGGATCCGCAGCTGCATTCTTTTTGAAGGCAGAGCAAAAATATCCCTGTCAGCAGAGCCCCAGCTCCCTGTAGCATCCAACATGGGAGCAGGGGGATTGCACGGACACTGTGACCTTTCTGCAAGTCGTTCCGCCAGCTGCAGAGGCTCCTGCTGCCAGCCAAGGCACAGAGCAGCCAGCTTGGGAATGCCGCCCTGGGGACCACAGGGGTGGAGACCCCTGGGACCTCTCCAGCAAAACCCTGTCCTTCTGCCAGCCTGAGTGGGCTTGGGCCAGCATAAAGGGGTGGCTTGTGCCACCCATGGCCAAGGAGATGTGGGCTGGCTCCGCGAAGGTCCCGGCGCTGATGGGACCCTTCCTGCGGAGGGACGCGGTGCCAGTCACCCGGTCACCCGCTCGCGGGATGTCACCACTGCCCGTCACCAGTGTCAGGGACACGCACACAAACGCCCACTCCCTTTCCAGCAGCGCGGGATGTCCTCGGCTGGAGGCACCGGACACCCCAGTGCCGCCCACATCCCGGCTGGAGCAGGATCCGTGAAAAGCTGGGCGATGGGGACATCTAGTGACCAGCCGGAGGCGCCAGGGCTGGGCACCGGCCACCCCCGGGGCGGGGGCCGCGGCCAGGCACGGCTGGGGAGGTGACTTCCATCCCTGTGGCCGAGGAGAAAGTGGGATTAAGCATTCATCCCTGCCACGCCACGCAGAGATCCCCCGGAAACTCTACCTCTGCCGGCACCGGAGGCACGAAATTACCCTTGCTAATGGAGCATAAGCCGGGAATTAGCATAATTAAAAGTGACTAGCACGGACACATAACAAACGCCGGAATAACAGCTCAAAGAGAGTATGAAATTTAAAGAGTCTCCCCGGTGAAAGTCACTTTCCCTTAGGGGAAACGGTCTGTTTTTTTCAGCCTTATTTTGTACTAGATTTGCAAATACAGTCTGGGGGAAAAAAATGCACAAAACAATACTCCAAACAATTTTGGGAGCACGACAAGGATATGCAGGAGGAGTGGGGACCTTCAGCTGAGGCCAAGGGGCTGAGCACAGACCTCAAGTGGCCCCTCTCTGATGGAGACCCCCACACTCCAGGGGAACGGGGAGGCACTGGACCAATACTTTCCAGTTAAAGTCAAAATTTCCCCCTAAATAACTCATTCCTAAAGAGTTTGACTGAGTTGGTTGCTTCCAGAAATGTTGAATCATTCTGGCTGGATAACATTGCATTGTTTTGGGAGAGAAAAGCAACGTATTAAAGCTATTATGTTTATTAGCCATGATGTTCACCTTGTATTGAATATTCACTCCAATATTAGAGATTTTTCCCAGTGGCATGGCTGTGGATGCATCATCAGAGTATCTGAAGTTCATCCAAAATGGAAACCCAAACCTATCACAAATCAAAGCAAAACATTGAGGCTCCTTCCAAAGAAAACAGCAAATCTCCTTTTGAGTCATCCCAAAGAAATCAAAGCTGAGTTGGATACATTCCCTGTGATTTTGTTGTTATCCTTGCTGTCATCAACATGCTCCTCCAGGAGATGCTGCAATGGTTTCAACACTTTTCTCCAATCCTTGCTCAAGCCCAGATGATGATGGATAAGCTGATTCCCACATAACACTGCAGCTTCATCTTTTTTCCTTTTTTTTTAAATTTGCAGAATAACCTTGGCAATGTGACCCCCAAAGACAAGTTGCAAAGTCAAAGGGAATCCCAGAAGGAGAGATGCTCCAGGTTGTCCTGTGCAGGATCAGGCGCTGGACTCGATGATCCTCGTGGATCCCTTCCAGCTGAGGATGTTCTGTGATTCTGTGACTGTGCAGTGCTCCTGTGAGGTGACCCGGGTGTCTGCCACTGCTGGGGCCGTCCCTCGTCCCCCTGTACCCAGCACTCCCTGGAGCACTCCCATGAGCACAGATCCTTGTGGCAGCACGAGCCTTGATGGGACGTCTGGGACACCTGCCCGGTGCCAGAGCAGCGCTCATATCCAGCCTCTTCTCGCTCCCCACCGATTCCTGGGGCGGCTTTTCCGCAGCCTGGCGGGGTGACGGATGCCTGGCAGCGGGCCGGGATGGGGATGGTGCCCAGAGGGGGCTGTTGTCCGTGGGTTTGCTGGCGTGGGGATGGGTGCAGAGGTATTGCTGCAGTCTGCTTCCCCTCTCCAGCAGCCTCTGAGCCGGGCTGCATCTGGCAGGCCCAATCTGGCATTTGCTATTTTGGGCAGCGCAGTCTCAGCGGAGGTGGGAACGGCACAGGGAGCAGACGCAGGGAGCAGAGGAATTCAGGGCAGCCGCGATCCGCAGGCACCGCGGTCCCGGCGCGGAGCCATTTCCGTGTCCAGGACGCTGTCACGCTCCCCGGCCTTCCTCAGGTGTCCGAACCCCACAACCTTGTCGGCCTGGGATGGGTTTCTCAGTCTTGGTCCATGTGATTCTGCTGCTGCTGTGCCTCCATCACCTGGTGAAGAAGCTCTCCTGGTGCTCCAGCTTGTCCTACAGCCCCACAGAGGAGCTGAGCACGGCAGGATGGCTGGGTCCCTCCATGCGCCATCCCTCTCCGAGGGGGCGGCGCCCGGGCTGCCACGGAGGGTGGTGGCAGTGGGATGTGGAGCTTTTGCCGTGGCTCAGCCCCCAGGCCACCGGGGCACTTATTTTCACTGGGTCTCACACCCGGATATTTCGTTCTTCCAACTGGAAAAATACTCGGTCTAAAGCAGAGTAGGAACAGGAGAAGATGAGGAGTGCCTGCTGCCCACAGCTGACTCGCCACCTTGGCAGGTGGTTCCATGCTGTGCTGGGCAGTCAGCGACTTGGAGGAGGCCCCGTTTGGTGCCTGCCTCCCTCCCTCCATCCTCAGCATCAGCACAAATACACGAGGCAGCTGCCAGCAGAGGTACTGGCTCCACCTGAACCCCTCAGCGCTCGCCACAGCACCTGTGCTCCTCTGGGTGGGGAATCTGGGGATGCTCTTGAGCCTGTGTGGCTGCTGGGCCACCCAAAAGGCACAGCTGAACCCAAAGTGCCAGGGAGAGCAGGGCGAGGGGTTGGAGACAAGCAGCAAAGCATCTTATGGAGGATCTGGGAGCACCTTTAACCGCAGACGCCTGGAATGCTCCGAAGAGCTGAGCATGCACGGGTTTTGGGACACCTGGGCAGAGCAAACCCTGATGCTCAGCTGCACCACCTTCACCTTTCCGGGCTCCTGGGCCGTGCTCTCATCCCTGCCAGCTGCCTGCTGGAGCCCATGACCCCCTGCCCATCCTCGGCTCCACTGACGCAGTGGCATCGCCCGGGATCCCTGACACAGCCCGTGGGAGCGCTGAGCAGGCAGTGCTGGAGACAGGAGGAGAAGTGGCCCAGCATCCTGGCAGGAGAAGGGTGGGAAGCTGCCAGTGGTGCCTGCTGGTACTGAGCGTGGAAGAGAGGGAAAGGCCATGAAGTCTTGGGGCTCACCTGGAAAAACAATGTATTTCCCATGTGGAACAGTGCAAAAATGTACTGTGTGGCCGCTTCAGCTGTCTGGGGACATGGTGTATCATGGTCCCCTCATCTGCAATCTGGGGAAAGGGATAGTCAGGAATTAACAGAGGGAAAACATACGTTTCCCTCTTGGAAAGGTGGGAGAGAGAAGAAAAGCCTGGAAGCAGAAGGCAGGGCTGGGCAGAGAGGGTCCTGGGGAAGGGTGTGGGGCACAGACATGGCAGATCCGTCCAGACAAGGGGGCAGTGAGAGGTGATGGCTGTCACGCCGTAACTTATAAATTAATCTTAGGGAAAACCAAAGGATTATGCAAGCCAAATACTCTCCCTTTGGAAAAAAAAAAAAAACAAAAAAAAAACCAACCAAAAACAAACCAGAAAGCATGGAATCACTCAGGAAGTGCATTGGTCATGGAGACCGTCTCTAAAAAAAAATGATATTTAAAAAAAATTTATGATGATGGTGATGATAAATAATAACAATAGCGATAATAGTAATAATAATGATAATAATAAAAAAATGGAGAACTCTTGCATACAACCCCCACCTTCCCTCCAAGCAGCTAAAAAGGTGTGGAAGGATGCAGAGGGAAGGATGGGGCTGGCATTGTCGGGGCGACCCAGGAGAAGAACAGTCGGAGCCCATCGGTACCAGAGCTGCACAGACATTTATTGAACACAAACAACGACAAACACAGCCGGCTCACAGAGCTTCCTGAGCTATCGTCCAAAGGTTTTGCTCATGGGGGATTGCCAAAAGAGTGCTTTCAAAGGCCCCTGGGGGTGTGAATCCCATACAGCTGAGTTCTTCCCACTTCCAGGTGCTCGTTAGTTTAAAAAAATGAGCATTTGTGTGCATGTGTGTGTGTGTGTGTGTGTTTCCCTTGGTTTAGTAGGAAAAAGGGCTTGTCTGGACCATGCCATGTTCCAAGGGAGAAGCCTGCGGGTTGAACCCGCGCTTGGCTTCCGCCTCCCAAATAACACGGGGTGAAAACTACGCCCTTACCCCGAGGGCAGGGGCGTGAGGTGGCGAAGGTGAGCCAGGACAAGCAAGAGGGAGCACCGAAGGAAGGAGGGTGAGAGAAGTTAAGTCATCTGAAGCACGCACAGCTCTGGGTGGCATCACATAGGTCCATAGGCTACAGAAAGTACCGCCAACGCCAACTCAAACGTGTAGGTAGCTACGCTAGACTGACACTAGAGATCCCGCCAGCTCCTGAAGTCTCGCCAGTGAGAGAAAAAAACCAACGCCCCCCTCCCCCCTCCCTCGTCCCCAAAAAGCAGATGAAGAATTAACACCGTAACGCTGAAAACAAGGACCATAACCAAAGAGCTTGGGAGCAGCCTCGGGAGCACAGAGTAAAGAGCCCGTAAAGAAACGTTCCGGTGTGTGCCTATGCGCGTGTGTGGTTTTTATATATATATATATTCGTTAGTAAAGAAAAGAGTATCTGTGGAGGCAAAGGGAAGACGGTAAATGTACAGGCAGTACAGGCTGGGTGGAGTGCCGGTGGCTGGAGAGGGTCGGGTGGTGCGGAGTGGAGGATGGTGGGTGGAAATTAGAGTGCGCCCATTCCAGTGACCTCAGACGTCAGCCTAGAATAGACAGGGGCAGAGAGAGGGGTGGGGGGGAGACAAAAAACAAGCGCTTAATCACCGGAGCAGAAAAGAAAACGAAGACCCTGCGGGGCAGCGCTCCTCCTCTTGCCCACGCCCCACGTAGACGGGGTGGGCAGAGCATCACTGGGTGGCCTGGGGGTCCCCCGTGGCGGGCACAGGGGGCTGGAGCACAGAGCCAGCATAGTGGCTGGCTGCCTTCCCCTCTCCTCGCTGCAGCCGGGCGGTGCCCTTTACTGTCACCGTGTCGTGTGGCAGGGGTGTCACCCACCAGAGGTGCTCGCAGGAGTCATCCCAGAGCGCGGCTTCTCTTCCAGCCGCATCCCTCCCACGGGGGACAGGCAGCTGTGCCAGCTCCCCTGGCTGCTTTGTTTTGCTCTGGTTTGGAAATTATGGGAGAGGCTGAGCCCCATCCTGCCACCCCACCAGGTCCCCTCCGCACAGGGGCAGCTCAGCCAGCCCTTCCCAGCAATGAAGAGCCGCTTCTTTTTCTTTTCTTTCTCTCTCCGGGCCCGGGGGGGGGGGGGGGGGGGGATTGGCAAGGATCTGCGGGGAAGCCGCTCAGCCATGCCCGCGGGCGGGGGGCTGGCCCCGTCCCTCCCCCGAGCAGGGGCAGAGGTGCCACGGGCATGGGCAGCGGGGTAGAGGGGCGGGATGGGATGGCGGGGGTCTACTGCGGGTCGGGGCTCGGGTGGGTTGGGTGCAAGGAGGAGAAAGCACATACAGACCTCACCGGTGCTCCCAGCCCACACCCCAACAAGCGTCAGAGCCGCCGCCAGCAGCCCCTGCGCTCGGGGCCCTGGCAGCAGCCTCCCTCCTGCGCGCATCCGGGGCCGGCACGGCATCACTGCTGCCCGCGCGGAGGGCACGGGCGGGCGGACGGACCGGCTTGTGTGGCTCTGCCAGGCGGGCGCAAAGCTACCGGAAAGGTCCTGTATCCCCTTAAACTCGCTCCCCACGAGTCCACAGACACAGGCAAACAGGTCTGAGTGAGCACCCGGGACACGGCTCGCTGCCCGCACGGAGCAGGTCCCCAGCTCATCTCCTGCGCTCCCCTCGCAGGCCCTTGCCGGCCCCCGGCCCCCGGGGCACGGGCTGCGTCTGCCCCGAGCCGGCGGCAGCGTTGGGAACCCTTGGCCCCTGCGAAGTCCTGCAGTGCCAAGCTTTTCGTGATGAAAAGGAAGCAGCCAGGCCGTTCCCATGTCTTGCGTTTATTGCACTGATTGTTTTCACTGAATGGAGGAAAGCCTTCGGGAGGCCTGGAAGCACGTGGAAGAGGCAGTAAGTGACGCTGGGATCCCAGCAAGCAGGTCCCAAGTGATGCCTCCCTGCCACCACAGCTCGGCTCCGTTCCTGTCCCCGTCCCCTGCCTCGTCCACAGGCAAAGACGGCGGCAACTCTGCCCACCCGCGAGCAAAATCCTTGAGCGAGGGTGGCGGGTGGGCAGGCGCCCGGCGCGACCCGCGGCCGCTCCGCCAGCAGCGCGGCGGCTCCCGGTGCCCAGCCGAAGTGCCAGCTGGGGGGACATGTCCTGCTGGCGACGTCTGGTCCCCGCTCAGAGGCCTCAGCAAGACACCGTCCGTCCCAGCCGGCCTCGGGAAGCCCCTGCTGGCCCACGGCGCCGGGAGGGAGGCAGCGGAGGTCGGCGGGGGGTCTCACCTGGCGTTGATGAGGTACTGCGCAAGGCTGATGTTTGCAGGGGTTCCTGTGATGGTAATTTGGCGCTCCGATGACCCTTCCGTGGCGTTGGCGATTTTGATCTGCGCTCCCGACATCTGCCGAATTTCATTGATTTTGGTCCCTTGGCGTCCGATTATGCAGCCTATTAGCTAGGAAAGAAAGCACGGAGGGAACGTCTGAGAAGCGGCGGCTCTGGCAGTCACCGGCGGGACGCGAGCACACCTGGGACAAGAGTGACCTTAATGCTCATGAAAACAGGAGAGGGACAGCCCGGGGTGAATCCCACCTGCGCGTGAGCACGGTCCTCCAAGGACACATCCGGAGACCTGCCCTGCTCTGCTCCTTGGGGGGAAGAATCTCCGTTATCTGCACATGGTGCCCAGCATCCCAGAGGGCTTCAAGGAGAGTTCATTTCAGTAATAATAAGTTTCACGGTTTAATAAATGGTCAGTGTTTTGCAAGTACTTATCCCCTTGCCAGTCACAGCAAACCCAAAGGTGGTTTGGACACGTTACTAGAAGGAAACAAGCCTGCTGCCTTCCCTGGGGACAGGCTAGCCCCAGGAGCCCCCTCATCGGTGGTGCAGTGACCCCATCCCACATTTCTTCTGTGCCACTGGGACAGCCTCAGTGCCTCTGCTACCCCCTCTAGCTCTTTTGGTGCAATCCAGTGGCTCGCCAGTGGGCACAGGAGAGCACCGCGTGGCTGTGGCACCCACAGAAAAGGTGGACCCTACCTAAAAACACGTTTTCATACTCTTGTGAAAAAATCAGAGCCAGCCGGATGCTTGAATTTCCTCAAGTGTTCATCCCCTGAATTTCCTCAGTGGTCTTTGCTCATTTGTGCATCTCCCTCAAAACATCTCCAAAGCTTGGTAACACATATGGAGATATCCAGCTTGACCAACACAGGCATGAGGTGCTCTGTGCGCCCTTTTTGTGCATTTGAGCTCTTTTCCAAGGGCATTTTATACGTGGGATGTTCATCTAGGCAGCTGCTAGATTTCTGCATGGTAGAAGTGGAGATGATTACTCCTCCAAATATTCCCTGCTCCTTTGGTCAGACCATGGGGCTGCCTCGGTGGTTTGTTCCATGGGGACCTGAATATACACTGGAAGGGTATCCACTGTCCCAGGGTCTGTGGGGGGGTGTTCAGCCCATCCTGGTCTTCACAGCACAGAAATAACTCTGAGGTGCTTCAGCAAATGAAAATCTGCTGGGGAGACCTGAGGAGCCAAAGTATTCAGGCAGATGCTCAGCTACACCCAAGTTGAACAGCCTTCGATTTTCTCCTGACAGTCAGACGAGCAGCAAGACCCGTATCATCAGATTTCCTTCAACTGCAGAACAGCTGCAAGCCACGCCACTAAAACACGCCTGGTGACTCTTAAAGGATCCCAAACCTGTCCTCTGCTTCCCGAGAAGGTGGCAGTGGGTGTTTAAAAGCCTTTGAAACAACAGTGGGGAGAGCTAAGCAGGAGTTGATTTCAAGATGCAGGTGATGACATCTGATGCCTTCCAGGTCTGCTGAGAGCTGGGTCTCTGGAGAATGAATGCTCTGAGTGCTCCTGAGTTCTCAGAAGTCTCCTGGCATCCCTTCCTCCCACGTGAGTCCTTTTGCAAGGGGTCTCTTCATATTTCTGAAGATGCCTTCGTTGCTACAGTCCTCCGTGCTCAGCAGACGTGGCTGCTGGAACCTCAGAAGCGCTTGCAAAGCTCCCTGCAGTCTCCCGGAGAGGGGTCCTTGCTGGGTGGACAGAAGCACATCTGGGATCAGTCCCCACTGGTTCCTCTGCAGATCCCTCCTGTGGTGATTCGGCCCAGGGAGAAGCATCTCCAAGGGTTTCAGTCAGCAGGTGCCCAGAGGCTCTTGCACTACCACGTCTCTCGGTGGACAGAGGTCTTGGCAGAGGTGCCCGGCAGCTCCAGCCGGGATCGCTGCCCTTCCCTGGAACTGCCGGCTGCTGGTGACCAGCAGGAAGAAGTAGCAACAGCTGCCAGACCCCATCCAGAGACTCCTAAGGAGGGTGGGCTGCAGGTGCTTGTCAGTGATGGAGATGGGAACGGAGACTGGATGTCAGCAGCCTGCTTGCCCTCATCCTGGTTTGAGCACAGACTGTGTCTTAATCCATTAAAACCAGTCCAGAAGCAAGTGAGACACGTGGATCCAGGTGCTGGCTGTGTCGTGCTCTCCATCTCACCTCCTCCTCGCTGAGCATCCCTGCCCAGCATGGCTCCAGCTCCTCCCAGCAAATCTCCCAGTCCAACACCCACTTCAACACAGGGTTTCCATCTCTAAGACCCCACAGCTGCCTGCCAGCAGTACTGAGACGCACCATCCTTCAGACACTCGAGTGGCACTTTGTGGCATCAGAAATGTTACTTACTTACCTCCTCTCCCCCACCACCCCCCGCCCAGTCACTACCCTTGAGCTGGAACATCATCTCAGACCCGCCACGGCCTGATTAAGCAATTAAGAGTTTAATCAGGGCTGGCATGGGAGCTCTCTCCCTTTCCCAGTGCTGTCAACTGGGCATGTTTCATGAGCACTGAGTTCACCTGGAAAGGGAAATGGAGCATTAAGGATTGTACCTAGGTGAAGTCCAAGGGGCGCTTTGTGCTGCAGGTTGATCCCCAATGGACTGCACATGGATGAGGGAACATGGTGAAGGGGCATCTCTAAATATATTTAACGAAGCCAAATGGCTGCAGCTTATATACAGATACACGTATGTATATATATACGGATATGTGTATACACACACGCACACACGGACATGCCAAGGAAGCACTTGGATTTACTTACATCATTGGGAATGGTGAGTTCATGAGTACTGGCCGGGGGACTGGCATCCAAACCTGGGCAGATGCAAGGGAACACGGTTAGAGCTGGCAGAGGCAACACGGCGGAGCTCCGCTGCTTTCCCGCAACACTGCCAAGGCTGCGTCCTGCTCCGGGCTGGGAGGGGAAGGGGATCACACACTCCGGGACAAGGAGGAGGAAGACGGTTGCTACCTGACTCTGCTGGAGCTGGGTGTCACCTTCCCTGCCATCCCACGAGTGCCTTGCCTCCCACCCTTCATCCTCCCACTGGGAATGGCTTCAGAGGAGGGTGCAAGGTTCCAGCATCACCGAAGAGAGGTGGGTGAAACACCTTCCCACACAGCAGCAGAAAGGTGAAACACCTTCCCACACAGCCATGCTGGCTGGGACACCCACCAGCCCCGCAGGAATGCTGTCCGTGCACCCTCCAGCCCTCTCCGGATGCAGCAGCGTTGAGCTGCTGGGGTGTGACAGCAGCTTGGTGCCCCAAAACCGGTGTCCCCGCGGAATCCGGCAGCACTAGGCCTCTGCAAGTTAAAGCCCCACAGACTCTCATGCTGAATTGAAGTCAGAGTGCTAAGACATGCGACCTAGCTGGACCCAGGACCAAGCTGTCCCTCTTGTTCCCAAGGGAAAGCAAGATGAACAGTACTGAGATTTAGCTCCTGCTTCCCTCCAAAATTACACAGTGAGGAGTGAAGGCAGCGGCCTGCTTCCTCCCAGCCTCTCCTGGATCAGAGAGAGCTGTCTCCTCCACGGTGGGAAAGGCTGGGGCCAGCAGGATACCCTGTGAGTGCAGCTCGAGGTAAGAGGACACCATGCCGTAGTGCTCCTAGGTCAAAGCCTGCCTCTGCCATGGTTTTCCATATTAAATCACCTCAGTGCCCAAGCAGGGATGTCCTATGTAAAATCTGCAAGAAAGAAACTGTCTGGTGGCTGACAGGAATTTGCAGTAACTGGAAAAAACCCAGACCCTTATCCTTATGATATAAACCACTGATGAAGGCTTGTAAGAGCCGAAGAGACTGCCAGATCTGTATCCATGGAAAGAGGGTGGTTAAGGAGGTGCAGAATGAAGAAGCACAAGGAGACTGGAAGTGCTGTGAAACAAGACAGCAGCAGCACCCAATTCCTCACGTATTTCCACGGAGGGCCTCAGCACAGAGGGAGAGGAGCTCTGGGCATCTCTGATATGCTCGTGCATGATCTTAGGATGTTAGGAAATGAGGGTGGGGAGGCCCTGGCACTGGTTGTCCAGAGCAGCTGTGGCTGCCCCACCCCTGGAAGTGTTCAGGGCCAGGATAGATGGGATTTAGAGCAACCTGGCCTAATGGAAGGTGTCCCTGCCCATGGCAGGGGGTGGAACCAGGTGGGCTTTAAAGGCCCTTCCAACCCAAACCATTCCATGATTATGTGGCACTGTAATTCCCATGCTTTCCTGAGTGCAGCTGCCCAGACACACCTTGCTGACATCTGCCTGCAGGAGGCTTCCTCACCAGATTTTTCACTTGGGAGCACAGAGAGGAGAGGAAATGCAGGGAATGAAGATGCAAATCCTCCAGTAGGCAGCCCTCTGCTGTCCTTCACCCCTGCCAGGCGTACTAATGCCAACACCTGCACAAAACATCTCCTGCCCAGGTATTACACCACAGGCAATGCTCAGTGCTGACTTCACAGCACACACTTCACCTGGACTGTCTTGTACACTGAGCCTCCTCACAGCTTGGGGCAAGGTGGACTGCACCTATCACAGGCATGTCCCTCTGGTGAGGGTGTCCCTGTCCCTTGGCCATGTGTAACGAGGCTCAGCTCAGCAGCAGCCTGGGTATGGCAGAAAATGTCTTCTGAAGGGAGCAGAGCACCAGTGAGGGCTCCGAGCAGCGCTGAGGCATCCAGGAGTCTTAGGGAACACAAGCTAAGCTCCTCAGACTCATAGATAACATCCTCCATCCCACACTCAGATGACATGGATGCTGCTGAAAGCCCTTGGGACACCTGGTGCCGTGGTACTACACCATCTCTGCATCACACAGCCTTTGAGGAACGGCCACATCCTTCTCCATGACCTGGAGACTGTTTCATCACTCCAGATCCCTCTCTGATATGCACAAGCAGTCCTTGAGGCTGGAACAAGGGTGTCAGGGCAGGATTAATGCCTTGGGTGACTGCAAAGGGCAAAGGGGGCATGCAGAAAACATGGCTGCACAGATCCGTGTCATGAAATCCATATTTCTACGGTCTTGTGGGATCTGTCTACTTGGGCTACGCTTGCTTTCATAGTTAGGTGATGTCCCCAAACCTCTGAGGCATGCATGGGGTGGCTGTGTGCCCCGGGTCTGGTTCATACTGCCCGTGAGCCTCCAGGTCTCGGGATAGCTCCTCTATGCAATGGTAGGAAACAAAAGACAAATCCGATCCGCACGACAGCATGAACGTGGGACATCTGACAGCAAAACTTCTCCAGGGCTGCAGCCACACTTTGGCTCCTCAGGGTCCTGTCCCACTAAAATTGCAACTCACCCTGAATGGCTCGGAGATGGCTAGAGCTGCATGTCATGGCTGTTCCCACCGGCACTGTTCTGTTGTTTCTGAGCAAAGTTTATGCAAAATTAAATGCAGGAATAAGGGTGATGACTCTGGAATCTTCCCGTTACGCAGACGGCATTGAGGGAGACCTCACCACAGCTGAGGGGCAGCACCGATCTCCACTCTCTGTGCCCAGGGACAGCACCCGAGGGAACAGCATGAAGCTGTGCCAGGGCAGGCTCAGGCTGGATCTCAGGGAAAGGATCTTCTCCCAGAGGGTGCCGGGACACTGAACAAGCTCCCCAGGGAATGGGCACGGCCCCAAGGCTGCCAGAGCCCAGGGAGCATTTAGACAACGCTCTCAGGCATGCACAGGGTGGGATTGTTGGGGTGTCTGTGCAGGGCCAGGAGTTGGACTGGATGATCCTTGTGGGTCCCTTCCAGCTCAGGATATTCTGTGGTTCTGTGGCAGAACGTACACACAAATGTCACAGAGCCAGGCAGTAAAGCCCAGGCACTTTTCCTTTGACGTGCTGCGCCAAGGAGAACGGTGCTGCCCGATCTCTCCCTGCCCACCAAGAAAACCTGCCGTCTTCTCCACGAATACCACGATTCCTCTGGGAGCACAACAACGGCACGGTCCTATTTACGGAATAATTTCAACCGAAGCCTGCTTACTTCCCTCTAGCTTTGTGTTTTACCTGATGACTGGCCCATCAGATTTTGAGCTTCTTCGGAGGAATGTAAGGGCAGCTTTTCTCCTGAAGAGCAAAGAAGAAACAGGTTTAATGCTTTTGCCTTCGAGGAGATAAGCAATGTCACTTCATCTAGGAAGCTCAAAATATGATGAACATACTGTCAGAAAAGTCATTTCCAAGCGGTACTTTAAGTATCTCCATCCCCTGTGCTCTATCTGCTTCCCAGGTCACCGGGAACACGCCGGCCTCGAGGACGAGGCTCGGGCCACGCCGGGGCCGGCTGTCCTCCCGTCACGACTCCTGCCCACTGCGGGGGTGCCGTCCTGCCCGGCTCGGCACCGCTCCCAGGCAGCGCCCCGGCCGCCCCGCGCCGCTCCCGCCGGGAAAGTGCGGCTGTCCCGCCGGGACGCTCGCGGCTCGGGGCACGGGAGGCTGCCTCCTCCGCGGAGAGAGGGACGATGCTCACGGCTTCTGCTGGGAAAGCCCAGCCGAGAGCTCGCCCTTGAGCACCGTAACCCCCACAGCATCCGTCAAGCCTCTCGTTAACCTCTCCCCGTGGGTACTGCGACTTTTTACTCGCCCTGCTCATCTCCATTAAACAGCAAGAGTTTAGAAAGAGAGAGAAACTCTACAGGTAAGAGAAGGATATCTTGAAAGGGCGTGTGGGTACGTACCAGGGAAAGCGGGGGTGGTCTGTCCAAGGGGAGTAAAGGGGGTTTGCTGCATAGCCAACTGGTGGAGCTTGGTCAACTGCTGAGGGGTAGGAGGGACATTAGAGCTAAGAAGGTTATTGTCATAGAGTACAACAAGTCACACCGAAAAGCAAGAACAAAATTATAACAGAAAGGGGGAAAAGAAAAAAAAAAGAAAACAAACCGAAAAATAATAATTAAAAAAACCTAAAAAAAAAAAAAAAAGAAACCAGGAAGCCATGGTGGGACATGGCAAAACCATTAGCAGAAAGGACTTGGCCTGGGTATAGTGCAATAAAGCCCAAATCTTTGGCAGAAGTGCTTGGTCAGGGTCTGAAGTACGATACCAGCAAGAAGCCCATTCTTAGTGTCAGCTCAACTCGTCTGCCTCGGCGCAGGGCCAGCTGGTGGGCGTCACAACCAGCACCCAGAGACCCTCTTTGTGCCACCAGAGCTGCATTGTCACCGCTTGTCCCCCAGCACACGTTCTTGTGCTGTGCCTCCAATGGGAGGTGCCTCTGGGAGATGGATAAGCTGCGTTTCTAAGTGCCAGTTCGTTAGGAATGCGGGGAATTATGGGCTTCAGCCATGGCCAGTAGGTATTTCAGATCCTTGTATCCCTTGTTGTGCCGGGTAGGTTTTGCTGCCCGGTCAGGAAGCAGTTTTATAGAGAGGTGTTTGTTTGTTTGTTTGTTTGTTTGGAATACATTTTGTGCTCGGTTTTACCGCTCCAAATTTAAAAAAAAAAACCAAACCAACCAAAAAACCAAAAAGACAGGAAAAGAAAGAAAAACCAAACCAAACTGGGCTGAAGTCTGGCAGTGAGCAGGAGGGAGGCTCTTTATCACCTCCCACTTCCACAGGTGCTCAGGGACTTGCCAGCATAGCATCACCCCCCAAACTCCAACTGCTTGTTTTGCCCGTCATCCCTGGCAATGGGGAGGCAGGAGTTATAATTTCAATGTTTTGGGGGACAACAAGACTCAAACACCTCCTTGCTGCTGCAGCAGGGCTGGGGAGGGAGAGCAGGGAGGTCTGGCTGGCAGCAGTGAGGGGGAAATGCTGGGAAGAGCTGACCCGGGGGGCTGCACGCACCAGGGGAGGCTGGAGGGGGGCAGCAGGAAGGGGTGAGACCCTGCAAATCCCTGCACAGGTACTCCTGGGATCCCTGTCCTGCCCTGAGAGGCATGAGGACATCCAGCCTCCGCTGCCTCAGGGGAGAGGTCTCACCACTCCACAAAAAGAGGTGCCTGCACATCTCTGTGCTTATTTTGGCTGTCTTTGGCTTATTTTAGCCAGAGGTGTGATATGATGGGTTCCTGCCACAACACAGCGGTCTCCAGATAACACTGGGCATGCCATTGCTCCTGCAGGGAGCAGGGACATCAGCATCCACTGCTTTTTAGCTTCAGAACGATCCTGTTTTCTACAGCTGCACCGTTTCTGGCATTCCTCGTGACACCTGGTCCCACTTGCAGGACTCCAGATGAAACCTCTCTGCCCCGTGGGCTCCAGCCGTGCCCTGGGACAGGGATCCTGCTTTGCCCAGTGGGGGAAACACCAAAGTTCTTTCCAATACTGATCTAGTAGACCTTCCAGACATAGTTTGGACAGTGGTATTTAGCCAACCCCTCTAATTAGAGCAATAAACAAGCCTAGGAGAGGAGAAGAAGGCTGTACCCAGGTGTCACAGGAAACACTGCTACCTCCGTCTCTTCCAGCTCATCTTCCATGGCTGAGGGAGGGGATTGCCCCCCTCTGCTCTGGTGAGACTGTACCTGAGGTACTGCATCCAGCCCTGGGGTCTCCAGCACAGGAAGGACATGGATCTGTTGGAGCGAGTCCAGAGGAGGTCACGGAGATGCTCCAAGGGGCTGAAGGGGCTCCAAGAAAGCTGGAGAGGGACCTGGGACAAGGGCCCGGAGTGACAGGACACAGGGAATGGCTTCACACTGACAGAGGGCAGGGTTAGAGGGGATTCCGGGGAGAAATTCTTCCCCCTGAGGGTGGTGAGGCCCCAGCACAGCCTGCCCAGAGCAGCTGTGGCTGCCCATGCTTGGAAGTGCTCCAGGTAAGGCTGGATGGAGCTTGGAGCAACCTGGGCTAGTGGAAGGTGTCCCTGCCCACGGCAGGGGTTTGGAGTGAGATGAGTTTTAAGGGCCCTTCCAACCCAAACCATTCTGTGACTCTATGACCCCGCAGCTTTCGGGAAGGCAGGCAGCTGCACATCCCATCCCAAACAGCCTAAAACACCCTGGCAGTGCTGAAGCCCTGCACGAGCCAAAGCTTCCCCTGTGCTGGGGCGTTTCTCCAGGGGGGAAAATCAAGGCAGGAGCGCACGCTGAGCATTCAAAACTCTGCCCGCTTTGCAAAAGGCAGCCACTAAACACAGACACCTAAAATGTGTTTAAAATGCTCCAAAACCACATTCTAGGCTGGATTCTGCACTGAACGTTGTTTAAAGTGACCGATCATTGAGAGAACATCCTGAGAGTAAGGGTGGAGTGAGTAACCCCTGTACCAACAGCTTTTCTCAGGAAATCTAGGAGTGTGACAGAGTGCAGCCAGCAAATACATTAAATGTATTTTAATCCTGACAATCAGAGGAATATAGGAACAAGGAAAACAATAAGCTGTTTGCACCACTTGCAAAGAAAAACTGAGATAAAGACTGCATTGATCTACCCTAAATACACAGGTTATTTAGTTATATTCTGCTTATGGAGCAGAAGCAAGGAGTACATAATTAGGAATATTTCTTAATCAACCATCACAGCAGGCTATTCAGAGCACACACATACTGGTGTCACATGGAAAGCCAAAGCCTGGATTCCTCTAAATCCAGTGAAATCACTTCTCCTAGGATGAAAATCCAGCCTACAGCTCCCAAATGTTCCCATGTGGAGCTGGCATTTGTGGTGCCACCTTCTCAACCATGGAAAAAGCAATTCCATTATTTAGTACCCAATGCACCCACTGGAAAGGGGAATGCTGAGCTGCATCCACCCCTTCCCATGGGTGGGATGTCTGGAGAAGGCTTTACGCCCACTGCCACATCCTCAGCTCCACTGCAGACCCCTGACTCGCAGCAGGAGGACCCTCTGCAGTGGGACTCGATGGGTATTTTATCCCCTTGGAAACACATTTAGAAAGTCCCTGCTTTTTCCAAAGCGCCATGACCACCTCGGAAGCTGAGCTGCTGGCATCGCAGTGCCTCACTGCTTTCCTCAAAGAAATCCTTCAAACAGACGGATTTTCTATTTCCCTGGGTAATTTCAGGTGCACACATTCCAGCTGGTGATCCCTACGCGATCCCCCACAAACGCGCTCCCTGACCCGCCACAGGCGCGGGAACCCAGGGCATCAGAGCACCAGCAAACGCGCTCAGAGCAGCCCAGAGCAGCCCAGAGCAGCTCAGAACAGCTCAGAGCAGCTCCTGTCTCTGCACCAAGGAGCCCGGGGCGAAGCGGGGGCTCCTCGCACGCTGCCCCCGCAGCGGGTGACAGCCACCCACGGCAGGGGGACCACGTTGGTCCGCGGGTCCTCAGCAGGGTGAGGCCCAGCAGCACACGCCTTCCCCATCCCTCTGGGAGACACGGGCGGGGGTCTTTGCCCAATTTCCAAGTCACCCGAAGGAGCACCCCCTCAGGAAGGCATGTCCCTGCCCAGGCTTCAAGCACAAAACCTCCAGAGTTCTGGCTTCTTCCCACCCCACCAAGGCGCTCAGCAGCTAACCCTTGGCTTAGCAACATTTTAAAGACAAGGGGAAAATAGAAGGGAAAGTATTCTTTTTTTTTCTTTTTTTTTCTCTTGTTTTGATCATTTTGAGGCACAAAATGCATAGAGTATGGTTTTTCTCAGAATGAAGGGATAGCACTGAACAATGCAAACAATTTAGCATCAGGCCAAGTCCTCAGAAGTAATAAAGTTTAGTGCTAACAGGTTAAAAGGCTACTCGAGGTATTACAGATACTACACATGGCCAGTTACTTTGAAAATACACTATTAATATTATTGGCTAATATTAATATTATGTGAATTAACAGTAGCATGCAGGTGACAGAAAAGGGTATAAGAAAAATTAGGGTAAAACTCACATCCGGGTGTGGAATAGCGTATTGTCCCTGAATTGTATAGGCCTGTAAAGGAAAAACAACGATGTTACCAGGGCTGGCAGGACATGGGGAGAAAAGTCCATCCCTCTGCTGGGACCCCCCTGTGCCACATTAAATTCCCTGGGGCAGCAAATCCTTGGGACGGGAGGGAGATGTTACACCTCCCATCCAGCCCAGAGCATGCTGAGCTACCTGACTTCAAGGGCTCGGGCTCAGTTTGGCTTTTTCAGAAGGAAAGAAACAGCTCTTTACAGGTGCCAGCACTGCATGGAGCAGGAATATCAGCCTGCAGCTGGTCTTTGCTGTACAAAAAATAAGGACCAGTGGCAGGGGGGTTGGAAGTGGATGATCTTTAGTGTCCCTTCCAACCCAAGCCCTCCTGTGAGTCTCTGATAACCAGAACCACCCGTGTAGCAGGTGCACAGTGACATCACCGCTGCCCTTCACACCAAAGCGTGATCCCAAAAAGCAAGCCAGTGCCGTGAGCCTGTCCATATTTCCAGGTGCACAGCTCCCAGTGGATGCTTTACATCCACCCAGTATATTCCGGTGCTCTGCTGGGGCATTGGAAAGGCATCGAGGCGAGGGCCGCCTGCACTGCGATGCCTTTCACCAGCTGTAATCCATAAATCCATGCAAGTATCTGCCAGGCAAATGGGTTTGTGTGCTTTTCCCATCCTTTGTAGCAATCCTTTCTCTTTTTGTTTGTAAATAACCCCGAAATAAGCACCAATGTGAGTGAAGAGCCAGACACTAGAGAGCCCAATATTTAGGACTTAACCAGCTAGCAAAATGTATCTCACTGGCTGACACATTATTCAGATGATTCTGAAAGAAATGGCAAAAGAGATGGAGAACACTTTGAAAAGGGAGAGTAAAGATTGCCAAGAAAAACAAAAGGAAAAAACCTTGGAACCTCCTGCAAAATTTGCCACATCGTTTGCAAAGAGCAAAGTGCTTTGTGTGAAGGAAAGCCCCAAAACCATGGAGGAGGAAAAGGGAAAATGGCTGTCCCAGTGCCCACCAGCATCCCAGCACAATGGGGACACGACAGAGGCTGAAGAGTTGCCCATCCTGGTGGTTTAATTTGGCCACTGGTTTTTGATTAGAAAAATTGAGTCAAAAAAGGTAATTAAGGGCAGGAAGGTGTCTTGGACAGATGCAACTCAACTCTGACCTTGCCCATGGAGGGCTGGTCCCTTTGGCAGCTGCCCTTGGCTGCTACATCCTTCAGCCTGCTGAGCTCCTGGAGGCTTATCCCACCCCAAACACCTGTCACCACTGTCACTCTGCCCACCTGCCCCGTGCCACCCCTGGGGCAGAGCCGAAGGGCTCCCAGCCTTGGGAAGAGCTCTCCCTTCAGAGACAGTTGCTTCTTCCCGTGACGTTGCTTCTGTCCCAGACACCAACCATCCGCCAGCAGGAGAATTGCTGCCTCCATCTCACTCTCCCTTTTGAAAAGATCAGTTCGCCAGGCAGCTGGGCTCAAAGCTCTTTTCCAGGATGGCTGCTCAGATAGAGTGACACGCTCCTGATCCTGGCAATGACTAATTCAGCCTGAAATAGCCTGTGCTCTGGGCTTTGCTCCTGTTCTTAGTTTGTCCTTCTATTTATTACGGTCGGAGAGAAATGAAATAACTCGTGTGGAGCTGCTCTGGGTGGCATAAGCTGTGGTTTTGTGGTGCTGGCCCTACGTGGCTGCTGGAGCTCTTAGGAAGGTACATTCCTTGCTGGATGTGATGCACCTCAGCATGGTGGCATCTGCAGAGGGGCCCTCAGCCACCAGGTGAGGCGAGATGAGGTGGAGAAAGCAACAGTGCAAGTTCCCTCTTTCCAAACAGCCACGTGCTCAGCTGCTCTTGTTTCTGCTGATTTCCATCTGCAGAATAACCTCCAGCCCATCTGTGTGATGATTACCCCACAAAGGAAGAACCACCCCGAGGCTTGCTGCTGGAAATAGCACGTGGTGCCTGTAAGGCTGCAGCGTCACTGGAGGTGACACAAGGCAGGCTCTGCCTCGGAGGAAGCAGCCCCCCAGACCAGCCGAGCGCCGGGGAGGGGGACGTGGTTCTTTCCTGGGGGCTGCCCCGAGCAGAGGCTCAGCACAGCCCGGGACTAGCCGGGACAAACCCTTCCTGCCTCGGACCAATTACAGCTACACCAAGGCGTGTTTAACTGGGCCGGAGGTGCCAGACAGCACTGACGGCCTCTTGTTCAACAATGCTTCTCTAACCGTCTCCTTCTCAGCCACTGACAAACACTGAACTTGGGTCCAGCGAAGCAAATTCCAGCCTCTCCTTTGTGCAACGCCCTGACGTGCAGCTGACACCCTCTCTCCCCAAGCTGGCCCTTCCCTTCTCCTCACCCTCCAGCACCCATCACAGGAGCTAAGCCAAGAGCTTTCAGTGCAGCTGCCGTGGCACACAACGGATGGGATGACACCATGCAAGTCAGAAGGCAAGAAACCTGAGTGCACTAACGGGCAGCGGCTGGTGCTGCAGTAAAAGGCTGAGGTTGGCAGTGGAGGCTGCAAGCGGGTCGGCTCTTACCTGACCACCTGCAAAAATGACAGGGGTGGAGGCGGGCTTTGGGCGGTAGGGAATGGTGGCACCTTTTGGTGGGGACTAGGAAAAGGGATAAGGAGAGGGAGAGAGAACATTAGAACAGCTTTCCTGAAACGGCGGCAAAAAGAGCGTTAGAAAGCACCTAACGGAGCACGGCCCCCGGGGCCGCCACAGCAACACCCGCACCAGGCAACACCGCGTTTCTGGACAGGAGCACACGGGGGAAAGAGGTGTTCCATGGGCAACAAGGACAACCTGGGGCACGGGAGAGCCCCTGCCAAGGCACGGGCCCCTAAACGGCCTCCTGGACCTTCGCTGCCTCCCTCACCTTTGCTCTGCTCCGCACAAACCACACCGCCTGCTCTAGGCTCCCGCACCCTCCTCAGAACAGCCTGAGGAGACCCTCAAGCAGCAAGACATGGAGGTACAGCCCATCTGAGCGACCTGGCACGATGCTCAAGCTCTTTGGCTGCCCTCATCTTCCTCACCGCCGGAACAGGGTCACCGTCAGGCCTTGGTGCGGTCCATCGCCGTCCGAGCTGGGAGGCGGGCTGTGGTCAGGTCAGAGGTGTCCCTGCACATGGCAGGGGGTTGGAACTCGATGGCCCTAAAGGTCCCTTCCAACCCACACCGTTCTGTGATCCCACGGTTCTGTGGTCCCGCTCCTCTCTGTCGGGTCCCTGGGTAGGTCCGAGCGGAGCTGCGGTGAGGCAGGCTCTGGTGTGATGCACGGCAGCTGCCCACCCAGGTTCTCCCTTCTGGTCTTCTCCTGAACACAGCTTACAGGCCGAAGGAAACATGGAGGTTTCTAGGGATCAGGAGAGATTTCAGCTCTCCTCCTGCTTCTACCCAAAATCAAACAACTCAGTGACTGCTATATAAGGACAGGCAATAGAAATTACACTATCTCATGGAAAATCCTTCTTTTTTTTTTCCTGTACATTCTTACATGTCTACTTGTAGGCAAGCAGCATTATCTAAATCCTCCTGCTAAGCACCTGTCTGCAGGAAAGCTGATCAAAGCACATCTCCAGCATCCCAAACCTACTTGTTCTTTTATTGCATTACAAATCTTGGAGGGGACGAGCCAGGATTATCTGTTTAAGACTGAAAGGTGATACGGAACATCTCTGTGAGCCGTTAAAGTCAGGGCACTTTCCAGATTTCAGACTGCAAGAAGACTCGTGTGCTTTTCTCTTTCCCATTGCTGAGCTGTACAGAGGAGCAGCACATCTTGCTTTGTGAGAAAGCCTTTTTAACACGCCTGGCAAGCATCACCTCAGGCTCATCTCTGACCTGGGGTCATCGGGTGCTTAAAATTCCTCTGGCAGCAGTGCAGCTGCCCGAGCATCACAGCCAGCAGGGATGGCTAACGTGGCTCCTGGCTATCCCTCCTGAGATGTGCTGCTGCCAAGCTGAAGATGCTTTCACTTGGCTTTGCTTCACCTTCACCAAGCCTTGCCATCCCCATCTGAAGCTTTTCCAGTGGGAAACGTGCTCCTCCCTGCTGTGAAAGGGCCGTGCAGACAGGCAGAGCGGCCTGACATCTGTCCCTGCTTCGTCTGTCTCTGGGATGCACCAGGAGTGCAATGTGTCACCACCCTGTGTCCCAGGGGCTTTCCTCCTGGAGCTTCTCCCATCTGAGGTGGCAGGTGTGGACGTGGGGCATGTGGCTGAGGTCATCTCCAGCAACTGGTACAGCAGCATCTCTCCAGGGCAGAAATCCTCCAGCTCTGCTTGTCAGCATTCATCCCAGAAAATGGCACCTGTGTCCTACAGTCCCTGCTCTCCACCAGCCTTCCTCACTGCCATTCCCACTGTGCCTCACTGGAACACAGCCTCGTGCTCCCAGTTCCAGCTCCCCCAGTGCAGGGGATGCTCCGGCCTCCTCCTCGTCCTGGCTGTGGTCCTGGCGAGGCAGAGACCGGGTGCTTGGAGCAGTGGCTGCGTCTCCTTCCCTCGGCACCCTGAGCGCTGCGGGGACACCAGGCCAGGCTGTCCCAGCCTGCTGGCACCCCCCTGTCCCGAAGCCACCCTCTGCTCTGACACAAACCACCTCCTTCGGGGCACCCGACCAGACAGGCTTCCAGTGTGGGACTCTAACAACTACGGACAGTGGCGGGGAAAAGACACGGGGTGTGTTTCCAACGGAGGCACCAGGAAATGAGAGTGGTCCGACAACGCGTGGTGAAGGGGACGAGAGAGACACGCTGCACAGCTCCCAGCGCTCTTGTGGGGCCAGCTGGGCCTTTTTTCCGTATGTACTTTACCCTCTTTGTTACAGACTGTACCTCCAGCATCACCACACAGATCTGTTTGACGCACTGGATAATTGCGTCGGGTGTCCCCGAGATTGTCACCGCCCGCTCCGTGGAGTTGGGCAGCATGTCCCCCGCCACTTGGACCTGAGCACCTGTGGACTGGAGACAGAGAGAGAGAGAAAGGAGAAATCCCACAGCTGAACGCCTTCACCCAGAGCCAGCTCCGGCTCCGACGCCATGCCCCTCCCGAGAGCCCAGCACGTGGCATCCCATGGGATGCTGCTCCCACAGCAGCCAGACCATCCTGGGGAGCGACAGGATGCACGATGCAGCACAGGGATCCCCTGCTCCAAGGCAGCTCCCCCTTGGAGCTGCAGGGAAGTGCGATAATGAAAAGAAACCTGCCTTACCTCTCGGATTTCCTTGATCTTGGAGCCGCCCTTGCCGATCAGGGAGCCGCACTGGCTCGCTGGCACCACCAGCCGCAGTGTCACCGGAGGTTTGCTGGTAGCGGTGCTGTTGCTCATGGAGTTGGTTATGTCCTTGGGAAGGAAAAGTGCAGCACATCAGCCCTTGGTACCTGACCAGAGCCACCCCCGGTCCCCAGGTGCCACATCCACACTGCTGTGGCCAGGTGACTAAAGTGTTCCCTTCTGAACACTTCCAGGGATGGTGACCACCGCTGCCCTGGGCAGCCTGTTCCAAGGCCTGACCAACCTTTTGGTGAAGAAGTTTTCCCTAATATCCAACCTAAACCTGAGGTCATTTCCTCTGGCCCTGTCACTTGTTACCTGGGAGAAGAGACCAACCCCTAAATGGCTACGCCCTCCTTCTATGTAGTTGTGGAGAGTGAGAAGGTGCCCTCTGAGCCTCCTTTTCTCCAGGCTGAGCCCCCAGCTCCCTCAGCCGCTCCCCATCAGACTTGTGCTCCAGAGCCACCCCAGTCAAAGATGTCTGGAAGGCTCTGTGCTGAGACCATGTCCCAGTTAAGCAAATCCAACCAGGCACTGCTGGCCCCAGGCATAGGCTGGCTCACATTCCTCACCTCCTCAAATTTGTAGGCGATCATGGCGAAAGCCTTGAAGATGGCATCAGTGGGGCCAGTGATGGTCACAATCCGTTCAGGGCAGTTCCCCTCCGAGATGTTGATCCTTGCCCCGCTCTGGAAAGAGAAGAGGAGTCCTGGACTAGCCACAGCCAAGCAACCAGGTCGGGTCATCTCTCAGCCTGATACCTGTGCCAGCCTCACAGCATTCCATCTAACCTTTCAAACTCCTACCCCCCCTCTGCAGTGATTCCAGCCCTGCCTTATCCCAACCCTCAGAAAGGGTTTCCAATGTTTTACTGCAAAGGAAACCCACGGGACCGAGGCAAGACCAGCTCATGGGGTCATTGCCTGTGAAGAGTTTTCCTCACTGTCCTGACAACTCCCTGGGAGCTGCAGGCACCGAGATCCTGGACAAACTCAAAGCATCTTACAAGTGACTTAATTTCAGTGTTTCATTAAGAGCAAATTCTTGACTCTGGAAAATGCGATAGAAGTTTGAGTGTGAAGGGAGAAAACTGGTCCAAAGAGCTCTGTGGAGAGCTGGCTTGCTTGTGCTGACCCTAGGAATTACTGCACCTATCACACAGGGCAATGTGCGGCTCTGGCCACTCTGCACTGCCCTCCTCCTACAAATCATCCACAGAGCAGGCTGCTCACCTCCTCACGCATCTTCTTCACAGTCTCTCCTTTCTGAAACAACAGGGAAAACCAAGCCATTACTGAAAATTCCAGACTTCCACCTTTAAAACAACCCTACCAAAAATGCATCTCCCTAAGGCATGGCGATGTGTAGCCAGAAACATGGGAGCTGTGATGCCTGGCCCTGCATCCCCACGTGATGGTCAGCTGAAGAGCTGAGCATGTCAGTCATCAAATATATATATATATATATAAAAATTCACTACTGTGAGTCTTCCTAGAGTTGGACAGGCTGATGAAAAACAAGGCATAAGTCTAAAGGGAAAATGTGTTCATGCTGCCATAAACCTTTCTTTTAAAACCACTCAAAAAACCCCTAATCCTGTATAGCCAGGACTTTACAAACCACTGTGGAAACACCAGAGCACCTCAGGAAGCTTTTCTCCACAAGGTAGATAAATTGAGCCCTCTGGCCTCAGAGACAAGGGCTGCAGAATTACTTAAAATATAATTTAAATGGATCTGTGTGACATTTTTAGTATCTCTTAATGAAGTTATTTGATGGAAACACCAGAGCAACATGACCGTAAACTCCCAGCCATCACCCAGTGGAACAGCTGGTGGTTGGTGAGATTTTTAGGGGAATGGTCTTTGACCCCTCTGTGGGTCTCTCCTAATTTCTGGCTCACGAATGCAGCAACTAGCTCGGGCACCCCACACTTTTCAGGACATCACAGGGACGAGGTGACTACGGCATCTACCACAACACAGGTGCAGGAACAGCATCAAAGGTGCATTAAAAGACATCCTTACCTTCCCAATGATGCTTCCAACTTCCTACACAGCGAAAAAGCCAAAACCAGAGGAACTGACATTAGAAAGCGTGATGAGAATCCAGCCCAACCCCATTAACGAAGTAAAGGCCTGGTGGACGCTGTCCCCAGCAGAAGGACAGGGTTGAGGGCAGGAATGAGAGCGAGCAGGAGCACCAGGCCACCCTCCCCACCGCAGGCTATTCCCGGGGCTGGGCCGCCGTGCGTGAGGCCGGACAGGTGGGAGAGGGACCTGCGAGGACGCCCCGTCGGCGGGAGCCCCTTACCTTGCCGTGCATCAGCAGCCGGATGGTGAGGGTGACGTTCAGGCCGCCCTCGGAGACCTTGGACTCCATTTCCTGCCAGGGGACGGGAGACGCGCGTCAGCTGGGAGAGCAGCCCTGGCACAGGCAGCGCCTCGGCCGGATCACCTGGGGACACAGCGGGGAAGGGGTGCTCTTAGAACAGGCTCCTCGGGGTGGGACGGACCCTGCAGAGCAGCGGGGCACGGCAAAAAGCAACTCTGGATACCGGGGTATCAGATGAGCAGCCTGGCCAAGGGCCAGCGGCTGCAGTGGGGCTTTAAAAGACCCACAGCACCTCTCCAGCAAACCAAAGTTCACCACTTCCAGCACAAATGGGCACTCAGAAAACCGCAAGGCACTTTTTCAGTGACCAGGAATTACCCATCTGACCCCAGGGGCACTGAGCGGGAAGGACAGAACTGGCATCCTGGTTGCCACACATCCCAACCCGAGAGCTCCCCAGCTGGGCAGAGCGTGGACCACGCCACTTCCAGCCATTCCTGTCACACGTATCTAACGAAACCATGCTGTTTGCCTTCCCATTCTCTCTCTTTCCTCCTCTGCCCTCTAGAGGGGCCACTGATGTTTTGAAGGCAAGGGAGGGAAAGAAATAAAAACCACAGAATGACAATAAATCCTTCACTTTTTATTCCTGATGCCTCTTTAGGAGCATCTCTGCATGAGGACGTGGCATACGAAATGTCCCTGCAGCCCACTGCATGGGGAGAGCAGTCCCGTCCCAGAGGGAGATGCCAGCATCCTTCTACGTGCAATGCTGAGAGATACGGAGCAATTCTTCCCTGTGTTATTTAATCCCTCAGGCTGGATCAGGTGGGAGATTTTTCATCCTGCTCACAAGCATCTGGCATTTCCCCTTGCTCAGACAGGGACTCACGTGAGCAAAAGAGTGGGAGATAAACAAGTTCTCAAGTGCTGCTTTAATGCAAGTCGGGATGAATAAACAGCAGCAACGCACAGACCGCGGCTGGGAGATGGGTTTGATGCAAAACCTCTTCCCAGAGGCTATTATGAAACCCAAAATGGATAACCCCACGTGGTGTGCAGGGAGATAGAATCCCCTAAAGCTAAAGGACACTGGCTCACTGGGAATGAGGTTGCCAATGACCTACGTGCAAACGCAGGGCTTGAGGCTGCTGGATGTTACAAATGAAAAAAAAAGGATGGAATCCTCACAAGAAAGGTAAGAAATGAAATGTATTGAATGCCCAAAGAGATTCACTGGCACAGGCCCAGAGAAGCTGTGGACATCCCTAGAAGTGTCCAGGGCCAGGTTGGATGGGGCTTGGAGCAACCTGGGGCAGTGGAAGCTGTCCCTGCCCATGGCAGAGGGTGGAACGGGATGAGCTTTGAGGACCCTTCCAACTAGAACCATGCTGTTATTCTCTGGTTCTGTGTCAAGCCAAAAGGTGCTCTTAAGGGTGGGGAGGAGGAAAATACTTCCAAGGAAGAAGGTGACGACACTGGAGATTAAAGTAACAGAGAGACTGTAACAGAATAGGCAAGATCAGGAATTTCCAAGACTGAGCCCCTTGTAAGGTGAACAGTGAAGGAAAAGAGGAACTGGCTGTGCTGGTTAACCCCAAGCTGACTCCTGTGCACGGGAGACAGTGCCAAAAAGGTTCAATAAGCTGATGGGTGGAGGACAGCATTTCCAGAGCTCACGATGTGCCAGGAGACAAACTGCTGCACCAGAGACATCGCAGAATCACGGAATGCTTTGGGCTGGAAGGGAACTTAAGATATCCCATTCTACTCTCCTGCCATGGGCAGGGACACCTTCCACCATCCCCCAGATTACTCCAAGCCCTGTTCAGCCTAGCCTTGGACATCTCCAGGGATAGGGCAGATGCAGCTTCTCCGGGCAACCTGTTCCAGGGCCTCACCACCCTCACAGGGAAGAATTTCTTCCTAAAATCTCATCTAATCCTCCCCTCCTTCAGTCTAGAGCCATTCCCCCTGGTCCTGTGGCAGGAGCCATCCCCAGCTCCACATCCCTCGCAGGAGGAACCCCGCATCAGGCCGTTATGTAAATGCTTCCAATTGATTGAAAAAGTGGGTCATGTGTTAGCCAAATGCTGCTGGCTTTAAGATTTATCAGCATTATTAAATTAAACACGCTTCATGCTCCAGTGAGCGGCAGAGCTACATTGGCCTTTTCTTAACCATACTAGTGAAAGGTAAGTGTTTTACAGGGGGCTCTTGAGCTCCATGGAAGGCATGGCAACAATAGAGCCGAGGCATTTACTCTAGGCACAGGCCTCCCCCCACAGCCCTCATTCTTCATGGACAAAGGGCTGGGAAGAATTATCCCCCAAAACGCCATTTGGAGCATTTCAGAGCATTCCCTGCCTGGAGAGAGACCCATCTCGGACCCTTCCTCTTCACCAGCGTGCTCTGCCTCGGTCAGCACAGCTTTGAAATGGCTCCTTTGTCCACCCACTTGAAAGCCCTGAGGACACCATTACGTGGAGCCCAGTGGACAGAGCAGATCCAGAGCCCAGTGAGAAGCAGCTGCAGTCCCGCAGAGGTCAAAGACACGGAATTAGGAGACAGAAGTGTCAAGCTTGGCCCCAAAAGCGAAGCTGCACAGCGAGCCAAGCCAGGCTCTGCCAAGCATCACACCTGGGCAACCACAGGTGGAGGACTGGAGCATCTTCCTTCCATGCACAGGGAGTTTTTGCACCACAGCGAGGGGAGATCTGCCCCAAAGCTGGACAACGCTTCCACAATAATTAGGCTTTTTAATTGCAAGAGTGCCTGGAGGAGACATCATCAGTTCTCAGAGCAATCTGGTTCCTCCTCAGTTCAAATATATTAAATTCTGGGAAATTTCCTTAATCGATCAGGAATCCCCTACGTCTGAAAAAGCAACTCAGCAACCAGTGATCAAGGAGCAGGAAGGAAAATGGAAACCCAGAAGAGCTGGAAGACCCCTCTTCCCCATTTGCAAACGTACGCACTCCGGTTCTTCTCCTTTCCCATTTTTTAGAGGTTGGAGCAATTGCCTTAGCTGGCACTCTTCTGTTTATGCTTTCTGATACCTCACAAATACCAACACATCCCTAAAATTCGAGCAATTCCCTTCCAATTAGGGGAAATCTGAGCACTGTGTATTAAATTAATTTAATAACACGATCATCTCCCATGCAGGAGATGGCACATGAAACAGAACAGGAGGAGGGAAATGGAGCTCTGGGCTGGACACTGGTCTCCAGCCTTGCTTCCATACAGGAGCTGGAAAAGCAGATGCTGGGATCCAGGGAATCACGCCTCTGATACCCTGTCAGGGATGCCATCTCTGATGGCTGGGGCTCAGCTGAGCTCGAGCAGAGCCCAAATCCCTGCAGGGACTGGGGGACATTGCTGGCTCTATGCTTGCTGAAGCCAGCCCTTCTCCTCCTCCTCCTCCTCTTCCTCCTGCCATGCATTCCTAGGGCTCCCTGGGTGCCAGAGCCCTGTGTGAGCAAGCCTTTGCTTCCCAGAGGCATTTTTTGGGAGGTTTTGCAATGTTTTGTTCGAGCTGTCCAAAAACAAACAGGGAGGATAACTGTGCAAAGATGCCCCAGTGGCATAATTCATGCCCTCCCTGAAAGGTTTGGGTGGGAAGTTCACAGGCACCACCAAGCAAACGCAAAGGAGAAAGTCTCCATCACTCCCCCATCCATCACAGGTGGTGGAGAAAATCCCAGAAAATCCCACTTTCTTGCAAGTGTATCACAGAATCACAAAATGGTTTGGGTTGGAAGGGACCTTCGAGCTCATCCCCTTCCACCCCCTGCCATGGGCAGGGACAGCTTCCACTGTCCCAGGCTGCTCCAAGCCCTGTCCAACCTGGCCTTGGACACTTCCAGGGATCCAGGGGCAGCCACAGCTTCTGCTGGTCAGTGCAGGCTGATAAAACCCAACACCTCAGAGCCCTGCTGACCAAGAGCCCCTGATGACCTGTGCAGGTAAAGAGCAGGGTGGGCAGGGCCCTGTCTGCAATCCCTCCTGTGCCACCTTCCCAAAGGACCACCCCCAAACCCCCACCCTGGAGCATCTCGGTTGCTCAGTGGTAACGCCACCCTGGAAAACATCCAGGAGCCCCAGCAGCACAGGTGTTAAAGACCACCACAAACCCTCAGCCTCCTCCAGCACACCGCAACATCCCACAGCCAGGGTGTCCAACGGGGGCGGCAGAATTTAGCGCTGGGAATTAACGTCTGGGACAGAACGTCCACCACTCAAGACAGCATTTTCCCCTGCGAGGGAGGAAGTGTTTAAACACCTCTGACCTCTCCGTATCATCTTCACAAAACTCAGACCAGGGTCTTCTGACCCTTGGAAAATGACGGGTGTGTTAAAAGCAGAGAAAAGCCAGAGAGGCCAGGAAAGAGGATGTTTTTCAGACACTTTGGGCTTTCTAGCCCGTTTTCTTGAGGAGGGCTGCCCGTCCACCTGCGTAAGCAGGAGCTTTCTCCCCACTCATCTCCCGCTGACTTGATCCTGCCATTAAGACCTAATCCGGCGATTTCCAGCGTGGTGTTTTAGTGGCTGGGAAGCTCGGCAATGCAGCCAGCTCGGATTATGACGAGGGCGCAGTCTGGCCAGGTCAGGACGGGGGTGGAAGGAGGAGAAAATGGGCAGAAACCCAAAGCCAAGCATTCCCTTAAACCACACAGAAATGCATCAGCCACCAGCGGGCTTCGGCTGTCGGCAGCTGAAGCTGTGGGAAGGCAGTAGCACCATCTACACGAGTGACACCAAATGCCATTTGGGAACAAAGCTGCAATTCCAGCTGCTGCCATTTTCCACAGCTGTAGTCATTTTGGTTGACCTTTCCTCCTCTCTACTCTCCAGCTTCAACAGAAATATTTTAGATAGCTCTAACCAAAAAAGACGCCCCGTGCCCTCCTGGTACGTCAGCCAGGAGGATATTCCTGCCTCTCCCTGCCCGTCATCTTTCCAAGCATCACAGGAGACAAATGTCCTGCTCTGGCCCCCACAGCAGGCATCTCTGCAGGCTTCTTTCTCAGTCACCTGCTCCCATTTCCCTGCTCCCCTCCAGCCGAGATCACAGCCTCACAGCATCATTCAGGCTGGACAAGACCTCTGTGATCACCAAGTCCAACTGTTTCCCCTGCACTGTCGAAGTCCACCACTAAACCACGTCCCCAAATGCCGCATCCACGTGCCTTTTGAACACTCCCAGGGATGGTGACTCCACCACTGCCCTGGACAGCCTGTGTCAGTGCCTGACCACCCTCTCCATGAAGAAATTATTCCTACTATCCGATCGAAACCTCCCCTGGCACAACCTGAGGCCATTTCCCCTTGTTCTGAACGTCTGCGCTGACACGATGACGCAGAGCTCCAGCAGTCACACTGCAGCGGGCTCAGCCACATCCCAGCCAAACACCTGCCCTCCCCTCCAGGAAACTCCCAACTGATTTCCTGGTTTTCTCCTTTATCTGGTGCACCCCACGCATGGGCTCAGGCATTAGTCTCCACCAAAGGAAGCCCAGTCGGGGAGGAACAACTCATTTTGTCGCGTTTTATCGCGGTCTTTCGTGTGAAGATCAGTGGATGAAACTGCAGCTTTTCCCTGCCAACCTCCCCAGGATGATGGTCTGCAACATCATTCTGCCCCCTGCAAAAGGACAGCAGGATGACAGAACCTATCTCTGTGCCCTGATATATTTGTGGGAGACACAGCCTTGAGGTTTATGTTAATTTCCAGGTTTAGAGGAAATTCAGGCACCTGAGAGACGTATCTGCAGAGATCTACAGGATGCAGAATTCCCATTCACTCACACAAGCTGCTGCAGTGTTGCAAGCAGAGGTCAGACACAGCTTAGTGAGGGAAATGCAATGTACTAGCAGCAGGATATTAGATGCCCTTAGGAAAGCCAGAAAACCTCGTGTGGGCTTTTTGATTGTGGGACCCTGAGCAAAACCAGCGGCTTGAACCTGTTTAACCACCTCAACAAGGTTATTAGAATTATTAAGAGTTATTAGAAGAATAGTGGGTCCCCATTTAATTTGTTTAATTAAAGTTGATTTTGGAAGGTTGGGGTGAACAAGGAGGGGATGGCAACACCGTGCTTTAATTCAACCACTTCCAAATCACCCTGTTAGTTACTTTTGGAACAACCTGCCAATGAAAACAGTGTTTTCAGTGAATGTCAAACTGTGTATGTGCATCAGAAACTTCCTCCTATGAGGAGACGAAAGCCAAGGCTCTTGGCAGCTGGGTCCACCACGACTCAGTGACCGAGAGCACCCTCAGATGCCTGTGAGCCTTTAGCAAGACCCTGAGTACCAAAGAAACAACATTCCCTGGGATAAGTAACATCAACCCTTTCTCCTTTGGTCTGCCAGCAGATTAAAGGATAGATAAAAATAATGCATCACAGTTTTTTCCTGACACACTGCCTGTCCCTCCACGCCCAAGATGTTATTTTGGAGAGGCTGGGAGCATCCTTGGGAGCTGCTGAGGTCCAGCGAGGACCCAGCACTGGCTCGGTCCCGGCTGACGCCAGGTGCCCCAGTGAGCGGAGGGAGGCCGAGCCAGCAGCACCGCATTGCCCCCCCAGCCCGGACCCCGCCGCGGGGCTCGGCACTGCAGAGCGGGGCGGGTTCTGCTGCAGCAGCCGAGCCGGGGAAAGAATCCCAAACCTCCAACGTCATCACCCAGCACTGCAGAGACCAGGAAAGCGACTGCTTCGGTGCCACGCTCCGCGGCCGCATCCCCGAACGCGCCAGTGGCGCTCGGGGGGCACCCAAGCAGTGCTGCAGAGGGCGGCCAGACTGAGCCCGCTGGACAGCGGAGTGACTGCGGGGAGTGAAGGGAGCTGGGGTGCCTGAAACCACCGGGAAATGCTGTAAAACCCCCCAAAACACTGACCAGGGACACTCCTGTTCAAATGCCAGGTGACAACCCAGGTGGGAGAAGCTCTTGGAGAGCAGAGCAAGAAGCCAAAATGAGCTTGGCAATGGGAAGAAAATAAGATGGAATTTTGCAAGGCAAAGTCCTGAACTTAACTATGTGCAATTAAGTGCACAGGAACAGAGGAAATGCTCCCCATCCTCCTTAAAGTGGCTGGCAGTGACAAGCTGACTTGCAGAACCAGCAGAAGGAAACTAGTAATGGCAAAGTGGTTCTTCAAAGGAGATCCAGTCAGCAGAGAGCAACCCCAGGCCCCTGGGCCCAGCAAACATGGCCCCAGGGGAAGGGCTGGAGAAGCAAGGCTCTGCAGCACAGGGGCAGAAGGACACAGGGTCCTGAGCGAGGGGCTTAAGCTGCACTGAAGAAGATCCAGGAAAAGAGCTTCTCCACAGCCAGGCCATGCTGCCAGTCATCCTTCTTCAAATCTTCCAAACATTCATGTATTGGCAAACAAAGCTGATCTCTGTCAGACAGCCACACTTACAACCTTGACACAAAGCCCAGCGCACCCAGTTCGGGCTTTTCTCCCCCCAGCCAAAGGCCAAGGGATGGAAGCCAGGAGGTGCCACCTAGCAGCAGGAGATGCCTCCACAGATGCCCCAGCGATGCTCTGCCAGAGTCGTGCATCAGCCCCAAAGGACCCATCTCTTGCCCCAAAGGAGCCAGCACAGGTGGAAACACACCCCAAGGGATGAGACAGTCAAATATCAGTCCCCTAAGTGCCAGATTTTAGATGCCATTTTTCAGGGGAACCCAAAGGACTGCACAAAAAGGATGCTCATGGCCACAGACCCATGCTGGATGCTCACAAAGGAGGAGAGACCACAGGGAGGTGTGTGGACCTCCAGGGACAAGCAGCTTGTCCTCCAGCATTCCGGAAATGAGGGGCACAGCACTGCAAAAAGATCCAGGCACATTCCCAACATCCCTGCAGCTGGAGGGACAGCTGAGAGGTGAACCCCTCCAGGGACCTGGGAAAGCACAAAGCTCCTACCTTCCAGTGCACCCTCCAAAACAGATGAGGATACAACCAGAAGCATCTCTCCACAGTGCCCAGCAGCAGTCATCCCACAGCCCCCCTCATTCCCCTCCTCCTCCGGAGCCTGCCGGCTGCCCTGGCTTTAATACCACAGGCAGTATCATCCCAGTAATTTCCCTCCATTTTCAATCTACTTCCCTCCATTTTCAATCCACTGATCTGGGGGCAGTCCACAAATCCCTTCATCTGAGAGTGAAGCAATCTACTGCTTCATCTCATCCCATCTCCATTTCTCTAATCCCAGGAAACAGGGACGAGGTCTGGAGCACACGGGCTGCCCCGGAGGGGTCTGTCCAGGCACTGCTGGACAGAAAGATGGGGGGCTGGGGCTGCTCTCATGAATGCCACCCAACTTCTCAGAGCACCTGGGGCAGGTCCTAGCCCCTCCTGATCCAGGGATGGGGGAACAGGTCTTCCCACTCACCCCAGCTGCCATGCTGGGGACATAAGGGACAGAGCAGGTACAGCACAGCAGAAATGTGGGCACCAAGCAAGGGTCACGAGGGGAGCCACAACCACCCTGGTCTCATCAGTCCCGGTTGGATGCAGCCCTCTTTGTCCACAAGCCCAAACCCGTGACTTCCGCCCTGGCCACAGATGCTCTTTGGGAATGGGAGACTGATCAGGACATGGGAAGGGAGACTCTTGTCTCTGCCTGCCCTGGAGAAGGAGCCTGGCACCCCGAGGGGGTCGTGGGGATGCAGGCTGACCCCCCCTTCCTTCGCCAAGCACCCAGCGGTGCGGGGCCGGGAGGGACCCCACGGCAGGGCCGTGTCCCCAGCCCGAAGGACCGGGATGCAGGGGCGGTGTGTGACAGGGCTGCGTGGTGCACTGTCCCCATCCCATGCCGTGCTGGCTCGCCCCGGCTGCGGCTGGCGAGGAGGAGGACGGGGCCCTCGGCATCCGGGGGTGGATCGCCGGCGCGCTGCGCTCAGACCCTGACAGCAGGCTCCAAAACTGTCACTCCCGATCTGTTTTCACTTCAGCTAAACCTCAACCCCGATTACAATCAAGGAGAGCCGCCTCTCCTCTCCCCTTCTCCCTATGGTAGGTCCTCTGTAACCTCGGGTCTCAACGCTGAGCCAAACGCCGGCCAGGGAGTGGGTGAACTGGTTCTGCTGGGGACTGGGGCTGCCGGAGACGGGGTCACGACTGCCCCTGTCCCCAAACCCGGCCCTGGCAGCGAGGGCACAGCCGCCGCAGTGCTTGCATCCCTGCAGGGCTGGGGGTCTCTGTCAAAATCCGTGGGGGATGCACCACCGATATCACAGCCTGCCTCTGCCACGGTGGAATCCAGCTCCAAAGCTGCATCCATGGAGTGGAGGGGGTTTGGTGGCAGCAGGGCGCACCCACTGCCCGCTGCCGGCTCACTTAGCAACCCCCAAATTAAATAAATTAAACCAGATCCATGTGTGTGTGTGTGAGAGAGCACAGCACCAGGATGGATGCGTTCAGCAGAAAGCTGGAAAAAAGCTCAGCGGATGGAGACAGCCCTCACCGACTGGGGAAGCCTTCAAACTGCCCTTCCAACTCCGCTGGCCGCAAAGCAGCGGCACAGACCCGGCCAGCTCGGGTCATGGAGGCCATCAGCCACCCTCGAGCTGCAGGACTGGGGGCTCGAGGGCAGAGCTGCCGCCTGCGGCTTTGGGGACCCTCCCCTGCTTCTCCAAAGGGACACACGGGCTGGAGCCGGGGCTCCCAGTGCCCTGCCACCACTGGGATCGAGCTCATCCCAGTGTGCCAGGCATGTCTCTCCCCTGCCACGAGGAGCCGTGGCTCCCAGTGCCCTGCCACCACTGGGATCGAGCTCATCCCAGTGTGCCAGGCGTGTCTGCCCCTGCCACCACTGGGATCGAGCTCATCTCAGTGTGCCAGGCGTGTCTCCACCCTGCCACGAGGAGCCGTGGCTCCCAGTGCCCTGCCAACCACTGGGATCGAGCTCATCCCAGTGTGCCAGGCGTGTCTCCCCCCTGCCACCACTGGGATCGAGCTCATCCCAGTGTGCCAGCCGTGTCTGCCCCTGCCACGAGGAGCCGCGCCGCCGGCAAGGTGCCTTCTCCGCCTGCTCCCCGGCAAGCACCCATTTTCCAAGAGGGTGCCTGGAAAAAACAATTGATCCCCTGAGAAAAGCAATCCTGGGACCGCCAAAGCGGCATCGCTGGCTGGTGCCCAGGGAGCAGCCCTCAAGGTGGGGGGTGAGCAGCTCCCCGTGCCCCCGGCCCACCCCAAAAGGGAGCTGGCCACCACCGAGGGGGTTTGCCACCCAGGGGGTTTGCTCCAGCCGCCAGCGATCCCGACAGCGTTCCTCTTCCCTCGTTCCACGCGCTACATTCCCGCGGCTTCTCCATTGCCATTTTGAAAGCATTCAAATAATGTTGGAAGCACTTATAAAGAGATTTTTCCCTCCGCCTTGACCAGCAGCCTTTTGTTCCCACCTCAAAATGACCATTTTTCTTCGGAGGAATAAACGTCCTCTTAATTCAGCAAGATTAAAAGAACATTTCCTGCAGTTATTTCCCAAGAAGAAAAATGCGCTTTTGCATCTGAGAACGCTGAAAATATTTATATAAATGAATCCCTAAAAGAATGGGGGAAGTCTGAGATTAAGAGCTTCGGAAATATTACTGAGTTATTCTGGAATTCTGCATTAAGGGCAAAACCCCAGCTATTAGGAAAGAATGCCTGTTGTTTTATTTTTTAATTCAGGGCTGGGTTTCTGTATCAAAATGCAGCCCAGCATCTGTCCTTGCATCTGTCAAAACAAAGGTCAATCATTTTATGGAAACTTAAACACAACGTCCTTGAGCCACTGTTTCTGGTTTATTTTTAAGCCAGACGTGACTTCCAATTAATAAAATCAGATTTTCTAAGATGGTTCACACTCAAATTACATTATCCCAGGAAACTCAGAATATGAGAAAAACATATCCAAGAATATTTTCCCTTTATAGTATGGAGATCATATTTTGGGATTCATTTCAACAGCTTTTAAGTCCTCTACAACCTTTGCCACTAATATTTCACTTTTCTGCTTATAAAGTGATGATGAAACCAAGGAAAATGAGACAGAAACATGACGGTATGAGGGAGAATTTCAACACCTTGAGGAAAATGGGTATCTGAGGGCAAACAGAAAACAAAGCAAGCATCATAATAAAAGGGATTCCTCTCATCAAATCAGATTTCTCTGGCAAAAGGAAAAAAAATGAATGGAAATAGGATGGAATTAAATAATAAAAACATTCACAGCATTAAAAATTAATGGATGTGGAATGGAATTAGAAATATTTTTTAAAAAAACACTGGAAATAGAATGGAATTTAAAATAAAAATACTAAAAATTTGGAAATATAGTGGAACTAAAAAATAAAAATACTTAAAAACAAACAAAAACAAAATAATGGAAGGTAAAAATCAAATGAATCAGGGTTGGGGGTTTTATTACGTTGCCACACTAAGACATGATTAACATCCCTGTTATTTTAGTATCCGTTTCTTGAAGGCAATTCCATTTGTGCCATTCCCACCCAAGCGCACACACGAATGACACTGTCCAAAGCCTGAGCCGCGAATCACGGAATTTAGGAATAGCGGGATATTCTGGTTAAGGAAGAGATGGGCGATTCCCTGCCCAGGGAGACAACCTTTGGCATTGGCTGCCAGGCAGGGGTAAAATGGAATTTAACTAAAATAAAGCACACGCTTCAAGAACAACAGTTTTGCAAAACAAATTTGCAGCAAGATTTGCCAAATTTAGCTCGCAAAAAATATTCAGCAAGATTTTTTTTTTTTTTGCAAAACCAAACAAAAATATATTCGGCAAAATCATTTCCCAACAGTATTTTGGAAATTTCTCCCAGGAGAGACTTGGGGAGCAGCCGCTAACTTGAGGGAGTCCCGTCGCTCGCGCGCCGATGTCTCCCATAATCCCGCCTCACGCTGCCACAGACTTAAATTTCCTCCGCAAGAGATTCCCCTAAAACTGCTCCTAAGCATTCAAAGCTCTTCCAGCCCTCACTGGAGCCCAGGACCCGGCTCATTCCGGGATTCTTCCCTGACTTACGGTGGTGGGGAAGTTGCCCGCGGCGGGTGGTCTTCCACCAAGACAATCTTTCAAATCTCCTTACCTTTCCCAAAGAGCCGCTTTCGTGTCGCTTTGGCGGGAGGGGGATCCGGACAGATGGCCAGTCTTTTCACGTTTGGAAAGGATGAAAAATGCTACAGGGGGGAAAAAAAAACCCCAGTGATTTTTTTTTTTTTTTATTCCGCTGTTCGGCGCAGAAGGGCTCCCAACCCCATTGGCCCTGGGAGATCCACCACGTGGCATGGGATGAAGGGCACGTGACCTATTTTCTCCCAAATCCCTGGGTTTGCTGGAAAGGAGGATGCACCCACTGCTGATGTTCTTGTCATTTCATGGGCTTTGATTTATTTATTTATTTTTATTATTTTTTTAAAGGCCACTGAGCAAATCTGGATGCCTCGAGGCGATGAGGGCAAACCAGACAACGCTTTCAACACGAAGGAGAAAGGATCTAGGCAGGAGATGAGCTCCGGCGCGCTGCCCGTGCGCAAAGGAATTTGGAGGAATTTGGGCACGTTTTATAGGGTGCCTGCCCACCCAGTGCGGGGCCGGAGCCTGCGGGGGGGACGGGAGGGCTGTGCTAAACCCTCCATCTCAGAGGCAGCAGCACAGTGGGAAGGACCAGGCTGAAGCCCTGCCTGCGTATCCCAGAGTTCAGCCGGCTCCCCGGGGGAAGGGGATGTGCTACAACTGCTCCATCACCCAAACCAGATGATCTCGTGCCCCCATGTTGCTCCTGACCCCTCCTCAGCTGTTCCCATCCTCTGCTGCCCACCAAACAACTGCTCCAAAAGATGAGAAGCCTCCTCCTTTGGAGGCTGCTGAAAGAGCTTTCTGGGAAGCTGGACCAAGAGCAGCGGAAGGAACGTGGCACACTCCAGGTGGGCATCGCCTGCTCCCACCAGCCCATGGCCACTCCATGCCCAAAGGGTGTTTCAGTGTCCCCCCACAGACACTCACCCAGCCCAAAATGCAGCACAATTCCGGGGACCCCAAAAAGGTACCCGAGACCCCGTGGAGCAAGGGAAGCCAAGCCACTGCTCCCAGTATCTGATTTGGACTGGTGCTGGGGGTGTCCCCTTGTCCCAGCTCTGAGCCACCACATCCCAGCTGGCCATGGTCCACAGGCCAAGCATCTCCTGTCCTTCCCTCGGTAGCCAGGGCAGGTACCAGCCCATCAGTGTCCAGACATTCAGTTTGGGGAAGGGAAAAGGAATTTTCGGAGCCCCAGACATCCCCATGTTTTGTCCATCAAAGCTCAAGCCCAATGGTCACAGCAGTCGGAAGCTGTATTCTTCTGGCAGCCCAAGTCTCCACCCGGCTGTGCCAACTCTTGGCTGTGCCATCTTTCCATGCCAGGGATACACCTGCTCATCTGAAAGCTCCAGCCAAATCTGCCTCGGGCATCTGCCCTTGGATGTCACTTCTGCAGAGCAGCTGTCCCCAGCCACCCCGTCACCCAAGGGCTCGAGCCCTTCTTATCCAGGGGTGGTGGCACCTGAGGCTCCTTGAAGAACCAGCTGAGCTTGGTGAAACAGCCATGGCCACCTCCAGCCCTTCTTGGCACCACCACCATGTCCCAGCTGTTGGTTCTTCCCTGCAGATGGTCCCCCTCCACGGCTCTGCACAGGGACGGGAAGCATCGGGAGCACAGCCCCTAATTCCAGGTTCCTCCCGAGGCCAGACTGTCTCACCACGCTGTTCCCACAGCCACAAGTGCAGCCATAAAAGGCCCCAGACAGTGTAGAGAAGAGCAGGGTTTCACCCAAATTCTGGCTCGGAGGGTCACGCTCCTCCAGCTACCAGCCAGATCACGGGGCACCCGATTCCAACAAACACACAGCGAGGGAAAAACTTTCCACACTCAGATGCAAACTATGGCCACAGCCCAAAGCAGCCAGCTCGCCGCTTCCCCCTCCCGTGCTTTCTGATGGCCAAAGTGCAACGGGAGAGAAGAAACCTGAGCAACCTGGGACAGCGGAAGGTGTCCCTGCCTATGGCAGGGGGTTGGAACGAGATGATCTTTAAGGTCTCTTCCAACCCAAAGCATTCCATGATCCTGCGATTCCACAAACCCCCGCCCCACCTTTCAGCCCCCTCCTCCTTCCCCAGCGAAGCTAAAGCTGGCTCTCCAGTAATCTTCCCAATAATTATATAATAGAGAGGCAGGCGGATAAATCATTTCAGGCCTCTGTGCCGATAGAAAGCAAGCTGGATTAAAAGATCAGAACAAGCAATACTTAGATTAAAATGGTTTGTTATTTTCAGCTGCAGGAAAAAATCTGTGGCTAAAGCACAGAAGGCGCAAAGCGAAGGCGCATCATCTTCTTTCCCCCAAAACCTGACCTTTTTACCTATTAGCCAAGTTCTCAGTTTCCGACCTCGAATCAGGTTTTGCTTCCCAATAGGTAAAAAAATACACTTTGCCAGTTCATATGATGTTTTAGCTAAAGATTAAGGGATGCTTCAAGTTGTATTTTGCCCATGTGAAGACACCAGAGCCCTTAAACCAGGAGACCCAGCACATGGCTCGGCAGACAACGTCACTGCCTACGAGAAACGTGGCTCCTGGCACGATGGGCACCAACCCCTTTGCCTCGCCCCGTGCCTCCCCACACCCCGAGCCGATGGCAGGCCGATGCCAGGCTTACCGGCAGTGCAGAGGCGGCAGTGGCAGCTGGGAGAAGCCCACCAGACAGCGGGACAGCTCTCTGCAGGGACCTATATGTTGTCCCCCTGGCCCCCAGCAAGGTCGGCGGCCCGGGGTGCTACGCTCTGACTGATGGCTTTGGAAAGGCGTGAAGGGGAGGCAGGAAAAAAAGGGGGAGAGAGGGAGCTGGCGCTGGGGGCCGAGCTCTCCGCAGGGCATGGCGCTCATCGGGCCAGCCCGGATCGATGGGTGAGCGCTGCTCGTTCACCTTCAAGTTCAGATTGAGCAGAAGGGTCACACTGGGAAATGGTTTGGCACGTCCCCATCACCACCCTGCAGCCCCGTGTCACAGCTCTTCCCCGTGCTGGAAACGGCAAATCCCACCCCACAGCATCTCCAGAATCAGCGTTCCCACCTGAGCACATTGCTAACCCCGTAGAATCTCCACCTTCCAGCATCAGCAGTGCTTGCTCATCCCATCACCTGGATGGGAGATGGAGCAGCAGCTTCTCCAGTGTAAAGTCCTAGAATCTCCTGAGTTGGAAGGTGTGGATGTTGAAATGCTGTTAGTAGGGAAATTTTCTCTCTTTGCATTCATTCTGTGAGAACTTTTCCTTTGTTGTGTAATCTACGTAAACAATAGATAGGGTTTTTGTAAATAGCATTCATATCTGGTATCTTCTGACCTTGTGTACATTATATTAGGAAAAAACATTTCTAAGTGGGTGTCTGAGACTTTGAGCAATCACCCTAGGAGAAGTGTGAGCACTGTTCAATTGCTTTATGGAACTAGAATATATAAATGGTATTGTAAATTTAATAAATAATTCATTCCTCGCTCTGACTCCTACCTCGCTGCATCTCTGAACCCCTGCTTAGAAGCCCACAGGAAGAGATCCACAAAGATCATCGAGTCCAACTCCTGGCCCTGCACAGGACAACACCCACAATCCCACCTTGTGCACTTCCAGGTGTCTCTCCCACCTGTAGTCTTTCTATAAAAAAGTCACGGTACCACACGCACAGGATCTGCCCTGAGTCCTGAGGATGGAATCCCACAGGGCAAGAGGTCCAAAACACAGCTGTGAGGAGGGCTTGGACAGAGACAGGCACCAGGCTCCTCTCCCTCCTGTGGATGTGGGAGAGGGGCTGGGACACAGACCTGGGAGAAGGGATAGGATGGTGGACAGGGAACATGAGAAGGCAGAAAAATTATGTCAGAGACCTTCCCATAGGGAGATGGGAGCTATGAAATATGATGTTCACCCAAATTTAGCCTTATATTGCAGAGAAGTGTCTTCACTAAAGCCAGAGAATAAAACGCGCTTGCTGGACAGGTGATGGCAGAAACCTCGGACCAGTCACAACCAGTACCCACCACATCACCAGAGGCCATGGATAAACCTCCTCACAGTTTTTCTGGCAAGTTCTCTCTCGCTGCATCTTACTGGGTCACCTGCAGCTCCTCTGGGAAACCTCCATCCCCCTATCCAGAACACACCCTTGTGCTGCAGGTGCAGGCTGTTTGCTCTGGCTGGTCTCTCCCAGCGTTTTCCGTGCAGGAGACAGGGATAAGTGACACTTGTAAAAGGAATGGGAGAAAAGAGAAATGGGTTTGTCTGTCGCCACAACATTTCTGCTTTATGGAGCTGTCTTCTCCCTTGGAGATGCACGTCCTCCTCTCCACTAATGGAAAATGTTGCCCCGCCATCCATTCGTGCCAGTCAATGCCCGGGACAACACGATGGCCTGGGGCCACTGCGGATCTATTTTAGTCACAAAAGCAGAGTGACTGACGAAAATCACCCTGTCTCTGCACTTCCCAGCTTACTCTTTCGCTGGTTTTAACGGCACGGCCAGCGTGGCGGAGAGCAGGAGGCGCGGGCAGAGACCGGCACGGACGCAGGAGAGAGGCCCCAGCACCCTCCCTGCAGGTGCTTTACAGCCCAAGGGACCTGCACAGACCCCTCCTCCCAGGATTTGCCCAGAGAAGCTGTGGCTGCCCCATCCCTGGAAGTGTTCCAGGCCAGGCTGACGAGGCCTGTGGAAGGTGTCCCTGTGGAACAAGACGAACTTTAAGGTCCCTTCCAATCTGAACCATTCTGGGACTGTGTGACTTGGAAAGGACCTTACCTTACCCTGCAGGATGGCCTCGAGCTCCAGAGTGATTCCTGGGAGGGTCTGGCTGCAGCAGAAAAGGGCATGCTGAGCGCGGGGGGGAACCCAGCAGTGCACGGCACGAGCCTGCAGACCAGGACATGGCAGAGGTTAAGGCACGGCACAGAGGAAAGACCAAAGCTGCTTAATGTCAACTGCAGAGAGAAATAAAACACTGACTGGGTTGTGGGTCGGGGGAAAATGACCACAAGCATCACCTCCATGCTGTGTTTGGGGTAGGCAAGCATTACTTATATTTTTCTCTACATTGCAAACAGGTTTGGGCAGATCCTCGGCATGTACCACCCATGGGAAATCACCCTGTGGAGGAAGGGATCCCTGGGACGGCAGAGAGACCCCTCCAGTGACCACAGCCCAGCAGTCCTCCTCTGTGGTCACCTGCCTGTGGTCCTGCCCGCCTGTGGAGCCAGGGGTCTGCTTCCTGCAGAAATCCAACGGCGATGGAAAGAATCCAGCACGTTTCAGCACCATGGGTGCCGGGTGCCAGCTGTATTTTTGCTGCTGCTCCCAATGAGCTAACTGGGGCATGCACTACCCGTCAATACGATCAATGGAGCAGCCTCGGCCGCTAATAAACCGGGTGCCAGAGGGCAGGAAAACCTCTCCACTGCCCAAAATACTCCCTGGGCAGCAGGGTGGGTGAGTTGCAGACCCCTTGCTTGGCCTTGGTGCTGCTCTTAGTGTGCCGGGGCACCTTGTGTGTTAACAGGGAAAACCTATCTCTTCCCGGTGACTCAGCAAGCTCCGTGCTCATCCCCAGGGAGCTGGGTACTTCCCTGCCGTGGGAAGGAGCCCGTCAGCAGGAGGGGAGCCCATGGGACCTCCTGAGGCCAGCCTTCAGTCCTGCTGATGCTCACAGCAGCGTCAGCACTAAGGTCAGAGCGGGCTGCCCAGGGCTTTATCCCTTTGGGGGTTGAAAACCTCCAAGGATGGAGCACACACAGCCTCTCTCAGCAATTAGCTGTCCTCAGAATTTATGTTTTTTCCCTCAATAGCTCTCTCCATGTCCTCCAAGGTAGTGGCTGCATCCTCAGCTGGTGTCACCTGCAAGCAGCACAGGTCCCAGGATGGACCCTGAGGGACATTCCTCCTCTGCATCGAGCCTACACAAGCCAGATGAATTTTAAATCCCAGTAACTGCTGCAATCGCAGCATCCTGTCCCGTGGACTCTGGCCAAAAATTGGGAAGGATGGAAACCCCAAACTGTGACTCACCGTCGGAGGACCCGCAGGGACAGGTCAGGGATCCTGTGGAGCTGGGGGTCAGCAGTGCAGGAGGCAGGGAAGGATCTGGAAGACAGCACACCTCAGCACCCTGGGAAGCCCAGGCAGCCCCCCCGCCCAGAATCCACAAGAGCATCCTCCCAGCCCTGCTGCCGTGGCCAAGGGAAACACAGGGAACAGGGAAGCACAGGGGCAAATCAGAGGAGTCCTTGGTAATTGTTTTATTCCAATCAGTACAAATTGCTGGATTCCTGGATTGACAAAAAGAAGGGAAAATCCTCATCATGGCACCAGTTTCATCAACATACCCATGAAAAGGGAGCTCAGGCAAGGACTTAGGATACTGGAAGGACAAGCGGTTGCAAGGAAACCCCAATCCTTCTTCCCAGAGCCAGTGTGGGCACAAATCATCAACCCACATCCTACAAATTCATGGGGGGAAGAGGCTTGCACTCATCTCCCAGGTCCTAGGTTTGAGTTTATCCCAATGCAAGGATAAGCATCCAGGGAACGCAGCATTAAGGAATTCGTTAGCAGTTTTCTTGATCAAAAACGGGTTCACCTCTCAGCAGCTCTGCTCCTGGTTACGTCCCACCCCTTCCACCACCAAGCTGCAGGTGAGATCCCAGCCACGACCCCGCGATCCTGTAGCAGGCACCAGCGCACACCCACGAGGCGTTCTCTGCCGTCAGGGTGCAGGTCACCCCCAGGTACACCCGTGCCTGTGCGTCCCGCAGGACTGGTGCCATGCTGGGACCACCTCAGTTCCAGCAGGGGTAAGAGTGAACCTCAAGTAACCCAAAAGCAGCCTCCAAGCAGAAACCTCAGCACTGCACAGCACGTCTTGGCTGCTTTAAGCATCCTCTGCCGGCTCCAGAGGCGCTGTTCCCAGAAGATTCTGCTGGGCACGGCCATCCAGCAGATGTGGATGTGGATCTGTGGCACCTGCCACATGAGGGGGTTCCTTCCTCATCACTGACCAGTCCGAGGCACTCGGGAATTGTCTTAAAAGGCATCATGAGATGGACAAGCAACATCTGGGCTGCTGGGGGACTATCACGCTGGCCATCATCTCCCAAATCCTCCCTCCAGCACGGCCAAAGCCCCTGCAGCTCGTGGCTGCCCTGACAGTACAAGCAAAGGAATCAGTGACATTTTTCTCCTGGTTGTTCTCTCCAGTGAAGCGTGCATTGGTGCCAGGAGAGGCTCCAGTAAGCTTGTCCCACCAAAAGCTTTCCACCTCCTGATCCATGGCTCCATCCCTGCGGGGCCAGCTCGGCTGCTAGCTCTCAGGGACTACATCCCATCAGGAAATTTGGTGAGGAATGTTCACAAGGAGCACTCAGGATGCTGAAGGAGTCATTTCTGAACAGCAGAGTGCCCAGATCCCAGCAAAATCCCACCTACTGCTCCCACAAAAAAGCACCTGAGGATGCAAGGAATTCCAATGCACTGATGTGGCCAATCCCAAAAATCAGCTGGGGCTCAGCAGCACCTGCAGCTTGATGGCCCCACTGGAGCCTTCAGCCAACTCATTCCAGGGGGCTCAAAATTTAGCCTCGGATGGGAATGGAGGAAACACAGAGACATGGACAAACCTGGTCCAAAGAGGAGCCATCAGCAGGATGCCAAGGGGAAGGCGCTGAGTGTGGCTCCCTGCTCATGCCCAGCCTCCAAGGTGAGCTGGTGGCACTTCCATGTGGGAGCAGGTCCCGTGCCTGGTCCCACTGGGCTGTGAAAACTCCCTGCTTTTGCTCAGGCAGTCTAGGATGCCCTATGCTACCATCCCAAATACCATATCCCCTACTCCATACCACTCCCCTTTCCCAAAAATACCAAAGCCTGCCCCAACACCCATCCTGCCTCTCCTGCAAGCTCAGGAATTCAGCTTCCCTCACCGGTGAGCCCTTGGCTGTTTGCGCCCATCAGAAACTTTTCTTGGGATGTTTGGGACCGTGGGGCACCTGTGTGAGGTCCAAGCTCTGCAGAAAGCATGGAGAGCTTGGAGAGGTCCTCTGGCTTTGCTGTGACCCTCCAGGGAAAATTCAAGGTATTTTGGAAGACATGCCATGCAGTGGTGAGGGAGGGATAGGATGGGGATGGGGATGGGGATGGGGATGGGG
>VWPU01000950.1:58602-110677 GCA_013398955.1 Callaeas wilsoni
GATGGGGCTGAGACAGGATACGATGGGATGAGATGGATGGGATGGAGCATGATAGGATGGGGTAGAATGGGGTGGAATGAGATTAGATGAGAGTGGGGATGGGATGGGGATGTTCTCCATCACACCACCAAAGCCTGATCTATAGTACACCCCACAGAATATCAGTGAGATGGCTCCACCTGCACTGCCCTCCAGGCTGCCAGCCCCCTTCGTGTCGGAGGGAGCTCCCCTTCCCTCCACTGGGAATGCTCCGCTTTGTTCCGGGGTTCTGGGCGCCGCCGCTCCCCGTGCAGGAGAGAGGGATCCTCCCCTGACCTGTGTTCCCATCATCCGCCTGCCCGGGTGTTCTACGCAGACACAGGCAATGATTTTAATGTCCCAGTGAACAAGCTGTCGGGATGCATCAGCCTCAAAGGGCAGCCTTCAGAGCTGCCTTCTCCTCCCAGGCGCTGCCTGGGCAAGGAAAACCAATTCCAGCTCCACGCACACACATACACGTGCGCGTGTCACCGGTGCCTGTGATTTTCCAGCCTTTAAACTGAAAATCCTTGCGAACCCAGGCCGTGAGGAGGGGCAGGCAGCGAGCCGGGGGTGGGGGTGGCAGGGGAGGTGCCGCCGGGCCAGCAGAGGGGCAGCCCCGCGGGCAGAGCCCGGTGACGTGATGGGACCTGAGCGCTGCGGAGCCGTCAGGAGCCCGGCAGAGATGAGCTGAGAAAAGCCATGAGCGGAGCTGACATCTGCCCCCTGGGCGGGTACCTAATGAGCGGAGACATTGTCCATTTGCGGAGAGAGGGAAAGTTAAAAGATTTCCGAGCTGACACCTGGCAGCCTCCATCGGCGTTCCTGGCCAGAGAGCACGGGGAGGAGAACGGCGCTGGGGGGCTGGAACCGGTCCCCCCGGGCCCCGCAGGGGTGGGTGAGCTGCATGGCCGCGGCGGTGGCATCTCGGCAGCTCGTCCACGCTGCCCAAATCTCCTCTGCTTGTGACCTTCTGCCTCGTTAGAAGAGGCACTGGTGCTTTCTGGGAGCTGGGGGGTCTGGCAGGGTCCCACGCGGCCCCATACCCTACGAAAAGGCAGCAGCCTGGCAGGGAGCACATTCCTGGGTCTAGCAGCACACCAGACCTGCTCTAGGCAGGGATCTGGGCACAGGCTCCGTGTCCCGCGGTCTCCACATCCCGGGAGCACGATGGCACTCAGCAATGCCCCAGCCCCCAGCATCACCCAGCAGCCCCCGCACGCTTCCACAAACCCAGTTCAGTCAGTCCCTATAAATCCAGCCTCCCTAAGCCCACTTGTCATAAGCTCTTCCCTAACTCACCTCCAGCCTCCTCGCTACCCACCACCTTCCACTGGTGACGAGACAGGAGCGATGGAGCAGGAGAAGCGAGAGCCCTGTACTGCCCCTATCGCCTCCCAGCTTTCCCCTCGGGAAAACCTGCCTCTGGAAGTACTTGTGAGCCAGCAAACACCCCCATTCCCCCCCCAAATCCCACAGTGAGATGCTCTTCTCCCCACCTGCCCGCTTTCCCAAAGGCCAGGTGGATTTACAGGGGAATCATCTCCCTGCAGCTATCCTGGCTGGGAGATCCTGGAGCATCCTCAAGGCTTTCCACCAGCCTAAAAAGCAGCTTAAAACCACTGACATTATTCCACATGGTTTTCACCAGCTCCATCAACAAACAATATCGGGTCTAAACCCCATCACAAGCATGACTTTCACCTGCCTAGCTCCAGGGATTTTTACTCCTTTCCAACAAATATAGCCAGAAATGCCCAAAAGAAGGGTGCAACCCTTTCCCTGGGGTGCCTGGGAGTGCAAACAGCAGCTGGGCTCAGGCTGCTCCTCCGTGGCACCCGCTGACCTGCTGGGCTCGAGCAGATGGAGCAGCCACAAATCCCCCTGTAAGCCAGGGAAGGGGCTAATCTCTTAAAGGACAAATAGGTTGGCAAGGGGGGGAAGCTCAATATTCTACTTTTTCCTCCCTCCTCTGGCAAACCCAGCAGCACCCAGCACACCCAGAGGGATCACAGCACCCCCAAGGGCAGAGGCGGCACCAGGAGTTTGGGTACCTGGCAGAGACCCGGTTTGGGGACAAGCAGACATTTAGGTCACAGCAAGCTAAGCCTTACACGTCCTGCGCAGGGAGACACGGCAGCTGGCGTCTCCGTGGGGAAAACCACATCTGATGAGCTCTTAAAACTTCCAAAATGCTCCCCAGCCACGAAGGGCTGAGGCTTCTTCAAGACTAAGAGATCCTTGGTGGGCATGGGAAGCTGGAGGAGCAGCCACTGGGATGAGGTGCATTACCCACAGTGGAATGGCCCTTCCTCACTGTTGGAACAGGATTAGGTCCACTGGAGTGGGTTAGTCCGGGTCCTCAGGATGGGATCTGGAGAGCCAAACGCTCTCTCCAAAACACAGACATCTCCAGAAGGACTGGGAATGATGATGTGAAGATGTCAAAGCACTCGGTTGGCACCAAGCCCCACAGCAGATCCCACCATGGACATCACCCCCGGCCACGCTCACCCCGTGTCCTTCAGGAAGGTGTTTCTGCCCAAAAGACCCCAAACCAGAGGTCAGCCCAAGGACACACAGCCCAGTCCTGCTCCCGGGGCCATCCACAAACATCCAACCCTCTCCAACTCATTTTCCTTCTGCTCCAGAGGCCACAGAGAGTGAGAAGGTCAGCAAATTTGTGCCACGCTTCATTCTCCTGGCTTGCGGTTTTTTATCCTCTCCTCCTTTCTTTCTTGTGTCCCCTCTTCCCTTGCTTAAGGGCTGGAAAACTCCTCCTGCGTGCTCGCGAGGGACAAACGTCTCGCCAGATATCGTCAGCCCTACTCAGAAAACTCCAAGGTGGGAGAGCTGATGAGGACAGGCATGAGAGCTCTCAGAAACACTTGGAAGGAGGACGCTGCAGCCCAGGGAGAGGATGGAAAAGGTACAGGCTGGGATGTGTGGCATCTGGGTTTGGACTGCACCCTGCACCTCGGATGGAGGATCATGGATGGCCAGCAGAGTCTGGGGAAGCCCCGATGAGGTGTGACACCCACCAGCGTGGCACAGCATCAGCGCCACTTCTCTGGGGAGCCATATCCCACTGCACAGCCAAGGGAATGGCCTGGGACAGAGGGTGAGCCATCGCTGTGTCCCTGGTGACCACGGCCACCCAAGCTATGCAGTCAGAACAGGCAACTTCATGTCCCTCACTCATCCATCCCCATGCCCCGGTGGGGAGATTTGGGGAAAATTCAAAAATTTCCCTCAGGGAACCCCAGAAAAACCTGTTTTCCAGATGGGGAAACTGAGTCACAGAGGAAACCACTATAGACAAGCTTGCCTGCCCCATGGAGCCACACTGTCCCAGGGAAGGGCTTCATTTCCCAGATACCCTGGGAATACGTTATCATGCCCTGCCTTCCTGTTATCAGTCCAACAAAAGCCTTTAAATTGGGAATTGTTTCCATATTTGAAGGAAAGCTTAGAGGAACAGAGCAAGTGAGCATCTCTGGAGGTCTCTGGCCCAGCTCCTGCCCTGAGCAGGGTCACTCCAGAGATGGTTTAGGCTGCCCAACATGCCATAATTCCACCCTGAAACCTCAGAACTTTTCCCAAGCCCTCCATTTTCTGCCTGCACACAAGGAGATGTTCCCTGTGTGCCCTCACCCACTGCCATCACCAAAAGGCCTCATTTTCAGACTTTTCAGAGCACAACGGGCAGCAGGGACCTCATCACAGATCATTACCTGGATGAAAGGGGACCACTCCATGGTGGCGCCCACAGTGACGACGTCCCCATGCCCACGGCTGTGACCCCATGCCCACGGCAGTGTCCAGCCTGGAATGGCCACCACGCTGTGTGACCTGTGCCAGGGGAGAACACTCCACCATTGCCCCAAGGGTTCCCCGGACAGCCCCGGGCCTGTGGTGGGGCCATTCCTGCCTCCTTACCTCCGGGGTGGGTTCTGGGCGCAGCACAACGTGGAGGCACATCTGGCAGCTTTGGGAGGGCGGAGCCGCAGCTGGATGGGTGGCTCTTTCCCTGCGGAATAAAGGGATGAGGCTCACTTATGGGGCAGAAGCATCCTCCAAACAATGCGCCCCCCACAGCAGGTCCCCACCCTGGGGACGCCCACACAAGCGTTTGAACCCCTGCCAGAGGTGTCACCACTGCAATTCCCTCAGGACAAGCAAGTCCCAGATGCAGCTTTCCCCAGCCCAGCTGACCAGAGTCCTCTAGGGCGTGATCAGAGCCCTCTAGGGCACTTGGATTTTCAGGAAATCATCACCTTGTGCTGGGAAAGTAGGGACAAGGGGGTTTGCTCCTTGGTGGCAGGGATGCATGAGTCATCCTCCAGCCTGATGCCCTTGAAACAGAGCCAAAAAAGCTTTTACCCAAAGCAGACAGCAATAGGATACCAGAGCTGGAGGATTAACCCGTTCCTGGCAGAAGCTGGCTGCTTTTACCCAAAGCAGACAGCAATAGGATACCAGAGCTGGAGGATTAACCCGTTCCTGGCAGAAGCTGGCTGGCTGCCCTGCCATGCAGATCCTTTCTCCTCCTCTGCTCAGTGATGGGTTTTCCCACCGCGTGCACGCACCAGGTTGGTGGACACGATGCCAACACTGCCCTGGCAAGGGCAGGGACAGGGACGTGCCATGAGACCCCGGTGATGGGCTGCTGCCAGACCAAACGGGGCTGGAAACGCAGGCCCCCCACCCGGGGAACGGCGTTTCTCTTCCACGTGTCCCTCCACAAAGCCTGCCCAGCAAACAGGACAATGTTTAGGGTCCACCATAAAGAAAACACAACTCAAAAAAAATAAGGTCGGAAATTTAAAGCTCTTTATTTCACTGTTTTGGGGGAAAGCTCCTGATTCCTGCACTCCTGAGTCCTTGTTTCATTTAGGGACCCATCAACCACCCACAGCTCCGATGGGATCCCCATTGATCGATGTGCCAAGACTTGATGGACTTTCCCCAAAATAGGGGGAACCAGCCTGCTGGAAAATCTCATATTCCCTCCTTGACAGAAAACAGCCCCTTGGGGACAGGTGGGAATTTCTGCGTTAAAAGGAGGTTTTGTTCCCTGCAGGCAGGCAGAGGGCTGCCAGCACTCAGCTTTCCTGCCAGCCTGATGACAACGGACCTGTTTCTGCAGCATGGAAAGGTGGCAGCTTCAACCTGTGGCTGTGGCAGTGGGCATGAGCATCACCGAGCTGGGACAGGGCAAGAGGATGGAGGATGAATCTCCTTGCCCAGGGCTGGGAGTGAAGGGTCCGCTTCTGTGCAAGGCCCCAAAACAAGCCCAGCCTCTCCTGAGGCCATCAAAAAGAGAAGGGAAAGGTGCTGGGGGTTACACCAACCTGGGCTGGAGCCTCCTGCCACAGCCCCACGGACCCAAGCATCGCTCAACCCACCCCAGCAGTCTGGCAGCAGTTTTGGCACCTGCGTGGACCTGCCCTGGGCATTTAAATTGAGCTCAGACAGGGATTCCCCTCTCACATCCTCCCACAGGCGGCTATGGAAATGCTCCTTGAAAGCATGGAGATATTGAGTGGCTTCTTCACCTCCTGCAGGGTTCTCCATCCCAGTTTGCTTCCTTACCGTCTGCACCGGGGGCTGCTAAGCGTCCCCACCACCCTGGGGGATCCCTGTGCCCCTGGCAGCCCACCCAAGACCCCAGGTGCAGTGTCCTGCATCTCCCACCAGGACCACCCGCTCCCTCGTACTGCATCCCTCAGGACGCACCGACGCTCTCCGCTCTCCCAAGGATGGGCAGCATGAACCGTCCCGGCCTGGAAAGCCTGGAACACCCGATCTGTGCCACAGCAGCGGGCATTCCCCCAAACCCCAGCACCAGGGGCACCACGGCCCCGAGCCGCCCCACCTGCCCTCGCTGCCTGCAGGACTGGGGGGAATCCCCGCAGCAGTTCCCGGGGGGCCATGCAGCATCCGCATGGGGTGGGGATGCTCTGCAGCGCAGCGCGTGCCACAGGACGCTGCTCTGGCTGGGCTGCTGCATGGCAGCATCCCCTCCCCGGGATGGGTCTCACCCGGACCCCGGGAGGACTTGCTGAAAGGAGGTGGGCAACAAATGGTGCCCCAGGAGCGAGAGCTGAATAAACTGACCCCTCCTGAGCCCGCTCCGTGTGATGGGGGGGTGGCTCCGGTGGGAGCAACCCCAGCGCAGGGCACCCACTGCTCCCTCCAGGCACATGCCGAAGAACCAGCTCAGTCACCGAGTGGGTGGCAGCCCTGCCCATGGCAGGGGTTAAAATTAGATGGTGTTTAAGGTCCCTTTCAACCCAAACCATTCTGTGATTCTGTGATGATTCTGATTTCGGAGGAAGGACAGAAACGGAGCGGCTGGGGAAATGGATTCGAAGGAGGTGATCTGCCCAGATACAGGGGAAGTTTGGAGGCCTGGGACCCGTTTTCTCCCCCCCTCAGCATTGATGCGGGGGCTGCATTTGCACTGCTTGGTGACCACCACACCTGGAGCACGGGCTCATAAATGACCACCAGCCTGACACTCGTGAGACCCCATGGGCGCCGGCACCCAAAAACCAGCAGCCAGGGCTCACGAACACACCGCGGGACTCCTCGGGACGCTCCCGCGCAAAGCCACGGAGCATCCCCGCCGTCGCCCATCCCCGTGCACACTTCTCCCTGCAGCGGCGAGTGGGGAGGTAGGAAAGCCGCTCCCCTTGGAGAGCCCCACTTGTCCCCAAGCGGGGACAGCACTTTGGGCTTGTTTCAGCAAAGCCCGGGAGCCTCCCAAGGCTGGGAGCCAGGGACCGAAAACTGCCAGCAGCCCCGCAGAGCCGCCCAGCCGAGAAGGTGGCAGCGCACGGGGGCACCTCCTGGGGACGGGGAGGACACGGGGACGGGTCGGTGGGCGCACGCCCTCCGCTCCCCGGAGTGATGCCGCACCGGGAGCCGCCTCGCCCCGATGTTGCCGCCGCCACACCCATCCGCGTCCCCGCACGGGGGACCCTCCATCCCCGCTCCGGGTGCCGGGGTGCCCCTCCGGGACCGGGAGCTCCGTCCCGGGCTCCCCACGCCCAGAACACACTCCCCAGAGAAGGCAAAGCCCTACCTGTGTCCGGACGGGCGGACGGACGGACGGACGGAGGGAGGGCTGGGGCAGGGCGGGGGGAGCGGCAGGGCTGACTCAGGGCCGGCGGCAGCCGGAGCTGAGCGGAGAGCCCAGCCCTGCCCGCCACCCCCCCGGCTCTGCCCGGCCCCCCGACTTCCTGCCCCTGCCCCGTCCCTTCCCGTCCCAGACCCAGTCCCTGCCCCTGTTCCTGTCTGCAAACCTGCTCCTCCCCTGCCCCAACTCCTCCTGTAGCCCCTACTCCTGCCCCANGAGCGGCAGGGCTGACTCAGGGCCGGCGGCAGCCGGAGCTGAGCGGAGAGCCCAGCCCTGCCCGCCACCCCCCCGGCTCTGCCCGGCCCCCCGACTTCCTGCCCCTGCCCCGTCCCTTCCCGTCCCAGACCCAGTCCCTGCCCCTGTTCCTGTCTGCAAACCTGCTCCTCCCCTGCCCCCACCCCTCCTGTAGCCCCCCCTCCTGCCCCACCCCCCCCCCCGCCCTCCCCCCCCTACAGCCCGTGCCGCAGCCGCTGTTCCTGCTCCTCCCCTGCCCCAGCTCCTGCTCTTCTCCCTACTCAGTCCCTACTCCTGCCCCCGCCCCTCCACTGCCCTCTCCCTAATACAGCCCGTGCCGCAGCCGCTGTTCCTGCTCCTCCCCTGCCCCAGCTGCTGCTCTTCTCCCTACTCAGTCCCTACTCCTGCCCCCGCCCCTTCACTGGCCTCGCCCTACTACAGCCCCTGCTCCTGCCCCTAAACCAGCTCTGCCCCTGCCCAGTCCCTGCCCCTGCCCTGTGGTGGCTGGAGGGAGTCCCAGGTGACACTGCCCAGGATGACTCTGCCCCAGGGTGCTGGCATTGCCCAGGTGCCCAGCATCACCCCGGACCCACACCCTGCGGGGCTCCTGCACCGAGACCCAGCTGCGTTTAAGGGAGGGAGCCAACCCCGCCACCACCCTGGCCATCAGGGATGGAGAGAGCGGTCCCAGCTGCCCGCGGGAGGTACCGGGTGGGGACAGGGAGCTGGCGGACACGTCTGCTGTGGTCTGGCCACCTTCCCCAAGACCACCTGGGGGGCTCAGTAGGACTGGAAGCCTCTGGGTGGGAATATCCAGGCGGCTGCCTGGACCTTACGGGCTGGCTTGGGTGGGGCGGGTGTGTGTGTGACAGTCCCCGGACGTCTGGGATCCTACTGCTGCAATTCCAGGCGGGAACATATAAATATTTCACCGGAATAGCCGAGGCCTGTCAGCTCGCATTTGCTTCTGGCAGGGTGAGTGCTGGGAAAGGGGGAGGAAAGGCGGGGAGAGAAGATGCCCTCGGAAGATGCCCTCGGAAGATGCGTCATCTCCCGGGAGATGGGGCACCGGCTCCGGGGCCCGATTCTCGGGGGGCTCCACCTCCTCTACGGATGTTCTTCCCTCCGGGAGAAGTGCAGGGCCGTGCTTCAGCCCCTCCTGGTCCCGACGGCCGGACTCACTCCGTAAGCAACCCTTGTGGGCTGCTGCCAGGCTGGGCGGGGGGGATGAGAAAATTCGGGAACTCCGCTTGGAGCACAGCGGGCAACTGTTCGGGACCCTCTGGGATGTGGCACAGCGCAGACTGGAACAAATCCACCCCCAGGAAACAAACGGGGTGCAGAAATAAATCCAAGCAGCCACGGGTATCACAAGTCAGCGGAGGGAGCCAAGGCGGGGGGCAGCGTCCGCCGGGGCCCGCAGCCCAGAGGCCACGGCAGATGGGCGAGGAGCCGACCCCGGCTGAGGGGAGCGGAAAAGGGGGTCCTGTACCCCCTGCCGATGCTTTCGGAGGGGATTTGTCCCTGTACGGGACACACGAGCGCCGGTGCGTCCCGGAGGTGGCCCGGCTGTTCCTGTTCCCCTGCCCGCTCCTCCCCTTCCTCCTGCCCGCTGCACCCTGGGATTTGTAGTCCCCGCGCCGCCCCGCACGTGGGGCGCGACTACATGTCCCGAGGTACCCCCACAACCTCCTCCTCCTCCTCTTCCTCCGCCTCCTCCGGCTCCTGCCGCTGTCCCGGACTCGCCGCGGATCGGGCGAGGGTGGCAGCGGGGAGCCCCGGATCCCCGCCTTGCGCCGGCCCGCAGCGCCCATGCCCGCCGCCCACCAGGTACGGGGTGCGGGGTGCGGGTGTCCCCGGGGCCGTGGCGTGCCCGGCGGGGTCCCTGGGATGCCGGCGATGTTGTTTCCCCCGGCTGCTGGGGATGTGGGGTGCCCCTTCCCCTGTTTCAGGGTGAGCAGGCGCCGCGTCCCTCCGAGCCCCCAACACCCTCCTCTGCCACTTGCGCCCCAAACCGCCCCGCAGCGCCCGTCCCCTGGTGCTGGGCGGTGGGAGGCAAAGAGGTGCCCACACGCTGGGCGAGCGTGTGTTTTCAGGAGCTTCCCAGCCCTTGTTTTGGGGAAGGCGCCCCAAGGCCTCGCGCACCCCCGTTCGGCGTGGCAGCTCCCCACAAAACATAGGGTGCCTTGGCGGTGTCGCTTGTGTGTCACCGACAAGCGGCTGTGGGGAGGGCTGTCCCCTCCGGACCGCGGTGGCCGTGGCTCTGCGGGGAGCTGAGCCTGAGCTCGGCCACCCGTGTCACCTGTGACCCTGGGCTGACAGCGGTGTGTGGCGTGACAGTGATCCATGTCGAGGTCACACCCCGGTAACCCGGTGTTAAACAGGTTCACACGGTGATAACGGACCGGCTCTGCTCCTCCCTGTCCTTCCCCCTCTCTTCTCCCTCTCCCTCTTCCCTCCGCTCCCTGGCTTGCACTGCGGATGAAGGATTCCTGGGATTCGTGCCCACTCACCTCCAGCTGAGCGGCCCCATGGATGTTCTGGAGAAGGGGAATTGGGTGCAGCCAGATGGGTTCTGCTCTGGAGTCCCTTTGTGTGTGCTGACACACGTGCTGGGAGTTAAGAGCCAGGGCTCCTGGGAATGGAGCAGCTTCGTGGAGCTGCATCCTGGATTTAGTGTGGATGGGTTCCTGTGGGCCAGTGATGCATGCGTGTGTCCCTCCTGGATGGACGTGGCAGGAAATGGGGAGCAGAGGGTGGCAGACATCCCACAGGGGTCTTGGCGCACGTAGCGGCAGTTGGCTGCTGCAGGTGACATGCACAGCCTGGCTTGGGGACAAGAAGGGGATGGGGCAGAGTCCAGGCGCTCGCAGCTGGCAGCGGCCCCGGCGCGGAGCTGGGGGGCGTTTGGGGGACGTTAGCCCTTGCTCCTTGCCCTTCCTGCCACAGCAGGGGGGCAGCGCTCCGGCCAGGGCCGGACAGGCTGGCCAGCGAGTGAGCGAGCGCCTGCCTTGATCCCCAGGGATCTGTCTGAGAGGTGGGGGCTGCTTGCCCAGCCGTGAGCTCTGGGACACGAGTGTTTTGGTGATACTCAGGCACCGGTGCTGAAATCCTGTGGGAATGCTGCTGGAGCTGTGAGTCCTCGCTGGGGCAGATGGGCACTCGGCTTCCTGTAGGTTTTGGTGACCACCAGCTTTCCCCTGCCGCCACTGGTGCTGGCTCGTGTCCCCGTTAGTCCTGTGTTATCTGGCTGTAGGGGGGGATTATCCCCCAATTCCACCATGCAGGATCCAGTGGGACACAGACTGGGACCATAAACTTAATTTTAATGACCGTGATTAGTTGTTCTGCAGTTATCAGAGTAATCAGGTTTCTAGACCTTGCTCCCGTGGCGTGGATTGGCATACGTGGAATTTTATGGCATGAGAAGTCACCTCGGTGACTTATTGTGGGAGTGGGGAGCCCTGGGAGGACACCCAGTCCAGGCCCTCTCCTGTCCCTGCCCTCATCCCGTGACTGCTAATCAGGTCTCCTGGTGCTGCCAGCTTTCCTGCAGCCAGACCTCAGGATTTGAGCTTTTAATCCCCCTCTGGACCATGAATCTCGTGGCATTTTGCATTCTCCCCAGGCTGGGTATTGTGTGCCACCGGGAAGAGCCAAGGGGCAGCCGCTTGCCTGCGGCTCAGCTGAAGTCCTGCCAACCACCCAGCTACTGAGTAACACGGGCGGCCCCGTGCCCGATGTGCACATTAACTCATTTCCACGGCCAGCACATTCCCGTGCCATCCCCTCCGGAGCATCCCCGGTGCGCGGCGTCTGCATCCCTCTGCCTCCGTAGCTCAGAGGGAGGCGGTGCTCCAGGAAGCGGCAAAGCCCCACTGAGTCTTAAAGGGGAGGAAAAGGAGGTGGTGGGAGCTGAGGATGCCGCACTGTGGATCCGGATGCACGTGATGTACAAATGCCGCCCGAAATTGCTCCCCCTGCTTCTGCACAGCGAGACGCGCGGCTGCTTTTCTTCTTCCCAGAACATCTCCTGGGGAGAAGGTAGTGGTATTTATTTGCCTTGCGATTCTGGAGGAATTTTGAGCCTTTGCCAAATGCTGCTTTTTCCACAGAAACCGCAGTGCCCTGATTTTCCATGCGTCCGAGAGCGCCTGCAGACAGAGAGGGGCTGCGTGGTCCGGCAGAGCCTGCGTAGCTGATGGCTCCCGGGATAACGCCGCTGTCCTGCTGCAGAGCCATGCCCAAGAAGAATGATGGTGCCAAAAAGCCGGCGTCGGAGACGGTGCCGGACCAGCGCTGGAAGCTACAAGTCTTCTACCTCTGTTTCTATGGTTTCATGACACAGATCCGGCCCGGGGAGAGCTTCATCACCCCTTACCTGCTGGGGGCTGACAAGAACTTCACAAAGACAGAGGTGAGCTGTGGGCACCCTGCCCCTCACCCTGGTGTCCCCCTTTACAGCCGTGCTCACCATCCTGAGGCTGTCCCTCCGTGGTTCTGGGGTGCACAGGGGTGCCATGTCCTGGGCATGGTGGTGTGTGGTGGCTCGTGGTGGTGCTTTCTGGCCAGGGGAGGTGGTGTGGTGTAGGGCCCTGTCTCACTCGGCTGTGAGGTCACCCTGTCCCCTGAGTCCCAGGCTCAGCTTGCCCTGGCATAAAACCTCGTGCCCAGGCTGGCAGCTGATTTTGGGTGGCAGTGCGTGACCCCTGCGTACCTGAGCAGCCTGTGGGATGGTGGGAGGGTGCTGGGCTGGGAGAAACCATGCCCCATCCCACTGGGGAGACTTTCCCAGGATGGCGCGGTGCACCGCCAGGCCGCTGGCAACGATGGGGTTAGACGAGGAGGGCCCACAATGTCATCGTCTCCCAACTGAGGGATGCTGGCCCCGATCCCAGCCGGCTGCTGAGTCTGTGGGAACGCTGCGTTCCCGGCACGGGAAGGGGCCGAGGCGCAGCCAGACCCCCAGCCGAGCACGCTGCTGGTCACATTCCTCCCCAAGGAGGTGCTGCCACGGGGGTCAGCAGCTGGTGCCCACACAGTCCGCAGGCTGGGGGGCATCCCCAGGGATGTACCCAGCACTCAGCCCCTCCTTGCCCTCACGGCAGGTGACCAACATGATCACGCCAGTGCTGTCCTACTCCTACATGGCCGTGCTGGTGCCCATCTTCCTGCTGACGGACTACCTGCGCTACAAGCCCGTGCTGGTGCTGCAGAGCCTGAGCTACATCTCCATCTGGCTACTGCTGGTGCTGGGCACCTCCGTCCTGGCCATGCAGCTGATGGAGTTCTTCTACGGCATCACCATGGCCGCCCGCATCGCCTACTCCTCCTACATCTTCTCCCTGGTCGCCCCGTCCCGCTACCAGCGGATGGCCAGTTATTCCCGCTCCGCCGTGCTCCTGGGGGTCTTCACCAGCTCCGTGCTGGGCCAGCTCTGCGTCACCTCGGGCAGCGTCTCCCTCCTCACCCTCAACTACGTCTCCCTGGGGTTTGTCAGCTTCGGCCTCATCCTCGCCCTGTTCCTCGAGCGGCCCCGGCGCAGCCTGTTCTTTAACCGGCCCGAGAGGGCTGGCGACGCAGCTGCGCCCACCGAGCTGGAGAGGATGGCCGGGGGGGACGGCAGCGGGGGCACACGGGGCTGGCGGGACATGGTGCTGTGCCGTATGCTGCGGGAGCTGGGAGCGCTGGCCAGGCAGCCCCAGCTCCGCCTCTGGTCCCTGTGGTGGGTCTTCAACTCGGCTGGGTACTACCTGGTGCTGTACTATGCACACATCCTCTGGAATGAGATCTCTCCCACCACGGATAACCGCCGGGTGTACAATGGAGGCGTGGATGCTGCCTCCACGCTGCTGGGTAAACGTGCCTGGGACGGGGACGCTGCGGGTGTGGGGGGACACTCACATCCTGCTGCCTGCTGTGGGAATGGCTGGGGACACCAGAGAGGTGGGGGGTCACAGCTGTCCTGCTGCAACCCCTTGGGAATGGTGGTTCTTACGAAATTTCTGGTGGTTTGGCACTGGGGATGACGTGATGACCACTGGGCTGGGCCCCAGCCTAGGTAGGGCAGGGGATCCTTGAGGTGCTCATGGCATCCTTCATCCCTCCCCAGGAGCCATCGCCTCCTTTGCTGCTGGCTACGTGAAGATCCGCTGGACGCTGTGGGCGGAGCTGGTGATCGGAGTGGTGACAGCATTCCAGGCAGGACTGCTCCTGCTCATGAACTCCACCACCAACATCTGGGTGTGCTATGCTGCGTACATCCTCTTCCGTGGCTCCTACCAGTTCCTGGTGCCTATTGCCATGTGCGTGCTGCTCCTGGGTACCCGCTCCCACCCCAATGGCCGGGTTGATGCCAGGGGTTCACCAGTGCTCCCGTTTTTCCCAGTTTCCAGATTGCTGCCTCCCTCTCCAAAGAGCTCTGCGCTCTGGTCTTCGGGGTCAACACCTTCTTTGCCACCGTGCTGAAGACCATCATGACCATCATCGTGGCTGACAAGAAGGGCTTGGCCTTATCCGTGCATCCCCAGGTAGGGATGGGGGGGCACCTAGGATAGAGGTGGTCCCTGAATGGTGTGGGATGAAGGGAGGCTCCAAGTGCTGTTCTCACCCCTCTCCTCTCTTGCAGTTTTATGTATATTTTGGCTACTTCACGCTGCTGGCCGTGGTCTACCTGCTGGGGGCCATCGGAGTGGGTGTCCGGCACAGCCACCGCAGGCAGCCAGTGGAGCTGGCCCTGGCCAAGGAGCTGTGCCAGCTCCCAGCAGAGATTCCAGCGCAGGAGAAAAGCCCGGAGGCGGACACCGTGCGAGCCTGAGCGCTGGCACCGCGACACCGTGGCCAGCTCTTGGCTCCCGAAGTGAGTGTCGTCATCGTCGCCGTGTGCTTGGTGTCCTGTCGCACTGCTGGTCCTTGGTGCTGGTCTGTCGAGGCTGTAATCCTTGGGACAGGTTTTCTGCTCCGTGAGGACAGGGCTGCGCCCCTTCCCTGTCCCCACACACAGAGCAGGGGCAGGATTCCCACGGTGCCCCCGCCGTGTGCCACGCAGGCGTATGGATGGGGACCCCATCCCGCTGCGTCCCCATCATGGCACGGAGCCAGGCTACAAGAGGATGTTTCTTTATTCAGTGCCTTTAGAAAATGGTTTATAGGACACAACTGACGACAAAAAAATAATATAAAGATCCACAGGCTTTAAATTGCATTAATTACACAAAATACAGTAGACTGTAAGAAATAGAGACTGTGTGACTCGCACAGGTTTTGTGGTAATAGTTTCCATATAATAACAAAAAAAAGCTAGTTACAAATTTCTCTTTTTTCTTTTCCTTTTTTTTTTTTGGTTTTTTTTTTTAGCACCTTGGATTTGCCCACACCAATTCCAACCAGCTTTGCTGTGCCTTTGCCATTCGAGCCCAGCAAAGGTGGCACGGGGAGGGGGGGATGGCAGTGCCTGCCCTTGGTACCACACGTGCTCAACACGCACGCACACAGAGAAACACGTGCCAAGGGCACAGCTGGCCACGCCTCGGGGCCACCCTGTCACCTCTGTACTCGTGCTGGGCTGGCTGTGGCTGTAGCTGGGTTGTGGGAGCACAGCTGGGGGTCCCCAGGGTGCGTGGAGGGGATGGGGGAGACGGGACCCCCACCAGAGCTCTGCTGGCTGGGAGGTGGAGGTGAGGATGATGATGGGATGGTCCTTACCTGGGGAGGATGGAGACCATCTGGGGGAGCCCCAGCACCGCCACGGGACAGTCCCTTGAGTGGGATGCTGGGGTTTTGGCTGGAGAAGACCCCACGGCCTCAGCAGCAGGGATTTGGGTCCAACCCCAAGCCCCTGGTGAGGACAGCATGGGGCCGGGAGGCTGGTGAGAGAGCCCTCACAGGCTTTTGGGGCGGAGCGCCCGCATGGCAGCACTGAAATCGCCCTGCCGAGCATCCTCCCACCCAGCCACCCCAAACAGGGCATCCGAGCAGGGAGGGGAACAAGCTGAAGTGGTTAAATATTAGGAGTTAGAAGAGGAGTGGGAGGAGGAGGAGGAGGAGGAGGAAGGCCACCAGCCCATGGCTGCCCTGCCCCGGGTGGGACCTGAGCCCCTGCCGACCCAGGGCAGGGGCCATGGCAATACTCTTTGGCTTCAGGTCTGCGGGAGAAGGAAACCCTGCGGGTCGAGAGCAGGTGCGTGGAGGGGGCTGAGGGGCCCAGGGGTGCCGGGGTGCAGGCTGGCCCGACCCTCCCTGGGGACACGGGGGTACCCAGGGCGCGCCAGGGCGGGTGTCACTTTTTGGCGGAGGTCATGAAGCTGTTCTCGATGCAGAGGACGATGAAGGTGTGCTGGCAGCTGCTGGCCGCCTGCTCCAGCAGTTTTCCAGAGGCCAGGGAAGAGGCCTGGCCGGTGACCGCGCGCTCCTCTGTCCGCCACGTCTCACAGTAACTCTCGGGCAGGCGCCGGCCCTTGGCATCCGAGCCGTGCCAGACGCTCTTCTGCGGCCTGGAAAGGTGAAAGGTGGGGGGCTGCTGCTGCCTCGCCGTGCTCCAAACCCCATTTCCCCATCGCTCGATCCTGCACTCACCATCCCGCATCCCGCAGGACATCCCGGCCGTCGAAGGAGAGGATGCGGGCGCCGGCTCGCAGCGGAGCCCCGCTGCCCGTGAAGAGGGCTTCCCAGTTATTGAAGAGCACTTCATCCTGGTGGGAAGGGTGGGAAAATGGAGGAGGGGGTTTGGCCCTGCCTGCACTCCAAGAGCATCCCAGAAGCTGCAGGCAGCCTCTGGGAAGGGGATGCTTCATGATGGACGAGGGCTTTGGTATGCTCTGCATCCCAGACCTTGGCAGTGCTGGATTAATAGTTGGACTCCATGACTTAAAGGGAATGACTCTGTGATCCTATTGTATGATCCCTCGGAGCTCAGAGAGCATTGGGAAGGGGATGGGGACGCACATACCCGGAGGTTGACGATGGGGACGGCGGCGCGGTCGGCCCTGCGCACGATGCTGTAGAGATCCTGCAGGCGCGAGGAGAGGAAGGCGCGGAAGGTGCCGGCCAGCCCGACCTGCCGGGCTTGCTGGAAGCACTGGAAATCGGCGCCCCGGATGCCGCGCATGCCGCCGCTCAGCGGGGTGTTCAGGGCCACCAGGTGAAGCTGCCGAGAGGGGACAACGGGGCTTGAGGGGCACGGCTTCGGCCACCACCGTCAGCTCCCCTCGGCCGGCTCGCGGCACTCACGGCGGGCTGGAAGTCCTGGTGCACGTGGGCGGCCACGGGCGCGGGATCTGGCCGGCGGTGGATGTAGTAACCGTTGATGAGCTCGTGCTGGTGGTGGAGCAGGGGCTGCTCGGGCAGGCGGTGCTGGTTGGCCACCACCTCGTCCCCACGCCAGGGACGCGCGGTGGCCGGGGGGACATGGTTGCGGAGGGGGTGCAGGGGCCCGCGGGGCTGAGGGCCGGCGTAGTGGAGGGTGGGCGGCTTGTCGTACACCTCGTTGTCCTGGGGAGGGGGACACGGGATGAGGGGGGTGTGGTGCCCCACGTGGGGATGGGGATGGAGATGGAGAATGTTGAGGATGGATGGAGATGGTTGTGGTTGGATGGAGATGGGAATGGGGATGGTTGTGGTTGGATGAAGATGGGGATGGGGATGGTTGGGGTTGGATGGAGATGGGGATGGGGATGGTTGCAGATGGAGATGGAGAATGTTGGGGATGGATGGGGACGGTTGTGGTTGGATGGAGATGGGGATGGGGATGGTTGCAGGTGGGGATTGGATGGAGAAGGAGATGAAGACAATTGTTGATGGATAGAGATGGTTGGGCATGGAGATGGCATGAGGATGGATGAGGATGGAGGATAGGGATAGGATTGGGATGGAGGATAGGGATGAGGATGTGCACGGGGAACAGATGACTCACCAGAGCCGAACTGGGGATCAGGTTGTGCTCCTCCAGCTGCAAGGGCATGGCACATCAGATCCCAGCTGCCCCCCTCTCCTCTTCCTCGCGCAGGGGTGCGGGGACCCCGAGCATCACCAAGAGTCACCACCGAGCCCCCGGGGCGGTGCTGTCCGCGCTCCCCTGGAGCCAGGCGGTGCAGCCCTGGCCGGGGTGCCCCTCCGGCCCCCCCCACTCACCAGCACCCTGCGGAAGCCCCCGCGCAGGCGGACGTAGAGCTCCTGCCGGTCGGTCAGGAAGACGAGGCCGCCCTCGGGCAGCTCGTGCGCGGCGCTCAGCATCGCCTGGTACGTGGGCACGGCCCGGAGCTGCAGGCACAGCCCGGAGCGGGGCTCAGCGATCGACTGCCTGCACCACAGGCAACCCCTGCCCGGAGCCCCGACTCACCCCCAGGGACGTCCCGCTAGTGCCCGGTGGTCCGGGGGGTCCTGGTGGTCCCGGGGGTCCAGGGATGCTGACAGCTGTGGGGGAAGGAGGGTGAGATGGAGGGGGATGCAGCACAGGGAGGAATGCAGAGCTGCAGGGGGGGATGCAATAGAGCAGGTACTCACCTTGTCTCTGGGGACCTGGGAAGGAGGGTGGTCCGGGCGGGCCAGGGGGGCCAGGAGGGCCAGGGGGGCCCTGCCGCCCCTCGTATCCAATCCCTGGGGGACCCTGAGGTCCTGGAGGCCCCGGTGGCCCAACAATGCTGTCCCCCTTGGGACCCTGGGCAGTGTGAGAGAACATCTGTTGGAGCAAAGCCCCCGGAGATGCCGCCCCTGCTGTGCCCCCCTTCACTCCTTACCCCATGGGGTACTCACCGGCATCCCGGGGTATCCCTGGGGCCCTGGAGGCCCTGGAAGTCCAGAGACTCCAGGACCGTAGAGTGGGGTGTTGCCTGGCTCGCCCTTCTCACCCTTGGGACCTGCATCGCCCTTGTCACCCTGTGGGATGGCACAGCCTTAGCGTGAGCAGCTGGGGTGCACTGGGTACCCCAAATCATGCTGGGTTCCAGCCACAAGTGTTCAAAGGGCTTACCCGCAGGCTGGCACCGAAGTGACTCGGGTCATAGGGGAAGTGGCCTGTGGAGAGAGGGAGAGGAGGGGAGAGGAGCCGGGATGGGCACGAGCTACCCCTTGCTCGATTCTGCCAGTGGGGCCCAGTCACCTACCTGGGGGTCCTGGGGGTCCAGTGTCACCTTTCTCTCCCTTTTGTCCTGGGAACTGGTGGAAACCTGTGGGGAGCAGCAGAGATGCCATCTCAGAGCTGCAGCTCTAAGGGAGGGACGGGGTTTTCCCCCAGCCCTGCTTTGTCCCAAACTTCCCAGAGGGGGCTGAGAGAGGGACACCCCCTTACCAGGGAACGCCTGATGGCCGGAGTCGCTGAAGGCCTGTGGAGATGCAAAGGAAGTGGCTGAAGAGACAGCAGCATCCGCGGGACCCCCCCCTAATGCTGGTGACAGTCCCACGTGCCAGCCCCAGGAGGGATGCCACCAGAGCGTCCTCAGTGCCCTCCAGGCAGGCAGGGGACACTGGGGGCCCAGTCACCAGCACGTCCATCATGGTGGCCGTGTCGATACTCACATTGCCATTGTTGTAGACTACGCTGCCAGGTGGCCCAGGGGGCCCAGGGGGTCCTGGGGGGCCCGGGGGACCCTGTGGGCGATGAGAAGATTTGTCAAGGTCCTGCAAAGTGGACAGTCCCCCCATGAAGGGGGACCCCGGCACCATGTGCTGCCCCAAGGGGGCAACCAGCCCCTGAGCGAGGGAGACGTGTGCCCTCTGCCTAAGGGATTGGGGTCTTCGGGGAGACCCTCGGGGTGTGTGCCCCGCCCTGCAGGGCCAGCAGCTGGGGGGTCACAGCAGCGCTCACCCGCAAGCCCAGCGCGTCCGCGGGGTCTCCCTTCTCGCCCTTCAGCCCGTTCATGCCGGGGCGTCCCTGTGGATGAGCAGCACAGTGAGCCTCGCCCCCATCCCCCTGCCAGCCCCTGGTGTCACATCCGATGCTCCAGAGTCACCTCTGACACCCTGGCATCACCTCCGACACCCCGGCACCGCCCCATCCCTCAGGGACATGGCAGGGTTTGGGGTTCAGCGGGTGCAGGACGTGCAAACTGGGAGGGGGATGCGGTGGAGGCGATGGCCGAGGACACAAACAAACCGGGAGCAGGTCTTACGGGTCTGCCCGGAAAGCCGATCTCTCCCTTCATCCCTGCTCGTCCCGGGGGACCCTGGAAGGGAGAGAAGACGAGGATGAGGGTGCTCAGTATGGGGGCACCCCCTCTGCCTAGGATCACTCCCATCCCTCCCCGTGGGACACAAGGAGGAGGAGGCTGACGGTGACTTACCGATGGTCCCATCGGGCCCCGCAGCCCCGGCTCCCCCTGCAAACAATGGACAGGGAAAGGGCATCACCACTGGGACCACCTGGCACGTGTCCTGTGGGGACATGCCCCCCCTTCCTGCCAGGCACCCACCTTGTCACCTTTCACCTTGGCAGTGACCACGGTCCCATCAGGGCTGATGATGACGCCGGGCTCCCCCTTCTCCCCCTGCGAGAGAAGAGGAGGTGGGAGGGGACACGGAGGGACCGGGCTCCCTCCCGTGACAGGGCTGGTGTCACCTGGCGGCCAGGTAGAATGGGGGACCAGGAGTGTGACCACCTCATGAGGTGCAGGTGGCCTGCAGCAGTTACCTTCAGCCCCGGGGCGCCCTGGGGACCAGTTGACCCCCGGTCTCCTTTCGGTCCCACCGGACCCTGCAGGAAGGACCCAGAGCCCACGTCATTCCCAACCCACCACAGGCAGGCCCCAAACTCCCCCTCCACCACCACCACCACTCTGCAGCAAAGCGCAGCAGGACCGGCAACCAGAGCTGTCACCAGGGCCGCACCCGTGGTCCCCAGATGTGTCACCGACTCACCGGGAAGCCAGCGTGGCCTGGTCTGCCCTGCAGAGAGAACCAGAGATGCTCCTAAGAGCAAACCCCCTCTTTCCAAAACACGGGGTGCTTCCTGGCACTGCTGAGGGGTGGGCATAGGTGGCAGGAGGGCACCTACCTCTGGACCAGGAAAAGCCACCAAAGACTTCTGCAAAAAGAGACGAAATGAAGTTTTCCCCCTGATCTTGGCTCTGAGCGTCAGAGCTGCTGGTGAGGTCTCCCTCACAAGGGTTCCTGGGAATACCCCTTCCCCTGCCCTGTGCCGAGCCAGGTGCCACCACTTACATCCTCACTGGAGACAGTGATCACCTGTCCAGGGGGCCCAGGCGGGCCGGGGGGACCGGGCAGCCCCACACCATCTTGGCCTCGCTCTCCCTGGAAGATACAAGCCATCAGCCCAAGGCCACCGCTGGCTGGTCCCTGTCCCCAGCCTGGTGGCACCTACCTTCTCACCGGCGCTGCCTTTGTCACCTTTGGGGCCCTGGAAAGAGGAGCAGGGGGAGTGAGCATCACATGGAGCTGGACGCTGGCTCCCAAGCAGAGACCCCCTCCCACCTCCGGCTCAAAAAAATCCTTCAGGCACCCCAACTGTGCCTGGAGCTCCAGGCAACGAGCCAGGCTGCCATGATTTTGGGTGGAAGTGGTGGCCAGTGGGGCGGCAAGGTGGTGGGGACAGGATCCTGAGGAGCATGGGCACCCCCGGCACGTAGTGAGCCGGGTCCCACAGCGAGGAGGGGGAATTTTGGCTGCTGGGGATGGAGCTGCTGCGATCAAGGGTGCCCTGCATGGAGTGGGGGGGCCTTCTGGAACTGGGGGGCTGAGCCTCCTACCTGTGGTCCAGGGAAGCCCTCCAGGCCAGGGCGGCCGTCCACACCAGGCATGCCAGCATCTCCCTGCGGTGGGAGTGGGAAAGGGCAGGATGCAGCCCCAGGTCGGGGAGCACAGGGGTGCTGCCCACTGCCCTGCACGCCCAGGTGCTGCTGGCACAAGGCCATCCCAATCTCCCAGTGCTCCTACCTTCGGTCCTGGCAAGCCGGGCTGTCCGGGACTGCCGACCTCTCCCTGCAAGGAAAGAGGTGTCAGAGGCAACCCTACAGGCTGCCTGCAGGCATCCTACATGGATGGAGGCAGGAGGGTGCTGGGAGGCTTGGAAGGGTTCCTCACCTTCACCCCCGGCAGTCCCGGCACACCCTGCAAGCAACAAGGGAACCATGAGCATTGGGTGATGGCAGGGAACACCCCAGGGAGCCCAGGATGGAGAGGAGGCAAGGGGCAGGAACAGCCCTACCTGTGGTCCTTCAGGTCCAGGTGGTCCAGGGGTGAATGACAGCCCTGAGCCCTCCATGTCACCCTAAATGTGGGGAGAAGGGGCTGAGCTGTGTCCGTCCCCGGCTCCAGCCCATCCCACCCCATCCCTGCAGTGACCACTCACAAATCCAGCCTCGTAGCCTGGCCCCGGTGGTCCCGGGGGGCCGGGGGGCCCTGGCTGCCCTCGGGGTCCGATGGGCCCGGGAAGGCCAGCTAAGCCCATTTCTCCTGGGGGTCCTGCTGGTCCTGTTTCTCCTTTGTTGCCCTGCAAAGGGGACGAGAAAGGGACAGATGGAAGGCGGCAGTGGAGCCTGCAAGCGGGAGGCACAGCATCCCCGCCCAAATCCCCTTTGGGACAGGACACGGATGCTCTTCCTGATGCTCCCCTTTGGGACAGGACACGGATGCTCTCCCTGATGCTCCCCTTTAGGACAGGACACGGATGCTCTCCCTGATGCCCCCCTGTCTCGGGGCTTTGTGGGAGGGGGCACTGCCCAGCTCGGGCACCCTTCATCCCACCAGCTCGCCGTGTAATGTCCACAGCGGCCACCAGAGGCTCGTCTAAAATCATAAATGGGAATGTTTTTGCACGCGGGGCTGGCTCTGCTGCTGCAGCAGAGCTCAGTGCCAAGAAGGGATGCTCGCAGGCATTCCTGGGATTGCGATGGGTCTGGAAGCAACAGGATTGGACCTCACACACGCCGCCACCCCATCTGCCCTCTGGGTGCTGCAGAAGTGCAGAAGGTTAGAATTAAGGTTAAGAAATCTTAATTTTTGAGGTTTTTGGCCCCAGCTCAGGCTGCAGTGGATGGTCATCCCAAGGGGCAGCATCCCAGCTCTAAAGGGCTCCCAACAAGCCTTTATTTCCACCCTTGGGGATGTAGGTTGGAATGAAGCTGGCAGGAGAGAGTGATGCACAGAAGATGGGGTGGTTTCCAGTGGCGTGTGGGCACCCCCCAAGGAAACTCTCTTCTGCGTCTTGAAACACCCCCTTGGCTTTCCTGCCCACTTCCTGGCGTGGCAGTGCCTGGAGCAAATCCCAGGCAGGGCGGCAGGAGCGCGGCGAGCATCCTTTGTGGGGTCAGCAGCTCCATGCACCCTTGAGCTGTGGCACTGATCTGGGAGGAACCCAAACAGCAGCACCCCCCCTCCCCACTCCTGTGCCAGATGGCCCCTCCGGGCAACATCCCTGCCTCCAGTCTGCAATGGAGAACCCAAAAAAGCCCCAGCCCAGGCACGCTACCTTGGGTCCCGGTAGGCCAGGGAGGCCGAGGTCACCCACGTCGCCCTGGGAAGGAGAAGGAGGGAGAAGAGGGTGTGAAGAAGCTGCCCAGCTCCAGGCAGCAGCAGAACGGTGCTGCCCAGCGCAGGAACTGGGACCTCCCAGAGATGGGCCTGGGGTGCCAGCTGCCCTGTGGGACCTGCTCCTGGGGCACATGGGACAGGGGACACTCACCCGCTCTCCTTTGGGCCCCGGCTGCCCGGCCTCCCCGTCTCTTCCTGGAGGACCCTGAGGACCCTGTAAGATCCCAGGAGCTGGTTCCAGCACAGGAAAACCCCGTGGGGCTGGTGGGCACTGAGCCCCCCGCCACCACAGGGCGGCCCTGGGATGGGTCCCCTTGGCCACCCCATAGACCTACCACTGGCCCTGGGGGCCCAGGGATCCCGTCCCTGCCCGGCAGCCCCGGTGGTCCCGGCAGGTCCGTGCGGTTCATCCCGAACCGTCCTGGCTCCCCTGGCAACCCGGGCACGCCAGGTGGCCCTGGGGGACCAGGTGGCCCTCGTGGACCCTAGAAGAAACGTGGGGGGCCGTGGCTGGGAGCGTCCCCTCGCTCTCAGGCGGCAGGACAGGCACTCAGCCCCACTCACCCGCAGGCTCTCCAGGTCACCGCCGAAGCCAGAGCCCTCCATGTCGATGAAGGTCTGGGGGAGAAGCACGAGGGTGGTGTCAGGGCACCTGGTGGCACTGGGGCTCGCCCAGGGGCTGGTGGCAGCGCTCCGCACCTCCGTGGCTTGATGGACCCCCCATCCCTCAAATCCCTGTGTCCCGGGGGGCACCCACCAGCTTGTCGTTCTTGGAGGAGGGTCCTGGTGGTCCCGGAGGGCCAGGTGGTCCAGGGGGTCCCCTTGGCCCCACGCCTGGGTCACCCTGGCACAGAGGAGAGAGCGCGGTTTGGGGGTGCAGCCAAGCGGGGGGTGAGAGGAAGGGGGGGGCACGTTCTGCCCCCCAACACCGGCACTCACCTTCTCCCCCTTCAGGCCCGGCTCCCCTGGCATCCCGGGGAACCCTGGGGGCCCCGTTTCACCCTGCAAAGGGGAGCAGTGGGGGGTCAGCAGGCGGCAAGGCAAGGGGGTGGCTGTCCCCCATCACCCCATCACCCCTCACCCCACTTACAGGTTTGCCGTCCTCGCCAGGATCTCCCTAGGGATGGCAGAGAGGGGACAGGTCAGCGTGCACGTGGGTAGGGTGGGGGGACAGGGGACACCCTGTCGGGGGGGAATTGACTCACAGGCTCGCCGTCCCTGCCAGGGGCTCCGTCCTTCCCCGGTGGCCCTGAGGGGCCGGTGACCTGCTCCACCACCGAGCCATCGGCGTGCCGAGAGAGGGTCCCGGGCGGTCCAGGGTCACCTGGTTCTCCTTTTTGGCCCTTAGAGCCAGGGTAGCCAAAGCCAGCACTGCCCTGGGGAGGGGAGGGAGACGGGGATGGGCGGCAGGTCCCCGAGGTGGCAGCCCAGGCAGGGCACGGCTCTGTGCCAGCTCCCCCAGCGATGCTCACCTTGACGCCCAGGTCTCCTTTCTCCCCCTGAGGATCAGAAACAGAGAGGAGCGTGTGTCAGACACAGACTCGCCGCTGGCACCCTCGAGCCCCCAGGGACCAGCTCTCACCCACCTTCTGACCCTTGACACTGCCTGGCCCCACGATGCCACCGGTCCCCGAGTCCCCTTTCAAGCCACGTTCACCCTTCTCCCCCTTTTCGCCTTTCTGGCTGGTGCCTGTGGGAAAGGAGAAGGACCCGGCTGTGTTTGGGGACGGCCACACCACCATGTCCCCACCTGTGTGCCCCGGGCAAGGGGAAAGCTGCTGGAATTACCTCCCGTGGAGACTCGCAGCGTCTCCTCCACCCTGGTCCTCTCGGCCTGCTGCGGGGACCCCCCGCCTCTCCTGGGGCCACTGCTCCCCGCCACGGGGGGGGAGGTCACGGGGACAGCATCCAGCAGCCCCGGGACACCCTGCGCCAACAACGAGGGGACACCACGGCGCCGTTCACCTCCCAGTGCCTTCCCGTAAGGGACAGGCCCTGGGGCGCCGTCGAGCACCGCGTGACCTCGGCCAAGCAGGGCGCTCAGCCCTCCTCATCACTAGAATTTTGGGGTGCCACCCTGAGTGCAACACCCGCGGGCAGCAACTCACCTCGACCTTGCCCGAGGGTTGCTGTCCACCTTCCATCCCGCTGCCAAAATCCCCGGAGACCTGCGTTTGCCCGTGGAGAAGGGGTGAGGGCTGAGCTGGGAGCACGGTGGGGACACCCAGCCGTGCTGCCAGCGCTCACCTCCGCGTCATCCTCCTCTTCCTCGCACTGGTGCTCGGCCGCCCGCGGGTCCCCTCGGAGCTTCAAATCCGCAATCACCCCCTGGAAGGAGACCACGGACGGGTGGGGGACACGGACAAGCCACCCGGCCGTGATGTGACCTGCCGTGCCACTCGGCCACCGCGTCCTCAATTGGGAGAAAAAGGATGAATGGGATCTGCTCTGAGAGCTGAAGAGGTCACCACCCAGCTGGGGGCGTTTGCTTGTGAGAGGAATTGATACAATTTTTAATTTATATATAAAGTATATATTTATAATATATTTATTATATAACTTCATCTACTTATAATTCATTCATATTATATCACAGTCAGCCTGGCTGAACTGCGACTGCCCCTGATCCTTGTTTTCCTAAGCCCATCACGTTTCCTTGCCTGGACGTGGCGCGCTGTGCTTTCAGGCCAGCTCAAATATTATTTTAGGTGTCTTGCCCAAATAAGAGACACCGAGGGGGAGGTATCTCCTCTCTGAGCTCGCTTCCCAGTGTGGTCCCCGGCTCCTCCCCGCTGGGATCAGACAGATGGGCAGCATCCCAGCTTGGCAGACTCCCATCCCGACAGCATCGCTGTGTCCCACCCTGCAGCGAGGACCCAGCCTGGGCTCTGGGATGTGCTGGGATGACCCCGCTTGCAGTGGGAGCTGTGGGGTTCAGGCTGGTACCCACACCCCCTCTCCTGCTGAGGCTGGGATGCTACAGGGGTTTGCCTGGAGGCAGCATCCTTGGGACGGGGTTTGTGGTGGTTTCTTGTATAAACAAGTGGCCTGGATGCACACACTGCTTGCAAAACACAAATAAATAGTAAGGAAGTGCAGATTATCCCAGGAAATACAACACGTGGGCTGCAGGACCTGCCAGCTGTCCTTGCGTGGGGCAGGGCAGTCGGCTGTGGCCAGGGAGCCCTCGGGAGAGGAAAAACAAGGAGCACAGCCAAAAGATCCCTGTAAAAGCTCTGCTGGGTGTCTGGCCAGGTCCTGGCCACTACCTCAGCTCAGCCCACGTGGCACCAGCTCCGGCACATGGCTTTTCAAGCCATGCTGGTGGTGCTGGGCAGGGACTGCAAGGCTGAAACCTGCGGCTTTCCAGAGGCACAGGAAACAAGCCAGTTCCAAGCCCTGAAGCGAGGCAGTCCCACGAGGGATGGTTATAGGGGCCCTTTGCAGCCTCTTTGTGCCCATAAACAGGGCAGCAGCACCACAGATCTTAGGTTGAATCCATGGATAGATCATGGAATCATTAAGGCTGGAAAAGCCCTCTAGAACCATCGAGTCCAACCATTAACCCAGCACTGCCAGGTGCCACACTAAACTGTGTCCCCGAGTGCCACATCCAGCTGCAAACAAACCCTCCTGCCAGACCCCAGCTGAGACCCCATTTGCACCCCTGAGAGCTGCTGTCCCAGGGGCTTCCGTGTCACCCGCAGGCTTTGCCCCTCCAGGTCTCCTGCCACGGCCACAAAGGCGACTCAGGAAGGAGCAGAGGTGCCAGGACACCCCTCCAGCTGCCTCCCAGCAAGTTCATCCTGAGGCTTGACCCGGGGCCAGTTTTTAATCCGCTTGATGCCCCGTTAGTTCCAGATAACGCGAGGCAGGGCTGGCCAGTGATGGAAACACCACGGGGCAGTCAGATGCCGCTCGCCTCTCACTCAGCCAAGGCCTCCTTCCTTCCACGGCCAGCTATTCCCCACGGGAAAACCGGGGGCGGGCAGTGGGACTGGGGCTTGGCAAGCCGGGGAGCATCACCTGCCGAAAGGATCTGCTCCGCTCCAGGCCGTGCCTTCCACACGGTGCCAAACCCCTCCGGCCGGGGAGAGGAGCTCCTGCACAGCCGTGACCTGGCCCTCCCAGCATATTCAAGAGCAAAAAAATTGCTCTTCAAGAGTTGCTCTTCAAGGGACTAATCCGAATCCCAGTGCAAACCAGTTTGTAGCCCATCAGTGATTAACCCCTTCCTGGGGGAGCTTTCCCTGCCCAAAGCCATTCCAGTGGGAATGTGGCAGTACGGTCAGGATGTTTAAGCTCAGAAAAGTGCTTTGCAAAACTCCACAGGAAAAACACCGCTCCCCTTAGCAGAGCCTCTGTTGCTGGGCAAATCCTGCTCAGCCCAGGATAAACCTGAACATTCCTCTCCTCGAGTCCTGCAGGGGATTTCCATGTCAGCTGGGCATTTTCCCCACACTTTCCACAAACCTTATCTGGAACACGAGTCCTGCTCAAAGCACGGGCTGAGCTATCACATCCTTCCTCACTCTCTGAAGCCTTCCTGGAGATACCTCCCAACATCAGCCAGCAAAGATATGCTCCAGCCCGAGCATTTTTTCCATCTAAGAGAGACATTTTCCCAGCCAAACCAGCTTCTCCACCAAAGGAGCTGGGTATTTTTAGCAACGGGCAGATCTGAAGAGGCTCCATGCGTTTGCTGGGAAAAGGCAATGGTGGGAGCTGCATGGCAACCCCATGTCCTCCCGCCAGCCCAGCTTGAGAACCTGGCCTTGGTGAGCCCCAAGACAATAAATCAGTGGCATCTCAAGCCACGTCTCAGGTGTCCCCTTCCCCAGGGACACACTTGGAGCTGGTTGTCTTCTGGGCATGGGCTGTGTCACATCTCTCCAGGCTTCTGGGAAACACCCCTTGGGGTGACCCGAGCTCTTACCTGGTATTTATCCGGGTCAGCCCCTCCAGCCTGAGCAACAAAGAGCCCGGAGCCCTCTTCCAGCTCCATCTCATCCGGGGAGCGCTCGAAGCGGACGCGCTCGTGCTCCTCGCAGTCCAGGTAGAGGACGACTTCCTCCTCCTCCACGCTGATGGCGAAGCGCGTCCACTGGTTGAGGAGGGTGGGCACGGTGAAGGTGGCGGCCGGGTAGGAGCTGGGCGAGCCCGGCTCCGTGTAGTAGAAAATGATCTGCTGCTGGCCCGCCCGCAGCTCCGAGAGCTTGACGCCCACGTAGATGATGCTCTGCGAGGAGTCCGTGACGGCAAAGAGCACGCCGGCCCGGGGCGTGGTGGGCTGGATGTGGAACAGCAGGGAGAAGTCCCGGTAGAAAGGGCTCGGCAGGTGGTACCGGGCCACCTGGCCCGTGTTGGCATTGGGACCGAAGACGTAGCCAGGGTTGTTGTCGGGGCCATAAATTCTGTGGATCTCCTCTGTGGGCGGGTCCCCGATCAGCTCCAGCAGGCTGAGCTCGGCACTCAGGTTCTCTGCAAGGAGGAAGCGCAGGGGATGGCCTCAGCCAGGCATCAAGGACGGTCACTCGGCAAGGACAGCCCTGCCCGTGCCTCCCAAACGCCCCGTCCTTCAGTGGCTCCCTTCGCTCACCCTCCCCAAGGTTTGTGCGCTGGCCAAGGCAGTGACCTTGAGCTGGTCTCACCACATCGTTCGGATGCGTCTCCCAAAATGCCCCCCATTCCCAGCTGCTGGCCCTCCAGCCTCAGCTGGGACATCACTGAATCATAGCGTGACTCGTGTGGGAACGGACCTCAAGGATCACCTCATTCCAATCCCCCTGCCCTGAGCAAGGACACAACCCACTGGACCAGGTTACTCAGATTCCCTGCGACGGGATAAAACCAAAGGGTCTTGCCCATGGTAGGGGGATCCACCAGGATGCTGAACCACCGTGGAGCCCCAGGGAAATGCGTTGCATCCATACTCATTCCGGGATCACAGTGACCCCTCGCGTCATTCCGGGACAAGATCCTACGGTCACCCCAGCTGGGAATAAATCAGAGCCATCCCCTCACAACACCCTGGGAACGCAGCTCAGGCCAGCTGAGCTTCCCAGATGCTCTCAATTTGGAGGTCGCCTCCTTTCCCAACTCCTATTGAGAATTAGGGAATTAGGGAAGTTCTGCTGGAGACCGTCTCTCCTACCCGGCGCAGCTGAACATCTGGTCGGGGCGAGCCAGCGCTGTGTCCGCCAGCTCCCGTTGTTCTGGCAGCCAGCACATCCTCATCGCCCACACACCGGGCGCTGGATTCCTCCTCTCCTATGTCAACCGCTCGGGGCCGGTGCCAGCTCCATGGGAGTGAGCACGCCCGGTGCTTTTTAACCTCTCCTTTCCTGGGAGGGAGGAAACCCGACCACCCTGGCTCCGAAGCTGCTGGGCCATCTGCACTGGGGAATGGATGCTCAGTGCTGAGTTTGGGCCCCATCCCGAGCCAGGAGCGGGAGCTGAGACAATTCAGTGTCCCCAGGTCCATCCCTGATTTTCATGTGAGCAATGGGCACTGGGGGGAATCGGAGGTGTATCCTGAGGTATCCTGGGCTGAACCCAGGAGGATCAGCCAGGAACCTCCACTCAGCTCTAGAGCCAGGCATTGTCCTGCAGAGCTCTTAAAAAAAAGAGAAAAAAGGAAAGAAAAAAGAAGGAATCAGCCCAGCCTTGCCCAGCCCAAAAGGAAAACAAGTCTTTTGGGATGGTGATGAAAACCTGGATGCCTCTTCCAAAGCCTGGGGGACATGGAGCATTCCCAGGCTCCCCCCACTGCCAAGCCCCAATGCCAGTGCCAGCCCCACGACAGGGACCCAGCAGTAGGGACATTAGAAGTACCACCAACTAAAGGTGGGGGCAAGTTTTTGCTCTGCCAGAGCCAGACCCACTGATCCTCTGAAGCTCTGGCTCTGAAACTGCTCTGTGTCCACCCTGCTCCCCAAGCCCCCAGCCTCTCCCAACCCTGGTACCCCAAAACCGAGCACCCAGCTGGGAGAAAATCTCCCTCCTGGTTTTCCGCCAGTTCTAGCACCTTCATCTGCCCTGCACTGGGATCAGGCTTCCCCATGGGGCATCCCCAGTCTGCTCAGAGGAGAACCTCTGGATCCTGGAGTCCGGCACCCTTTCACTCCCAGATGTGCACAGCCCTGGACCAAAACTGATGAGGTGAGTGAGTGGGGCTCCCCCAGACTCTCAGCCTGTCACCCACCCTTGTGTCACCCCATGTTCAGCACCTCACAAGCTCGTTCCAACTGCAAATGCCAGGATGCAGGGATTGCATTTATCTGGGGCTGGAGGAAGCCAGATTTGCAGCAGCTTTAAGGGAAAAGGAAACCAGAGCTTCCTCCCGGGGGTCCACACGGGTGTAAGAGCCAGCGCTGCAACTCCTGCAGCCAGAGAAGTCATTGTGTCCCCCCAAGGGCTCAGGATGACGGGGACACGCTGAAAGAGGCTTTTGTTAGCAGGGCAGTTTTCAACCATTCTCCCCTTGGAGCTGCCGCTGGCTCTGGGAGTCTCCCTCCTCCTCAGACATGCCACTCGCCCCCGAGTCTGGGGTGGGAGCTGGGAGCCAGCACTTCCCAAAGCAAAGGGACTTTTTCCTGCGTGACAGAGGCTGGATGGGGACTGGGGAGCAGAGGGATAAGGGCAGAGCCCTTCAAATGTCTGCTCCCCTACAAAAGCCAAGTGCCCCTTCTCATCCCCAAACCTTTCAGGCCACGTCTGCTTTTTCCAAAGGGCATCCAGAGCCCAAATACCGCAGCCCATCGTCCCAAACTGGCAGTGCCCACCACAGAACATGGAGAGATGGCGGGGGCCGCAGTGGGTTTGGTGCTGGCACAGGATGGCCGTGGGGACGTCTCTGGACGCAGTGATTCTGCCGTTGGAAACATCCCCAGGATGCTCCAAGCCACCTTCCCGCTCTGCCGTGACCTTCCTGGCAGGCCTGAGCCCAGGCTGCCAGCGTGGGACTCGGGGGACCCCCAGCACACAGCAGCACCTCAAGTCACTCCATGGGGTGCACCACAGCCCCCACATTCCCCACTCATCCCGACACTGTCCCTGCAAGCAACCACAGTGCAGTCCCGGACGGGAACGCGCCTCCTCTCCGAGCGTCCCCATGATCCCAGTGCATCCCCCCCGCGAACAGAGCCTCTTTGACACCTCTTAGAGGGGACCCTGTGTGTGACCCTGGTTTGCCAGCCCCCAGTCTCGGCATTCCTCCTCGGCATCTCCCAGCCACCCCCCGAGGGCGCAGGGGTCGGCACGGGAACACAGCCTCATTCAGAGGCTTTGGCAGGGGGGAGCTCCAGCTTTTATCCTGACTGCATTTCTCCAAGCACCAGTCACCCCTCGCTCCCGTCTTTCACCCCTCTGCCCTGTCTGGGTCGCTGGCTGACACAGAGGAAGGTCACAACCACCGAATGATGAAGCTGGAGGCGAAGTAACCTCTCCCACTTTTCCAAGCAGCAGGGATCAAACATTAGCCGCCGCCGGGTGAATCATTAACCCCAAAGGGCTGCTCCGGGAGAGGGGAGCATGCGGGCATGGCTGAGGGTCACCTTGAAACCTCCTCACCACCACGGTGCTGCGGCTGGGTGGTCATGGGGTCTGGTGGTGATCATTGCCCCGTTCCTGCGGGGAGCTGCCAGCTCTCCAAGTGCCCCAGTCCCAGGATGGACACCCCAAAGCCCCGTGGCACCTGGGAACTGGCCCTGAATGCCAGCACGATGCGCTTGGGGAGCATCCCCTGTGCTGGCCACTGTGATTCACAGGGAGCGATGCTCAGCCTTGTGGAGGGAGCCAAAATAAGCTGGTTCCGTATGGAAAAGCCAAGGCTGGATGGAAAGCGGTTTTGGACTCGGCATGGGCACAAGGCAGAAGCGTCCCCCAGTGCCTGGGGGAGTCTGGGCAGGGGAGACACAACACAGGGGTGTCTCCCAGCCACGTTACCTGCAGAAGCATTAATAAAGACACAAGAAAACCCTTCATCCTCCTCAGGGAGAGCATCGCAAGGCAGAGGCAGGCGCCCACCGGCCAAGTGAGTCCAACACAGGTCTCTGACAGCCTCGCAGAAGCCCTGGCACGGTGGGGGGGTTACGGGGACCGAGGGGCTACAGCCGGGCAGCAGCAGCAAGCAGAGGAACCACTCCAGGTAGCGATGGCACCGCGACTCAAGCAGCCCCTCCCACTCATGCAAAGCCGCCCGAATTTCCTCCTCGCCGCCGTGCCGGAGGTAATTTGGCAATCGGACGTGGCTGGTGCCCAGCACGCTGCAGAAGGGCAGGTGGGTCGGGATGGGCTGGCAACGGCCAGCCACTGGCATCAGTCCCGGAAAGAAGGATGCGAGCCCCGCGCCGCCACTCCCGTAGAGTCGCATGGTAGCGGTTAGTAAATCGAACTCCAGAGGGACGGAGTTATCGGCAACAGGAGGATCCACACCCTTATCCACCCTCTGGATAGGCCAAGCGGGGCTCTGGCTCCCATTCCTGCTGGCCAGAGCCAGCCCCCGGTGGCCGGCGCCGTGCCATAGGTTCGGTGATGCTCTACGGAGGTGCTGGGGAGGTTGTGCCGAGGGGTCCTGGAACGGCACCGCCCGCTCACGGGTACTGTCACCTGGTGAGAAAGGAAAAGGGGCACTACCTGGCTGGGGACCCGCTGGTCTCTGCAAGGACACCTGTGTCTCCACTGCTGTGGGAGTCCCCGTCCCCAGGAGCTCTGGGTTCTCAGTGGTCACCACCCTCTGGAGCTGTGGGTTCTCGGTGGTCCCCAGGAGCTCTGGGTTCTCAGTGGTCACCACCCTCTGGAGCTGTGGGTTCTCGGTGGTCCCCAGGAGCTCTGGGTTCTCAGTGGTCACCACCCTCTGGAGCTGTGGGTTCTCGGTGGTCCCCAGGAGCTCTGGGTTCTTGGTGGTCACTGTCCTCAGGAGCTGTGTGTCCTCGGTGTTCCTCATCGCCAGGAGCTGCAGGTTCTCAGTGGTCCCTGTCCCCAGGAGCTGTGGGTCTTCACTGGTCCCCATGCCCAGGAACTGTGGGTCCTCGGTGGTCCGTGTCCTCAGGAGCTGTGGGTCCTTGGTGGTCCCCATCACCAGGAGCTGCAGGTCGGTGGTACTCATCATCCCTAGGAGCTGTGGGTCCTCAGTGGTGCCCAACCCCAGCAGCTGCAGGTCCTCCATGGTCCCTGACCCCAGCAGCTGGGGGTCCTCAGTAGTCCCTGTCCCCAGGAGCTCTGGATCCCTGGGGGTCGCTGATCCCAGAAACTGGGAGTCTTTGGTGGTCCTCATCCTCAGGAGCTGCAGGTGCTCAGTGGTCCCTGTCCCCAGGAGCTGAGGGTCCTCGCTGTTCCCTGACCCCAGGAGCTGCAGCTCCTCAGTGGTCCCTGACCCCAGAAACCGTGGGTCCTTGTGGGTCCCTGTCCCCAGGAGCTGGGGGTCCTCGGTGGGGCTGCTGGCTGCCCGCCGTCCCGGGGCAGGTGACGTGCCGTGGGGAGGAGCGCCGCTTGGCCGTGCCGTGCTCTCCACCAGCCCTGTGGCATTCCTGTCCCACTGCTCCGTGGTTTTGGCTGCGGTTCCCTCACCCACAGGCGCTGCTGTAGCAGGATCTGGCTCCTGCCACTGTGGGGTGGTGACATTCCCCGTCACCTCGCCACCCCACGTCCCTGGGGACGGGCTGGGAGCCGGAGCCGCCGCTGAGGTTGGCGGCTCCGACGCCGGCATTCCTTTGCCGGGTGCTGCTGGGCTTCCTGTGGTCTTCGTGCTGTCCCAAACCCAGTCCAGGAGCTGTGTTTCGGAGCAGGAGAAGCAGCAAGTCAGGAGGAGCAGAAACCCCAAGCGAGGTGGGGCCATTGGAGAGGGAAAACGAGCTCCGTTGTGCCCGAGAGCGGAACGGAGAGGCCGGAGGAAGGAAAGGAGGGAAGAGGCAGCAGTTTTGCCCTGGCCACGCTCTCGGAGCGCTCACATCGCTCTCTCCTCCCAAGCTCCGGCGCTCGACCCTTCAAACCGGAGCGGAGCAGGGGGAGGAGTGGCCGCGCCGCCGGCCCTGCCAAGCCCTCCTCTCCCCAGCGCCAGCCTCCCGCTGCCGGCACGGCCCCGCGGGGACCCCGCCGCCTGGCTGGGGACCCACCTGAGCCCCCCAAAACCTCCGGGAGCCAAGCCAGCCTTCAGACGCACCCTACTGCCTGTCCCAGCAGCTGCTGCCAGATGTTTAACTCCTTCCTGCCCAGAAAAATCCTAAATTCCCTCTCCGTGCTTGGTGGCTCCGGTTAAATCAGCAGCATCCAGAGCTGTGCATGGTGGGGTCGTGCATGGGCACGGTCCTCATGGATGCCCAGCTTTGGTGGGACACCCCACTCCAGGTCTTGGGAAAAGGTTATAATCTCAGAGCAAAACAGAACGAGGAAGGAAACAAATCCCAGAAAACATTTCCAATATTTCCACCGGCCGGAAACGCAAGTCCCCACAGCCAAGTGTTTAAAGCCGCTTTCCCGGCTCGGTTACAGGGCCAGGACCCCCCAGGTGCTGCCGCAGGATGGCCAGGAGGGCACCGCAGCTTTCCTTGCCCCCCCAGGCATCACGCGCCAGCAACGCCTCCAAGCCAGGTCTGAGCAATCACAAGTTTCCCAATCACAAGTTTTCCTGGAGCCCGGGATGAAAACCTCCCCTGGGCAGCACTGGCGCTCTCCCGCACCCCAGAAATTTCAATTGTTCTTCGCCTCAGCTTAAAAACGTTACCCCCAAATCCACTTATCCAGTTCTGGTGAGGGTGCCCCTCATTCCTGGGGATGGCTAAGCTGGGATGGAGCACTCCCAGGGCCTGCACTGCCACGGTGACACCAGGCAAGTCACCTCCATGGCTCAAGAAGTGTCTCTGAGACAGGATACTGATGGGGAGGTGACAATTTTGGCTCCCCTTGGCTGTGTGACCAGGAAAGTCACAGTGTGCCGTAACACGGTCCCACAGAGCAGAGCTCTCCGCATGCCGGAGCTGATGCTCCAGTTTAGAAATATTCAGGAAAATCACCGAGACAAACGCTCAAATGTCCATTTTGCTTTATGCAACATTTCCCACACTACTTTTGAAGCGAAACGGGCGAGTTTTCCCCTGAAAATGGGAGCTGGACGCTGCTGCCAGCAGCTCTCCCCGTGACCGATGCTGTTAGGAGCGCCTGCTGCGGAACCGCCCGCCACCAATCCGCCCGGGACACGGGCTTGTCCGGGTGGCAGAGCTTCCACACGGCCCCCTCCCGGAGCTCCCGCACTCCCATCAGCCTGGGGAAGGAGCCAGGTGCCTGCCAACCCTCTCCAGCGGCGTGTCCTGACAGGATCCGCACGCCCGGCTCGGCTGCCCTGGGGCCAGGGTGCGGTGGCACCGTTCCCCCTGCCGTGTCCTTGGCACATCCCAGAGGGACAGGAGTGTCTGCTGCTTCCACTGCCACCGGTGGCATGGAAAACCTTGGTGTTCCCGCAGCCTCTTCCCCACCCCGAGCCGTGCAGCTCCCGGAGCGGGGAGCATCACATGCCCCATGAGCTGCCTCGTGTGTGCCGGGAGGATTTGGGCAGCAGCACCCTGCTGGGGTACCCCAAGCGTGTGCAGACAGGACGCCCAGCCAGAGAAATTCCCGCTCCTCCCTCCCGCTGCGATCAGGCAGCTCATGGTAGCGGAGTGGAGCAGCAGTCCCGTGGGACGCCCTCGTTAAGCCAATGATCCTCGTTTCACTGCACACCTCCACGCTGGCAGCTTCCCGGGAAGGAGCCAGGGCTGGCGCATCCCAAAAAAAAGGCATTTCTAAAAGAGGTGCCCCGAGGGTGGGCCGGTGGCACAGGTGGCACTAGAGCATCTTGGCCCAGTGCAACCACTGACCAAGCAGCCAGGCAGGGACTGGGAATGCACCAGCTGGTGAAATGTTTTGGAGAAGTATTCCCCCAGGGAGAAGCCATGGCAGCTGGCTTGCTGGCAGAGCAGGGAAACCCCCTTGTTTAACCTTCTCCAGGCTAAAGGCTCCCAAAAAGCACTTTGCACGCTCCATGAGATGCTGCTGCCAGCTTGTCATAACCTTGAACTCCTTGAAAAGCAAATTTGGACCCTCATCCTGGTTCCAGTTCCCTCCCAAAGAGGCTGGCTGCATCTTCCCCAAACTGTCTGGCATCTGGTGCTGCAGCATGGTTCCTCAGGGAAAGGGGGATTCGGCTGCCCTGAGAAGCCACTGAGGGCTCAGTCTCGGGCCAGAAGAATAGAGAGGAGGGAAAAAGGGGGGAGAAAAGGAAAAGAGAGGAAAAACTAGAGGTGGGGGAAAAGAGTGGAGATGGGAAGAAAAGAGATTGGGGGAAGAGGGTGGGGGGAGAGAAGGGGAAAATGAGAGGGGAGGAAGAGAGTTGGAGGAAAGGAGAAAAGAGAAAAAAAGAGATTAGGCAGGTCAAGGACAGAGTGGGAAGTAGAGGAAAGTGTGGGGGGAAAAGAAGTGGAAAATGAGAGTAGGAAAGGAGAGAGAAGGAGAGAGAAAAGAGACAAAGAGGAAAAAAGAGGAGGGGGAAAAATGTGGGAAAAGGAGAAAATAACAGAAAAAAGAGAAGAGGGGGAAGAGAAGGAGGAAAAGAGAGAGAGACAAGGAAGTCAAGGCAAGAGGGGGGAAGGGGAGGGGAAGAGAAAGGGGAAAAAGCAACAGAAGAAAAAAGGCAAAAGAGAGGGAAAAACGAGGAGAAGAAAGNAAAAGCAACAGAAGAAAAAAGGCAAAAGAGAGGGAAAAACGAGGAGAAGAAAGAAAACTGAAAAGAGAAAATGGGGGTAAAAAGCGGGGAAAATAAAGAGAGAAAAAAGGGGGGAAAAAAGAGGGAAAAATAGATAAAAAATAGGAAAAAGGAGACCTGCAGCCTTTCATCTGTGCTCAAAGCATACCGATGTTTCTCTCCAGGGCTGCTCTCCCTGCAGGATTTTGGGAGAGGACAGGGAGCCTGCCCCAGCCCAGCTCAGCAATTCCTCCTGCACAGCCCAAGGACTCCCCGGCAAGAGCCGGGCAGAGGGACGGACAGCAGAGGGACGGACGGACGGACAGCAGAGGGACGGACAGGCAGAGGGACGGACAGACGGACAGCAGAGGGACGGACGGACAGGCAGAGGGACAGAGGGACGGACAGGCAGAGGGACGGACAGGCAGAGGGATGGACAGGCAGAGGGATGGACGGATGGACAGGCAGAAGGACGGGCAGGCAGAGGGACGGACAGGCAGAGGGACGGACGGACGGACAGGCAGAGGGACGGACGGACAGCAGAGGGATGGACAGGCAGAGGGACGGACGGACGGACAGCAGAGGGATGGACAGGCAGAGGGACGGACGGACGGACAGCAGAGGGAGCCTCAGGCCGAGCAGAGCGCGGACGCTTCCTCAGGAGAGCCCACTTTGCTGGCCTCATCCCGGGGGCCATCCCAGCCGCCGGCCCCGAGGTCACGGAGCTCCGGGCGGGGACTGGGAGGGAGCACGGGTGGGCGGCAGCCTCCTTCCTCCGGCCGCTCACACCTCCGGGGGCGAGGATCACAAACCGCTGGAGCGCCAAGAGCCTGAGCCACCGAGGGAAGCAGCCCCACAGGGCACAGCCCTCCTGGAACCAGGGGAAGGAAAGGGAAAAGAGAGGGAAAGGAAGAGAAGGAAACCCTGACAGCAGCACAGCCGGAGGCGGGAGCACTCAAACACTGAGCAGAAAAATTCAGGGACTGTGAGCAGCAGCTGGTATCTATAAATCCTATTGACATTTGGGATTCTAATCCGTTCCCCATCTCAGAGCCCGAAGAGCAGTTAAAAGGCCCTCGAGGAGACGCACGCCGAGGATGTTGCCACATCCCGAGCCGCTGACCGCCCATGCAGAGCCAGCCCCCAGAGAGCGGCAGCGGCACCCCGCCCATGGCTGGGCGCTCGGCCGGGGAGCCGGGACACCAGGATGCGCAGGAGCCGAGCCGGCAGAGCGACAGCGCCCAGCACAGCCCCAAAAGTGACACAGGTGCCACTCTGCCAGCCTCTGCCTCCGGGACAGTGCTTGCCCCCCGCCTCCGGCTGTGCAACACCATGGAGCCCCCGGGACCGCAGCGTTCCTAAACATTTACTCATGGAGAGCCAGAAACATCCTCCCGGCAAATTCCTCGATAAAATAAACTGTGAAAATGTCACGACTGCCTGGGGGAGCCATCAAATAGCCCCGGGAGGGGAAGAAGGGCGGCCGTGCCCAGACCCCCGTCATTACCTGCATCCTCCTCCTGCTCCTGAGCTGAGCAGGGCTGGACAAGGCGCAGCCAAGAGGTGCTGGTGTCCCACTCTGCCCCATCCACATGGACAAGAGCACAAGGCGGCAGAGAATTGGGGCTGGACTTCGGCCACCCTCTGAGGTTTCCTGAGGGCAATGGATGGTGGAGAGGGACCATCAATGTTTGGGCACGGCCGAAGCCAAGGGAGGTCTTTGAAACACAAGGTGAGCTCGGGGTGAGCTGTAGCCCCCAGTCCCCCCTCATCCTGCCTCCACTGGGGCCGTGCCTCTGCTTCCCATCACTCACCTCCCTCCGGGGCCAACCGACAGCCCGGAGATAAGGCAGGGAAGGCGAGGGAAGGAATGCGACCCCCCGGATCATCCTCCTCCAAGTTAATAAATCACCTTGCAGACTAATTGCTCCCTTGACAGGGGAAGGCTCACCCCGCTCCTCACCCCCCACCGAGGTTCTGGCTCAGCCGGGGAGCCCCAAATTTCAATCGAGTTCCTGGCATTCCTGCCTCGGCACGGAGCCGAGGGGGCTCCAGCAGCACCGTGACCACCCTCGAGACAGGCAGTTGGTGGAGGGGAGGTTGGTGGTTGCTGTCTCCCTGGGGGACAGGGAGGAAGTGCATTCCCATTCCCAGGCACCTCTTTCCCCGGGGATACAGGGGGATGAAGGCACCCGGCATCCTGGCTCATGGACAGACGCTGTGTAGCAGGATGAGGGGAGACGAGGGATGGGATGGAGAGTTTATGATCCCACTCGATGCCACCCCAACCCGCAAATCAGAGGAGGACAAGGCACCCAGGTGGGGTACATGTCCCCAGAGCTGGAACAAAGCTTTCCAAGCCAATGATGCCCCTCAGCCACGCCAGCATTTTAACTCTCCAGCGTCACGGAGCAACAAAGCGCTGTCGGCAGGTAACCCAGCACCAACTTTGAAGCCTACACAACAAAAACTGGGAGTTGCCTATTCCCAGCTGTTTTCCAAGATTTCGGAAGCGAAGAAAATACCAATGCAGCTTAAAAACCCCAATTCGCCAAACGAAATACAGAAGAGCTACCGAGCGATGTCGTACCTGAAGCAACAACGGAGCGTCACAGCCTCCACCCCGTGGAACAGCGTCCGTCCTGCACCCACCCCAGCTCGGGATGCTGGGTGCCAGCTGGTCCGTGCCGCTGCAGGAGGCAACTGCCACAGCTCCTGGATGTTTTACAGAGCCTCACCATGGATTTTCAGGGAGGAAAACCACCCGGCAGGTCATTAACCTCATCCTCGGTGCAGCGTGCAGCACACAGAATCCAAGCTCACGCGCTTGCTGCAGGGCCAGGTGGTGAGGAACGCTATTTTCTTAGGGAATGGACAGGAAAAGGGGGATCCGGGAGGGGGGCTTGCTTTGGGATTTCAGCTGCAATCACCAGCTCGTCCAAGCAGCCTGGGTCTTGTCAGCGCTGCCCTCCTGCAGCGCAGGGGACTTTGTTTGGCTTGGAAGCCCCCGGCTGTGCTCGTAACAAGACTCCGTGTCCGCTCCGTGGTCCTTCCACCTCTTTGCACTCCTCAGACAATAGTTCGCCTGTGCCGCTGACTTTGGCAGCATTTCCAAAGTTTTGGCTCCTTCCAAAGTTCCCTCTGCACCAGGCAGCCGACCTTGGCCATCCTGCTTTGCTGTCACATCCCATCGCATCCCATCCCGGGGCCGTCTGCGGGGCACCGCGCTCCAGGCCGGACCTGCCGGCCCCGAGCCGGGGGCACGGCGGGGAGGGATGCCCGGCAGGCCCTCTGGGGGTGGATGCTGGGGTCACGAACAGCCTGGATGGGGGGCCACCGGAACAGGGAAAGCGTCACCCAGGCCTTGAGTCCACCCGGCTGCGCACGTCCCAGCGCCACAGCGAGAAATAAATCAACTGAACGCCTTGAAATTAGGTTGAGCGATGACAGCCTGACACCAGCCAAGGCTGAAATCCCCCTCTCTCTACCACGTCTCCGCAAGTGTCTAAGCAGCAAAACTTAGATCTTTTGAGGAAGTCCAAAGACCCCTGGAGATGGACAGTAAAGGGGTCGAACAGGTGGGTGGTGCTTTGCTGCTCCATGCAAGTGCTGGGGAAAGCCAGCAGGAGCCGGAGGCCAGAACACACATCATCCCTTTCCAACCCACAACCAGAGCCAGCGTTCGACCAATTATTCCCTTTATCTGCAAGTCACTTGGTTCTAAAGCAAAGTACAACGCCAATAAATGGCTTTAACGCACTGAAGTTCACCACCTGTAAGAGGACAGATGTCAAGAACAAGGAGGGGTGCAAATTGTGTTCCTGCTCGCAGGAAGATGGAGATGCCAGACCAGGTCTGCCCCCTCCTGAGAGCAGGGATGATGCCACAGCCGGGCACCATCCCGGGCTTCAGCATTCCAAAGGAAAGCTGCCCAGCCCACGGGCACAAGGCCATGGGCCAAGGACAGCCCGGCAGCACAGCGCCACAGAGATGGGTACCCACCAGCTGTTCCTTGGGATGATAAGGGGTTAAAAAAAAAAACCCAAACCACACAAAGAAGCCCAGCAGGCATGCCTGAAGGGGAGGATTAGAGAGAATAGGGCCATTTCTCAGCAAAGACTATGGCAACGTAAATAGAAAAGTAACATTAAGCTCAAGACAGGGGCCCTTTCCCTTTGCTCCTGCCCCACAATGCCACTATTGTTTTGCTGACAACTGGTAATTATCCCAAGCTGCACACACTGGTATTCCCACCCTTTAACCGGGAGGGATTTTGCAGCCGCCGACCCTCTGACACCAGCAAAAATTCACATACCAGAGGGTTCAAAGGGGGGGCGGGCTGGGAAGGCTGGGCAGCCTTTCGGGACGTCATTCACAGGATCCCGGAGGGCTGGGGCTGGGAAGGGACCTCTGGAGATCAGCAAATCCAAGCCCTGCTGAAGCAGGTTCACCTCCAGCAGGGTGCACAGGACCGTGCTCAGGTGGGGCTTGAGTCTTGTCAGAGGAGAGCTCAGAGCCCCTTCCAAGGCCTAAAGGGGCTCCAGGAGAGCTGGAGAGGGACTGGGGACAAGGGATGGAGGGACAGGACACAGGGAATGGCTTCCCACTGCCGGAGGGCAGGGATGGATGGGATATTGGGAAGGAATTGTTCCCTGGGAGGGTGGGCAGGCCCTGGCACAGGGTGCCCAGAGCAGCTGTGGATACCCCCTGGCAGTGTCCAAGGCCAGGCTGGACAGGGCTTGGAGCAGCCTGGGATAGTGGAAGGTGTCCCTGCCACGGCAGGGGGTGGAACCGGATGGGATTTAATGTCCCTCCCAACCCAAACCATTCTGGGATTCTGTGATGTGGGGTGGTTTTGTTCCTGATGCTTAGGGTTCAAGGTGCCCCAAAAAGCAGGGGGTCTTTTTCGCCATCGCCATCCCAGATGAAGAAATGTCCACCTCCCAAACATCCAAGTCTAAGTAGTGAATCCTTTCTGGAAACACAAAAACCAAACCAAACCCAACCCAAAAAAAAAAGTAATCCTATGGAGCAGAGTTTCCCTTCTCTCCTTAAAATTTCTGGGGAACTGGGACCCCCAGGATGAGACCCTGCAGGCTGCTGCTGTCCTGCTGCAAGAGGATGGGGATGAGTCAAATCCATAATTTTTCATTTATGGGATGGAGGAGTCACAGTCCCAACATTCCCTGCCTAACAGGAGTTCAGCCTGGTGCCAGCCCCAGCTCAGATAAGGTGATAAAAAAACTCCGGAAACTGCCTCAAGATGGATTAAAACATTCCCATGGTCAAAATTTGGTTGTTGGTTTCTTTTTTTGGTTGTTGTTTTTTTTTTCCCCCCCTTGCTTTTGCAGGCTGGTGCAGGAGCCAGAAAGCCCAGAAAAAGGGTAAAAAATGCTTTTTTTTCCCCTGCCACAGGCTGCAAGCAGCACAGCCAAGGTCAGAGCAAGGCAGGGGATACACACAGCCACCAAAGGACCCAGCTGTGAGCACCACAACCAGCTCCTCTGGCATCTACTTCTATATTGCTATTTAATTTTCTCCTGCATTTTAATTACACGATCGCAAAAGTTTCTTCCTAACGGGAATGCTGGAAACCAGTTTTTCCTGCAGCAAAGCCAATTCCACAAATGCTAGCAGTGACCTGTAAAGTTTTAAAAAAAAAATCCCCATAAATCAGCAGAGCAACATCTTCCCTTCCTCGCAGCAGCAGCGTCACTCGCCGGGCTGGGATTTTATTTATTGTTGTTTTAAGCACCCAGGAGAAAAGAAAACGCTTCTAAAACCCCACTTAACCCGCTCCAGCTGCAGGGGAAAAAAGAAAAAAATCCCACGTAGGCCGGAGCTACGCTCCGGGACTCCGGGCAAGCTCCAGCCTGTCTCCAGAGCACCCAGCTGGGATTCCAGGGAATGAACCCCCCTTCCCCGGCCCGAAGCCTCGGCAGCTCCGCGCCGGAGCGTGCCAAAGCCGGGGCTGCAGCAGCCCGGACACGGCCCTGCCGCGGGACCGGACCCCGCTCCGGAGGGGCTGAGCCCGCGGGAGCTCCCGGCCCTGCACCGGGAACCAGCTCCCGGCTCCTCTCCACCGCAGCAGCAAAGATTAAACCCAGGCTTCGCTCTTCGAACCCCTTCTGGCTCCTCTGCACCCCGCATTTGTGGGCGTCGGAGCTCAGCGGGATGGGGGGAATAGCAAGGATGGGCTGAAAGCTTGCACGGCTCGGGGAAGAAACCCTGGCTGGCCACTCCACAAGGAAAAGAAGGCAGGAGAAAGCCCGGAAAGGGGCCACTGGGAAAGAGGAGGAAAGGCTTAAAAAGATTAAAACGGGACAATGTTATCAGGCAGCTGTGCCATGGACGTGGGGGGCTCCGGATGCACGGCACCCGCTGGGAACCACCCATCGGATGTTTGGGTGCTGGGCTCTGGCACCAGCTGCAGCCCTGAGCCCAGCCACGGGCAGGGAGGCTCCACCAGTTCTACCCGGAGGCAAACTGGGGCCACCAGGTGATCGAGCAGCAGCGAGACAAAAAGATTTAACAGCTGAATGAAGGAAATGGGACACGGCTTTGCTCCCGACCCAAACAGACACATTTTTACTGGCGTTGCTGCCACGGTGGCTGACCCCGAGGCCAGAGGGGTGTCAGGGGTTAACAGCTACCCCTGCACAGCTGGGACCGAGGGAGGGATGTCCTGGGAGACCCAGGTGCTGGGATACAGGGGAGGCAGTGGGAGACCAGAGCACTGGGATCAGGGGATGTTCTGGGAGGGAGACCAGAGCACTGGGATCAGGGGATGTTCTGGGAGGGAGACCAGAGCACTGGGATCAGGGGATGTTCTGGGAAGGAGACCAGAGCACTGGGATCAGGGGATGCGCTGGCAGCCCCATCTCCGCTGTGAGAGTCGGACTTACAGCGACACAGGCTGTCCCACGGTGCTGGTGCGGAGCATCCCGCTCCAGTGTGGTCCCCAAACCAGGCCTGGTGTCCTTCTTGGGGCAGAAGCGCTCCACCAGCGGCCCGCCCACCCCTGGGGCGGATAAAACATCCACAAGCCCGTTCTACCACCAGTACCCTCGATTCCCCTGCCTGACGTTCAGCACCGGGAGCTGCCGGCAGAGCCCGGGGCAGGGGCAGGGAGCGGGGCCGGGGCCCCGCCCGCCTCCCGGGGAGCCCGGCGCAGGCGCGGGGAGCGGGGCTGGAACCCAGCCCATCTCTCGGGGATTCCGGGGCAGGCGCAGGGAGCGGGGCCGGAGCCCGGGGCAGGGACAGGGAGCGGGGCCGGAGCCCAGCCCACCTCTCGGGGAGCCCGGGGCAGGCGCGGGGAGCGGGGCCGGAGCCCAGCCCACCTCTCGGGCTGCCCGGCCATGCGGAGCGACACATCCGGAGCACCGGCCTGGGATGGAGCGGGATCCCGCCGATGTCCGCCCCGCACCGCGGCTCTAATCCCGTTGCTAGGACACCCGCGGGCGAAGAAATACAACACTTGTCGGATTAGAGTCTAGACGGGCTGACCTTTCCCTCCGCTGCCGAGGTGGAACCGGCCGAAAATCAGGCCCCGTTGGCTAAAAGGAGGGGTTTTGCCGCTGTTCGGGTGTTTGGTTTGGTTTCAGATGGGAGCCAAGGAGGGAGGGACATCGCTGTCACTGAAAGAGGCATTTCACTACCTGCCGCCGGAGAGGGATGTGCAGGAGACGGCCCGGGGCTCGCAACCTGCTGCCAAGCCCAGCAGCTCGGCGGACAAAGAGCCTTTCACGAGAGGGGACGATGTCACCTCCGCAATTAGCAGGGGAAAAGAAAAAAGAGCCGAAGGAAGATTATTACCTCCAGCAGTTGCCTCTGGGGGCCCCTCTCCAATGGCTTCCTTAACTCTTTCGGCTGAGCCCGAGAGAAGGTGGGAAGGGAGCCGTCGGTGCCAGCATCAGGCGGTGCCTGGCTGGATCCGGGCTGGCACCCGGCCTCGCGGGACGCCGTGAGGATTCCCATCCCCCGTGGGACCCCCACACGCCCTCCGCCTTCACGGCCAGATCCATCTCCTCACCAGAAAGATGTGATAACTTGTCAAAATAAAACCCCACACGCTTTTATCAGATGGCGTCCTCGTTACCCCTCTGGGCATCTTTCCCCCCAAGGACATCCAGGGAAAATCGAGAGCCACTCGCTCTGACGGTGACACTGTCCCTATCCCAAGTCATCCCTGCAAAAGGCTGTCTGCAGAGCAAATCGCTTCAGGGCCTTTGGCAGACAAGAGACCAGCGTGAGCCCAGTCCTGGGGGGACGGACAGCTCACCTGTCTGCCAGGAAATGCTCTTTTAGCATCGCTCTCCAGGCCTCCAGGTGAAGCTGTGCCGAGGTACTTGCTTCTGAGGAGCCAGCCAAGGCTTCCCCACATTCCAAGGATGCCCTGGGGGGCTGGAGCGCTGTGCTTGTCTCCAATCAGCGATTGAACAGCAAGCTCCGGGGGCAGAGGTGCCCAGGGCAGCTGCAGAAGTAACAACCGGTTAATCAAATCCTGAAATCTGAGCTACCTGGGATAGCGGAAGGTGTCCCTGCCCATGGCAGGGGTGGAACGAGATGGGCTTTGAGGTCCCTTCCAAGCCAAACCACTCAAAGAATCTACAGTAAAAGCCAAAAATCACAGGCGTGCTGCTGCCACACGCCTCCCTCCACCCACAGTGCCAGGGGCTGGGGCTTCCTCCCCCTCCCTGATATCCGAGGGGAATTAGTGCCACCTGAAATCAATGCAGGTTTCCACTCCACCCGCTCCCACCCACCAGTGCCCCCCTGAGCCCCAGCTCTCAGCAGGACAGGGCACATCAAGCCCTTCTCCAGTTTTGGAACCCAGCTGGGGAGATGCCAGCATGTCACACGAGGTGTCCTGGGGCTCTGTATCACCCACACGTCCTGGGTCCCCCGATGAGGGTCCTGGCCCCACTGGAAAGCATTTTGGGACCCCAGGGGAAGGACTAAGCTGGACAGATGCCTTCCCACCACGCCACGAGTGAGCACCACCAGCTTACCTGGGGGTTATCAAAAGGTTGCTGTTTATCCAAAAGTCAACAATCTCCAACTCAATTAAGTTACAGACTAACGAGGAGGGTGGAAAAGAATAAATTGGTTTGATTACCGTGATTCCCAGAGGGAAGGCAGGTGGCTACCTGAGGAATTATAAACTCAGAGATAGCTTCAAGGACCATTGGACTGTTGGAGGTTTTTGCCAGTGGTGACAGTGGGAAGAGCACGGGGATGGTGATGCTGGATTCCAGGTGCCCTGGCTCCTGTTCCCACCCCGGGCTGTTTGAGCAGCCTCCCACAACCTGGGGACAGGGTCAGAGGAACAGCCAGATCCTGCAGTCCCCAGGGGAGGAGGAAACCAGCAGACTGAGCTTGGGAATAAAATAAAACGACAATAAAATCCACTAATGACCAATTTCCATCTTAGAAAAAGGCTGGGAGCCGATGCCAAAAAAAAGCAATAAAAATTCCACAAAAGCAACCTTTTTAAGACACGGGATGTTCCGGACCAGATGTTGCTCGCTGAGAAAGCCCCAGTGCCGGGGACGCTGCTGCCAAGCGGCGCTGCCGGTCAGCGCCAGGAGCACAGCGAGCCTCCGGAGCCTTGACCCTGAGGCAGCTCCAGCCCATGGCCCAGGGGGTGTTGGTGTCCTGCTCCATCCCAGCACTCCTTAGGAGGTAAAAGCCACCCACCTTCGGCCGGTGGGAACCACCCCTCACCCCCAAAGGGTTGGTTAACCACGCTCACACCTCGAGGCTGTGGAGGATTTTTGCCCTCGAGCCTGCTCCAGCTCTCCCTGTCTCTCCCAGCGGCTCCAAACCCATTTTAAGGCAATGCCAGAGCCCCCGTTAGCTGTACAGATTTCCAAACCGATTTCCATTTCTAACCCTGTTTAGCTCCTCGTGCTTCAATGATCTCTTTGGCAATGAGCTCCCCCGGCTAACCCAGCCCGACACTGAAAGCCACACGCGTGCAGCCACCACCTGCCTTCCTCTGCCCACGAACTCGGGGACTTCCTCCCAGTCCCCAGTATTTAAGGGGACTTAGCACCAGCTGAAATCATTGCAGGTTTCCCCTGCACCAGCTCCCACCCGCCAGCAGGACAGGGCACACCCTCCCGAGGGCAGCAGCAGCACTGCTCGCACACATCGCTGCCCAGGGGATGGGGAATGGGGCTGGAGGGCAGGAGAGCCAGGGAGAGCACCCCACAGCTGGCACAGAGGAGACTGGGTGAGGTGGAGGCCGTCCATCGTGGGACATCACAGGATGGTTTGGGTGGGAAGGGACCTTAAAGCTCACCCAGTGCCACCCCTGCCATGGGCAGGGACAGCTTCCACTGTCCCAGGCTGCTCCAAGCCCCGTGCAACTCGGCCTTGAGCACTTCCAGGGATGAGGCGGCCACAGCTTCTCTAATCAGCCTGTACCAGTGCCACGACACCTTCCGAGGGAAGAGTTTCTTCCTAATATCCAAGACACTGCCTCCAGGCTGCACACTCAGTCAGAGAGATGCAGCACGCTCTTGGAAAGGATTCCTCTCCAATACTTTCCCAAATGTCATCAGATACACCAGAAGAATCGTTAGAATGTTTTATTAATCCCATACCTCTGGGCTGCTGATATACATCAATACTTAATCCCAGATGTCTCCTTCAGCACTTTGAACTCGCTACTGAAATGCCAGAATTAATTCTTTTCTTGGTAAACTATCAAGAGTTTGGGAAAAAACAGCGCACTTGCTGGGATTGTTATTCCAGGGCTTAGAGCACCATCCCTAACAGTCACGACAGGCCAGAGCGGTGCGGGAGAGACGCAGTGTCCCTGTCACAGAATACGGGTTGGGTTGGAAGGGACACTAAATCTCACCTTGTTCCACCCCCTGCCATGGCAGGAACACCTTCCACTGTCCCAGGCTGCTCCAAGCCCTGTCCAGCCTGGCCTGGGACACTTCAGGGATGGGACAGCCACAGCTGCTCTGGGCACCCTGTGCCAGGGCCTCACAGGGAAGAATTCCTTCCCAATATCCCATCCAACCTTCCCTTTTATCAGTGTGAAGCCATTTCCCCTTGTTTCCCCTTGTCCTGCCACTCCAGGCTCATGTAAAAAGTCCCTCTCCCTCTTTTTTATCAGAGGATGCAGCCTTGGATGAGTCCTCGCCCCCTGCTCCACATGCTCCTGCCTCCTTATAAAGCAAGCGGTGACATCCCGCCCCAAGAGCAAAGCCAGTTTCCCAGCAGCACAGTTTTTTTCTGCTCAGGGATTTTTTAAGCGCAGGCGATGACGCTTGAAACAGGATTGCAAAATGTTTTCTCCAAGGGCTCGGATTTGCTGCTTAACAGCACCCAAGTTTTGTCGCCATAAACACTGGAAGAAGAGGTTAGTCCAGCTGCGGGCCAAAATAAATAGGGAGCAGTGTCACTAAGAGGCTGCTCTTCAGAGCAAAGAAAACCCTGCTTCTCCAGAATTTGGGAGTGTATGGGCAGGGTTTTCTAGTGGCCACAGGGAAAAGCAGCTCAGCTCTCCATCCCTCCGGGGACACGCAGCGGTGGGGACGGAGCTCTGGGGCACTCACGGCCACGCTGGGCCAGGAGACACCACATGGAAGCCTAAAACCAAGGCAAGAGCTCTGGGAGAATGGATGCTGTGGATGGACCAAGTTCAGGTACAGAGCTGGAGAACTGATGGAAAAATCAGGATTAGGGCCCAAAAAGGTTGTGTGCTTCAGTGGAAGCGAACTCCTACCGGGGAGCACAGCCACTCTGCAGGAATACTGAGTCTCTTTTCAAACTTAATTTCCAGCCCCAAAACACCATCCAAGCACAGCCACTTCATCTCTGCTGCCACCTCCTCGGGACAGGCAGGAGGGACGGGATCCACCTGCCAGGGGTAGTGGACCAGGAGCCCAGAGGTGCTGCAGGGAGATGCTCGGAGCCTCGGCTCCTCCCGGCTGCCGGCAGCCCGGGCAGCTCCCCCTCCCCAGCAGCTCCCACGGCACAGATAAAGTTTTGCAAACAGCAGTCCTGCCAGCTGATAACGAGGTGGAGAGCCTGAGGAGCTTCTGGAGCACAGCATCCTCCCCAGTTCCTCCAGCCCCTGCTGAGAACCTCAGTCAAATGATGCTGTCAGAGCTGAGAGGTGCCAACCCTGCCCGAGCCAAAGCCATGATGCTGCCCACAGCCAATTCCCAATTTTGCATAAATTCCTAAAATAATGCTAGGAAAGCTCTGATCCACCTGTCAAACCCCCCCAGGTGCTGATGCCGGAGCAGTTGTGTCACAGGCTGTAAATCGCTTTGCACAGCACCACGTGCTTGTGAGGAATCCCAGCCAGCAGGACCCATTGGCAGGGGAAATTATGGGGAACGAGCCTCTCCACCAGCAGCTCCAGCACCTGCTGCCTCTAACTGCAGGAGGAGGCAGCTTGAATTCCCAGGTGCTGCCTGCACCCTCAGCAGCAGCACCGCAGAGAGCTGAGACTGCTTTTGGGGCTCCTCCCAGCCCCAAAATGATGCACAGAAATTCAGTGTGGGAGAAGATCACAGAACCATGGAATCACTACAGTTGGAAAAGACCTCCAAGATCATCAAATCCAACCACTAACCCAGCACAGCCAGTTCCACCATTAAACCATGTCCCCAAGAGCCGCACCTACACATTTTTCGAACACTTCCAGGGACGGCGATTCCATCGCTTCCCCGGGCAGTCTGTTCCCATGCTTGGTTGTTTCTAGCACCAGACTGGGATGGCCTGGCCAGCTCTGTAAACCCCCACTGGTGGGGATCCCCCATCTCCAGGGACCTGGCACAGGACTGCCCCCCGGGAATGGGGATTTCCCCAGCGTGTGACCCAGCCCCTGCTTGGGGGACGTTCATAGCGCTTCTGGTGATTCCCCCCACGCTTCCCAGGCCAGACCCGTGGCAGCATCCCCACACGATTCCTCATGGCTACGTGCCCTTCCTGAGGAATCCCAGAGATCCAGTGATAAGAGGCTAGCCCAGCTTGGGGCAGCTAAGCCCCCAAATTTGCAAGGCAGGCAGATAAACAGAAAGGTTATCTCCATGCCAGGACAGCCTTTGGAGCAAACATTCCCCAGGAGCCATCACAAAGGCGGGCTGGCAGAACAGGCCCTGCAGTCCTTGGACATTGAACCAAGGGAAGGGGAGGGAAGAAAAAAAGAAAGAAGGAAAAAAAGCCACACCAACCCGCTGAATTCCTTTAAAACCCGATCCGCAGCCTGCCTCTGGGAGACGGCCAAGTCAGCTGGGTGAGACGGGCACCTCCCTGCCAGCGGTGACCGGCGCCGGCCGCGCTGCCCGGCACTCATCCCCTCTGCACGCCCTGGGAAACCTCCTGGGGCCCCCCAGCGTGGCTGCTCGAAGCCGGGGGATGCACCTGCAGCTCAGCAAAGGGTCCTGGCCAGCCCCGAGTCCCCAAGGCTGCTGACGGAGAGAGGGTGGGAAGGGCACGGATAACTCCGAGTACCCACTATTAAAGTAGTGCCTGCCCTCCAGCTCAGCTCGGCCGCACTGGACAGTCTCCAGGGACCTAAAATAGCCAATTCAGGATTTCACGTGGGAACGATGTTCCCATCTCTGCAGATCTCCAAGGGGAGCTTTGTTCCCGCGGTCCCTGGGGAGGCACCCACGCCACAGAAAGCAGCACCATAAATGCAGCCCGGGGCACTTGGAGAGCTTCTCCCAGCGTTGCCAGACGTGCTCTGGGGGTGCTGGGCATCCCCGCTGCCCCAGCCGGCCTCCTTCCCTCCACAGCTGACCCCGCTGCCCACGGAGCAGTGCCAGAGCTGTTCCTAGATGACACAAAGCCTTGCTCCAGTAAATAATCCACCAGTTTCACGGCCGACTTCCAGCTCGCCTCTACCTGGGGATGCCGCAACAGAAACGTCGTGCCCAGCCTGTGAGAGCAGAGAGGGACACGAGTGATGCTTCACACCACGCTGGCACAAGCCAAAGACAGCCAGGCCACTACCCCAGAGAAAATCCACTCTATCCTGGCTTTTGGATCGTCACTTGCAGCTCAGCTGCTTTGGCAGTTGGGGTTCCCGGAATCCAAGTCGGGGCTCCCTGTGTCAGCCGTGGCTGTTCCCGCCTCCGGGCGCTGGGCACGCATCCAGAGACCGGCTGCAAGGGGAGGAGGGCTTTCATCCCGCCTGGCAGCCGGCAGGAAGCTTCCCTGTCGGGGAGGTAAAGTTCACCAGAAAAACAGGCAGTGGGAGAACCGGCTCGTGTGCCTCGTGGGGAAAGCAGGGCTGGAAAGCTGAGTCAGCACTGAATTCCCCTCTCCCGGCGCACCAGCAGCTCGAGAAGTGGGATGTTACAGGGAGCCCCGAAGGCAGGGAAAAGCCCAGAAGGGTGTGGGAGGTGTTGCATCCCCAGGGCACACGCTCGAGGCTCCCGACCGCTCACAGCACTTCCAAGGACATGCAGCCACAGGGAGGACTTGTGGAGAAACCGCTAACACATGGAGCACGGCCACTTTGGGGCAACGCCATCCCGCCTGTCCCACAGCCAGCACGGACCTGACGAACCGCTCTCCTTCCAGGGAACTGCAGCCAGGGATTTCCCCGGCATCCCTGGCCGCTGATGGGATGGAGCACACGGGACCCCTCGGGCTCAGCGGCCACGAGGGATGTGGCCACTGAAGGGATCACCCTCAGCTTCGGGAACCACGACTGGGAACAGCATTTGGCCCGAGGGGAGACTCCAGCCCCCATTCCTGCTGAGGAGAGCCTCCCAGGGCATGGGGGGCTTCAGCACAAGGAGGAGACATGGGACCCTGGGCACGGCGGCAGGGACCCCCCTCCCCAGCATCCGGCAGCATCCCGTGCACGTTACCCGGCTCCTGGGAGGCGGCGGGGACCAGCAGGACAAAGAGCCCGAGCAGCAGCCGCGGCGGGGGACACCTGCGGGAAGGGAAGGGGAGAGAGAGGTCACCCACCCTCCTGCCGAATGCGGGGCGCCCCCCGACCCCAGCCCCACCCCGAGGTCCCCTCACGGTCACAGCGGGGACCCCCAGCCCCGGCGGCTCCGGGGTCCCGGAACCCCCCAGCCCCGGCGGCTCCGGGGTCCCGGTACCCCCCAGCCCCGGCGGCTCCGGCGTCCTGGTGCGCTCGTGTCCCGGGGCACCGGGCTTCCCGCGCCACCCGCGGCCCCCACCCCGCGGGTTTCCCGGTCCTGGCGCCCACCTTCCCCGGTGTCCCTAGGGTACCGGTGCCCTTGGGGTCCCACACGGTTACACCGAGGACCCCCCGCCCCCGCGGCTCCAGGGTCCCGGTGCCTCCCCTCCACGGCGGCTCCAGAGTCCCGGCGCCGCCTCTCCACGGCCGCTCCGTGCTTTCTGCACTACCTGTGCCCCCCCATCCCCGGTGGCTCCAGGAGCCCGGTGCCCCCCGCGGCCCCGGCGCTCACCCGGTGCGCATGGTGCCCGCTCGGTGCCGGCAGCGCAGCGCGGCTCAGCTCGGCTCG
>VWPU01000951.1:0-18087 GCA_013398955.1 Callaeas wilsoni
CTCGGGATCTACCGGGGGTTTCGATGGTGAGGTGTTCTCCCGGACGACCCCCATTTGTGAAAAACATGCTTTTTCTCCTGTTAGGATTTAAAAGCTTTTAATAAAGGGACAATAAGGGACAAGACAATAAAGCAAAAGATATGGCGCCGGGCGGCCGGGCGGTCTCTGTCTCGCTAACGGTCCGCGCCGCCCGAAGCAGTTATCTTTGTATTTATCCTTAAAGTTTTACATATGCATTTAACTTCTAAATGCGCCTATACATATTCATGACCTCTCCCCGCTTCGTATTAAAATGAACTCAAAGGTTATTTGAGCATGCGCCGTGCCTCCTGGTGGTCGTGGGCCGGGGTCTCCAGGGATGAAGAAGAGTCTTCCTCTCAGGGGCCGGGGTCTTTCTCTCAGTTGAACTTTTTACCTTTCCTTGTCACGCATGCTCTTTAGGCTCTTGGATTCGGCCTGCGCTATGAGCTTAGCTTCAGCTGATTCAGGGGTTTTGGAGAGCAGGGACCAGGTCAGATCGCTTTCCTGTTTACAACAAACCTACATCCTCCCATCCTGCTTCTGACAAGCACCAGCAATAACAAGGGGGTCTGGATGGATCATTCCTTAACCCCCCCTTTGAACTTTCTTGTATCTTATCTACACCAATTCCTTCCCCTCAAGGACGGCTTGCATCACTATATCCACTATTAACAGAACAAACTACAGTCATATTCTTATTGTGAATCCATTTTAACATTATACATTTAACATTCTTTAATATCTGCGAAAAGCCAATATTATAATATTTATCTATAACACACGATATTAAATATGTTAAGAAATCAAAGTTGCTAGATACCCCTAGCCTTTCTCTCTTTCTCTCTCTCTCTCTCTCTCTCTCTCTCTGTCTCTCTCTGTCTTTCTCTTTTCTTCTGCCCCTATCATTATGAACAATGTTGAGTCACAGGGTGGTAAGGGGGACCAACCTGATTTTTATTTATGCCTCAGCATATGTTACACGTGAAGTGAAGGGTTCCAATAGGGGCTGTACATGTGCTGGCAGCCCTGTTCCCCTTGGAGACTTCGCCTGGCAGCCAAACAGGGGAAAGAAAGCTTCCATGATCGGGCTGCAAGGAACCCCCCACTTGCCGGCAAAGCAGAGCCCTGGATGCCTGGGAAAAAAAATTCCCGGGAAATCGGGCTATGGGAGGAGCCTTGGCACATAAAAGCAGTTAACTAGGACGCTACCAGAGCCATTTTCTTTGGGTTTCTTGGAGGAAGCAGGGGTTTGCCTGGAGAGTTAGCTTGGCCCTTCTTCCCCCCTCGCTTCGCCTTTTTCTCTCTGTGGTCCTGCTTCTTCCCTGGCTGTCTTCCCTGTCCGCACTTGTCCTACCCTGCTTTGCCGCTTCCCTAAAGCAGCTCGTTGACCTGACGACCTGGTGCTCTGCTGTTTCCGTGATGGAGAGGATGCTGCCTGCAGCCAGCCGCGGCCGTTGCCACCGCCGCATTTCCCGAGGTACCAGCCCGCAGCAGCAGCCCGCAGCTGCCGCGCCCCGACCCTGACAACCCGCAGCTACTCCAGGGCTGCGCCCGTAGCCACGGCAACCTGTTCTTCGCAACGGAAGAGACACACAGCCTTCCGCTGTTTGGAAATTGCGCCAGTCCGCTACGGGAGCCACGCAGACACATCGGAGCTTGCAGCACACAAGCTCTGTCTGCCGAGTTGACGCTAACAGGGCGCCCAGGGTACAGCGGTAACGATATGTCCCTGTCTTCTCTTTCTCTCTCTCTTTTTCCCTCTCTGCTCTCTTTTCTATCCCCATTCGGTAGGAACACTTACCCTTCCTTATCAATAAACAGTTATCAGATATAATATTGCCGCGTTCACACTTTATTTGCATCTGAGAAGTCTATCAAAAAGAGTCCTCCCCAGCCCTCCCTTTTACAGCGGGATGGGGCAAGGTGTCAAAATGAAGTTGCTAATGGGGAGAGAGATCAATGAGAAATGCCATGGTCTCCTGGGGGTGGGGGCTACTCTATATTTCTATGATTGATCCACACATTGATGTAAAATCCTTACTGGTGAACGTTTCAGATTAATTAAAAGTCTGTGAGGTAGCAAATAATGGAGACAATTAATTAGAGAATCATGCTATGTGCAGTCAGATGCTGCAGTGGGTTAATGTTACAGTGGTACCTGGGTGCCCTGTGAGGGCAAGTGCCAGACACTTTGTCAGTGGCCTCATGTTCAACTTGCTATGGAGTGTTCTAACTCTGCTACATGGCCCTCTCTTCCTCAACAATTCTCTCTTCCCCAGCAAATATGTAAGGAAGGCAGGTCTTGGGAAGGAAAAAGGTGAGGGATGTTGCTCTGCTGTTGCGGTTCCAATTAAATAAAGTCAAGCAAAAGATGATCCTCCCGTAACAGACAGTGAAATTCTCCAGGACAAATTAAGATAGAGCAGCTGGAGAAAAAAAAAAAATCTGATTTTTTTTTTTCTCCTATATTTGTCAAGTTGTTGCCTTCTTTCCTCAGAGCTGCTTGGTAACAACCTGCTGGAATGTGCTGTATGCTGGTATTTGCATTTTTTTAAGTTAATACCAATGTTGGAATTAGAGCAAGGTGGTTGTTGAAGAGAACTTTGTAGTCCAGCTTCTTGCTCAGGACAGGACAATTTGGAAATTAGGTCAGAATGCTCAGAGCTTTGTCAGTTGAACTTTAAAAATGTCAAAGTTTGGGATTTCCTTATCTGCTCTGGGAAAGCTGTTCTGGTGTTTGACCATGTATAGCCCTAGAGAAGCTGTCTTTAGTCACAACTTCTTCCCTCAGGCTGCACTGTTATCTGAGAAATTCTCATTAGGCCTCAGCCTTGACAAACTGCACCTGGACAAAGCCCCTCTCCAGCTTATCAGTGACACTGTCTGTTCCCAGGAACTAGTGCTGTCTAATGAGCACCTAGTTTTTAACAAGCAGCCTTACAAATTTTTTTCTTGCCTGAATAACAACCCAAGTAGAATAATATTTCTGTTGCTGAAACTTTAATGAAAGTTACCAACTTGAATTTTGGCCAGGATGAAAAATTACTGTGACTAAAGCCTACTCTCTTGAGACCCAATAAACAGTGGTCCAAAGTGAGATCTTTTCGAGGTCTCAACTTCCAGAAGATAACGGCCAAATGTGTGTGTCTCAAACACTGATAACTGGATAGCTGTGGAGCCAAGGAACTCTTAGTAATAACAGACAAGGATGGTTGGTAATAACCAAGGCTTATTGTTATTAAAATTCTGTGAGAAAGACTTAAGTTTTGGCTGGAGAAGGGAGGCCAGGTGGAAATAGGGCAGCACTTTTCCACAAGAAAGAACCACAACACAGTACAGCAGAAGTGCCGGAATGATTGGCAGGAAGTGGATGTGGGCTATTAAGGCAGGACTGGGACCACCCAAGACCCCCAAAGCCCTCTAACCCATTCCCAAAAGATGTGAAAGAACAGACTATGCATGATAACTAATTAGCATAGAAAGTGAGAAACCTGTCTTTGGGGCAGTGAAATCTGTCCATAAAAAGGTATCCCCCACCCCAAGCCTGAGTGGTGCCCTCCAGACCCTGGACATCCCATCAGCTGGACTGATGCAGCTGGATTGCCACTTATTGCTGGGACTGATGCTGAGACCAGGATTGGCATGCCATCAGCTGGATTGACACTGGAGCAAGGGCTGGTGATCCCTTTTCCCCTCTCCTTTTTCTCATTTTTTCCCTCTCTTTTTCTTTTCCTTTCTTTAATTAATCTCCCACTTCTTAAATAACCTGTTTATTTTCTCTTTTTCCTTCTACCGTACACTTTTATCCAACCCCCCCCGTCATGAGCTTAATTTCTCTTTTCCCTTTACCCTTCTGCTTTATCCCAAACCCACTCCTGCATGTCTATATAGTAGGTCAGGGACTAACATACCGATTTCCATGTCAAGCAGGTAATTTGCTAATAAAACTCTCTGATTGTTTGAGGGCCCTCTGACTGTTGTAATTCCTTTCAACCAATGAATTTTTGAATCTTAAGTGCTTCTTTCTTATTAAGGGATGTTCATCACAGACCACTCCAGTGAAGACTTATTTTTTCCTTTTACCTGAAGGGTATTTTCTGTTTTGCATCTTGCCTCTTGTCATTTCACTGCACATATACAAGAGAAGTGTGAACTGTTTGAACTATCTATCAGTTGTTGTTGAAAGAAATACCTTAAGTTAGTTCCCTGTCAGGGTTTTGGATGCTGGTTGGAAGTGAAAGAAATCCTCTGTGTGTGTGAGTGCATGTGTGTATATTTACTTCATCATCTATGTTTATAATTCTGATGGTTTCTGATAGCACTGTAGGCACTTTTCACTGCTTTGATTTATATCTACAATAAATAGTAGCCCTTCAACTACTTTTATTTCAGCAGTAGAATTGTCCTTATCTACTTTCAAGCTCTGTATAGTCTTCATAACATGTATAGAGGCAGTTTGTATCATTCCCTGCCCTGAACAAGCAGTCATTTCAATTTCCTTCGAAACCCTAGTTAAAATTCTTTCTATGCCTGAACAGTTTTGAACCAGTTATAAAATATCTTCGGTAGGAAGCAAACTTACGCTTCTCAGCCTTTCAGTGGTTATAATACAAAAATATGGTATTGCATGTAGGATACTTGAAAATTTAAAAAACGATGGGATGGAAATAGATAATTTTATTCTGAAAACAAGTGTCAGTTTCCATACTGATGTTTAGTTTAATTTTGAAATTGTCATTTGCAATCTGAAAAAATCCCATTCTAGTGAAGGAGATGCTGGGACATTGTAATACAAAATGCTGAATTGAGTCAGACACAAATCTGCTTTGTCAGAGTTTGTTCTGTACATAACATGAAATTCCATTTCAAGTGAACCATTGTATTAAACTTAGATTTTTCTACTTTAAATTTTTCCCTGAAGGTATTCCCAATCTTTAGTTTAAACTGACTTTTTCTACAGTTAAATGTCTTGATCATAATTTTGACAATGCAGTTAGAAATCAAATTGATGTGAAAGGAAGCTACTGAATACTTATCTTCTGCTTTTAACTATATAAACACATGAATTTATAGATATATAAATATATATACTTACCCCACAGGGAAAGCCGCACCAAACCCTAGAAACCTTGAGATTTTGTATTTAGAGCTCTTAAATGCAGTAAGATGGAGTGTGTTTGAGTAAAACACTGTTCTGGGCAGTTGTGTATGCAACTTATATTTTACTCTACCTTGGAATGTTATAGCAATAAAACTGTTTAAGTTTTAATTAGGAGGATGGTACTGTTTTATTTTTTTCCTCGTGGGTCCCTTCCAAATCACAATATTGTATGATCTTCCATTTTCTCTTTGTTAATTCAGAGGTTATAATAAAGAGTCCATCACAATAAGTGAAATCTTGGCTTGAGTCAAACTTTCCAATTTTATATTATGCTTCATTTTTGGCTCAAGATTTTGGAATTAGGCCCTGAAAGTTGTAGTTAGGAAGTGTGGAGGTGGCTAAGGCATGGAATAAACCCAGAGCTTGCTTTTACTTTGGTATCTGTGTTAAGGATAAAAAATGGTACAAATAGTAATAGTAATAATAATAAATGTTCATCAGAACATATTTTCAAAGGCAAATGCAGTTCTAGATATTTGTTTAGATAAAAAATTCTTCCAGTGAAAAATACAGACTCTGCCCAAGAGTAAATGGGAGAAAATGGGACAGTCAAATGCTACAGTTTCTGGAAGTCAGAAGTCACTAGGGCACCACACGCACTTTTAAAATAAAGAAATACATTAGCTGAATTAGACTTTGACATGGAGGATGAATTATTTTATAAAGCCAGCCCTCTCTTTTTATTGTCTAGTTAGTAGTCCTTGAAGTGGGAATATAATTGTAATGTGCCAATTAAAGTTAAGTAGCTAACTTATTAATGAGTTAGCTACTCATTAACAAGAACAAAAGCACTTTTGTTTAATAGCTATGATGTTGAATCATGGATACTTGGACATACAGATCCATCATTTTTATAGATAGCTTTTAAATTATTTTACTGCAGTTTTGACACATCATTCTAGCTGAGGTGTCTTTATCATCTTCCATTTTTCTTGGTGTGTTGATTTGGCACAGCCTGATTTTTTGGTAGCGGGGGAGGCTGCTAGAAGCTTCGACCATGTCGGACAGAGCCAATCCCTGATGGCTCTGAAGATGGAGATGCTGCTGGCCCAATTAGCGAGGTTGGTAATGCCTCTGCGATGACATATTTAAGAAGAAAATCAAAACAGTGCACACACAGTTTTTTCCCTGGGGTGGGGAGGTGCTGAAGCTGCCGCTGCAGCCGCCATACTGGCGTGGCCCACGGCAATATCCTGCCACAGCCGCCGCCATCTCAGCGCAGCCCGTGGCAAGCCTGGCCTGCCTGGCCACCCCTAGCTAGCCGTGCTGCTGGCAAAAGGGCAGGGGCAGAGGCGGCGGCTTCCCCTTCCCGGTGCCTTGTATGAAGAGGGGTGTTAAATAGTGCCAACACCGTGGCGGTTGCCACTGCCTGTGCAATGGCAGTGGGGCTGCCTGGCCGGCAGAAGAAGCTTGACGAGGGATTCTCTGACGCAGAACCTAGACGAGATCAACTTCTCAGTGCTGTGGGATCTTGCAAGAATCTTTGAATTAGTGAAACTTGTTGACAATGGTACCTACAAGTAGCAGTTTTTTTCTAGTCAGAGAAGAGGAGGAAGTGAGGACATGTGAACGAAAACATGGTGGCACCAAGGTGAGTGGAAAAGAAAGAGGGGGAGGAGGTGCTCCAAGTGTCAGAGCCAAAATTCCTCTCAAGCTGTAGTGAGGATTATAATAAAACAAACTGTCCCCTTATAATGCATGAAGGCCACAGGGAATGCAGAGATCCACTCGCAGCCCATGGGAAAAGTGCTCATGCTGGAGTGGGTGGATGCCAGAGAAAACTGTGATCTAGTGGGAGACCTGAATGGAGAGAGAGGGCCCCTGCTTCCAGAGACAGAGAGAGAGGGCCCTTGCTTCCAAACTAGAGCAGCCTATCCTTAAAAAACTACGCCCTGTGGATGAGTGACCCATGCCACAACAGTTTTGGGAGGACCATTTGGCTGTGGGAGGGACCCCATGGCATAGCAGAAAAAAGACTCCTCTCCCTGAACGAGTGGAAAAAGATCTTGAGTGATGAACTGACCAAAACCCCCATGCCTCGTCTCCTTGCGCTATTGGTGAGAAGGAGGGAGGGGCTGGGGGAAAAAAGGTGATTTAAAGACTTACTTTACATCTCATTATCCTCCTCTGACTCTGTTAATAATAAATTTACTTTATACTTTTAAATTTGAACCTGTTTTGCTCTTAGAGTTTTTTTTTCTACCAGTGCTTATCTCTAAACTCATGAATCCTTCGTTCATTTTTTTCGGTCTTCTCTGCCCAACTGTAACGAAAGAGGGTAAGTGAACGACTTTTGTGAGTGCCTGGCGTTTGGCCATTGTCAAACCACAACACTTGGCATTTCATTTTCAGGAGAATTTTTATTGGCTTATGAAGTATATTTAAAATTTGACCCAATTTACCATGTGTCAATTTGTTATTCACACTTTAAATCTTGTTCTACACTGGTAAAATTATTTTTTTTTCCACAGGGGAAAGGATTTTATGCAGTTGAAACACATTCTTTGTTAGTAGAGGGTTGTTTTGACTTTCTTTTTAATGGTCTAGTATTTTTAGTCAGATTATTAGTTGTCCCTGGATGAGAAAAAGACTAGTTGAATGGCTGTTCCTTTTAATCCAAATAATCCTGGTCTCTAAAGAGATTAGCGTAAACATATATAGTTGCTTCATTTTGCCTCTGCTTCAGTGGTTTGGTTAGTTAGACTATATGCCATCTCTGATTTATAAAAAGCAAGCCAAAAAACCAAACTAAAACTCTGTGAAAGCAATGGCTAATTAAAACCATAACTACTGACTGAGAAAGCAGCATGAACTGGGTCAAAAGTGGATTGTTTATTGTTCACAACACAGACAGTGTCAGAAAAGAATTATTGCTCACATAAGAGGTAACTCAAGTATGTGTTTGCAACGCTATGCAAGTTGATGTAGTATTGATGTTCTTGCACAGGCTCAATGAACTTTTAAGCTGGGTAATTTGCTTGAGGAACAAATTTTGTGTGAAATAGGCATCAATTAAAATTGTTGATGGGAACTGCTCATTTGTGAGATACAGCAAATGGATATCATCTGGTAATTGGCTGGGCTTATGTTGCTAAGATGTGAAATTAATCTGTTTTTTAGCCTCAGTAAACAGTGATGGAAGAAACAATCAAAAGAGGATGGTTATTAAAATTTTTAAAAAATTGTAATTGTTGCCCTCACTGATCAAGAGTCTTGTGTGCAAATGTTACCTAGGTAATTTATATCCCTCTTTTATTCTAATTGCCCAACTTCTTAATTTGTCCTCTCCTAGACAAAGAAACTTCCTTGTGCACCTAACTGATCTCAATAGTAATGAAGCTCAAAGTATAACAATTTTTTCCTTGAGATGCTGATTTGTTGCCTAGTGTGTCATTGCAAAAGTTTCAACACTTATGTAAAATTAATTCTTTAAGAACTGCTACAGTGGCATGTATACATAATGTCATATCTCTGTACACATATTACTGCTGCCTTCAACTGGCCTTGTTTTCTGCCACTCTTTATACTTCAAGCAGTGCCTTGCTTAGAAAGCAACTCTCAAGTGCTCCATCACATCAGTCAGTCTTTCAGTCTTGAACGGCAAACTTTGTCTGAATAGTGGTCTATGGTCCTGCTTCAAATCTTGTTGATTATTTACCAATTGTGTAGTAAAGGTACAACAGATACTGTATGGTTAAGGCCAGCAGAGAAGACAAATACATATAAGACATCTGAATTTACAGGAAATAAATAACTTCAGCTACTTGACATCTAATAGCTTTCGGACTCAAAAACTTCAGACTATGTACCTCCGGGACAATGGGCATGAGGTATAACTTGAGCATGGTTGGAGTTTTTGCTGAAAACAAATCATATTCTGCACAAGTTCATACATTATTTTAGCATGAAACATACTTTTTCAAAAGTTTTCTTTAGAAGACTTCTTCCACTGCTAAAAAATATGAAAGTAACTGGAACATGTATTTAAATCTCTTAATATATTACTTAGCTCTCCTGTAAAAAACCCCAATCCCAAACAGAATGCACAGACAATTCAGCCCTTGAACAGCCCAAAGACTTTGATAAAGAAAAGACAATTTCCAAGTATGAGGTATTGATCATAAAATGTATTCTCATTTACTTAAGGCAATCAAAAAAATCCATTGCTAGAAATAGAATGCTTTGGTGCTCCATCATTATTACTCCAAGACAGTTAACGATAAGGTAGCTTGGTTTTCAAATTAAATGTCAAAAGTCATTTGACACTGAAAATGTGTCTCTGCCTGTTGCAGAAAGCGAATAACTGTAGATGGCATGTTTTCCATTTGCAATTCCTGTAATAGTTCTACAAATGATGTATCATAATTGCTTTCCTGGCAAAAATCAAACCAATAAAATGTATTATATTTTTAATAATGATAATAACAAAACAACAACAATTATTTTCTATGATATTAATTTGGAAATTAATTGGAAATCTTGAAGTAAAAGACTGCATACATAGTTAAATCCTTGTTAAAATATTCTTGAAATCTAGGCAGCTCACACTGCAGCACCTTGATGAGGTACTGGGAAGTTGAGTTTCTCAAGGGTCATTATGATAAATAGTAAATTCTCTTTCAAATCCTTGAATTCCAAGGCATACTTCACATGAGTGAAATGCTAGGAAGCCCACAGGGTATAAAATACCAGGTACTCTCTTCTTATATTCTGTGTTCAGCTCCCTACTCCAATTTGGCTTGAGGGAGTTGTCAGAGATTTGAAAAGGTGATCTGTTCTGATACATCTTGGGGACTTGGAATGTGTAATAGGGGGTCAGTCAGGCCTTGCTTGGATATGGTAGTGCCCTGCCCCTGATACCCCCCAGTCCTGCAGTGTCTGTCAATCAGAACACACTGGAAGCAGCCCCAATATTGCCTAACCCAGTCCCTGAGTGGCCAAGTGAGCAGAAATCCCACCAGGGAGGAAGGCCCAGGATGGGCCAAAAAGGTTTAAGAAGGGTCACCACGAGGTAAGCATGTTGTCCTTTAACCCTACCTTCATCTTGGAGTTTTACATCACTGGAACCCAGGAGTTGGTAGCTATGTCTGTTTTGCGGTATCTTTCCTGTCTTTCTGTTTTTCTCCCTTTCTTCTTCTTCATCTAAGTCTCTTCCCACAGAATGTAACATCAAATGGGTTTAAAGGTTTTTCTACATCCAATGGGCTAAGTCTATGCTCTGATAAGTGATGTTATGTTGTATGTACTGTTTTGCCAATGTTTTTTAATTTTCTAAACTTTGCCAGTAAAATTTGTGGGTTTTTTAAGAATATCTCATTGGTGTTTTCTCCTTTGCATCTACCCAGAGCAAAAGAATGTTGGTTTCACCCTGGAATTCAGTGCCCAGGGTGAAATAGGAGTGACCCTCTGAGTACACAGTGGGGTATTGCAAGTGGTGTTCATAACTTTGAAAGTAAAGAGCTTTGTTTAAAGGCATTGAGCATTGAGAAGAGGAGAGTTTGAGTTCAGCTTTCAGCTTCTAATTTCAAGACAATTCCTCTGCCAAGGAAATGGAAGATATGGATCATGTAGAAACTAGTCCCTGTTTTCCCATCGTTTCCTAAAAAGAAGAACAGTCAAGCGATAAAAAACTGAGATGTATTTTCCAATAACAGCTTCCTCTCTGATAAATCCCTAGTGTGAAATCAACCACTGAACAATGTCCAAAGAACAGAGGAGTGGTTTAAATAAGGACACTGTGATCTACTATCTCGTAAGTCTAGTGTGTAACAGAAGCTGGTCTCCTCTACAGTGTCATGGAGGTATCCGTTGATGGCTTTTGTGAACAGGAGATTGTCACTTGCAGAGTACTCTCGTATCACTTCAGCATTGTAGGACAGTTGTCAGCTTTGAGTATGGATGAATAGGTTGCCTAGCTTGGATAGATTATGTTTTTAAAGTTTATAGAAACAGAGTAAGAATACCCTGCTGTAGTGTTGAAGTGGTAGGATTTCACTTGGACTGGAAAGGAAGGTAATTTATGTGAGTCCCTAAAACATCTGCTACCACTGAGTATCACTTAGAGATATAATTAGCTTAAAAGATCTGTTTAAGTAACAGCAGCCACCAACCAACCAAAACTCAAAAAAACCTACCAAAAAACTCCACATAAACAATCTTTTTTAAATAAATGAGAACTTATATCAGGATTAATTCATTCTACTAAGAGACAGAGATGGCTGACAGGGCCTTTGTGTTCCCTTTCAGACATTTTTCTAAAAATTATGTGTAGCAGCTGCTCTTTATTTGTGTGGAGTGACTATATACAATCAGGAACAACTCAGCTCTTTCTGTTGAAGTGGGTGATGGAAGTGAAAGCTATCATCTCTTTTAAAAAGTTGATACTGGTAAAAGAAAGATCATGAACTACAGCAAACTTGTGTAGTAAAGAACAACTGTAAGATACCACTTCAGTGCTGTCTCTTCCAGGCACTGCTGCACCTTCTAAGTCCTGAATCTGCCTGCAAACACAGCCAAAATATTTGCTCACACTGACAAATAATTATTGTGAAGTCTGAAGAAATAGCTCAGCATATTTGGAGGAATTTCTGCACATCAAACATTTTCACATTTGTACCGTACTTCTTTCCCTATATCCACAAATGCCCTCCCTTTTAGTTTAATTCAAATTCACTAGAATCTAACGTCAATTATAGTCCATCCACACAACTTTGAAATGCATAAATACTCTCCTTGATCCATCTTTTTGTTTGGACTGCTCATAGTCCTGGGAATGTATTGGGTGATTATCACACAAGACTGGAGCCTCTTAGGAGCCTAAGCAATGAGCAGTTGGGATGCTCTCTTGGTTTTTATCCCCATTTATTGGCCAATTTTCTGGCCAAACCAAATAGACCAAGTGATCTATTCTTTTTTCCTTATCTATCAGCTAATTTCCAGAGACATACAAACATAACATAACTTTGATGACATTTAATTGTAACTTAGATGAGTATTAGGTTCTGCATCTGTTTGGAAGGTAGGTTTGCATTCCAGCCTCAGAATAAAAGTGATTTCACATTAAGAATGCTCAGCAGTGGTGCTGTAAAATCTGTGAAGACACAAAAAAGTTCTCATACCCTTTTGACATGGGAAGCTCAGGCTGTCAAACTTTGAAATTTCAAGGACTTGGTGATTTCTTGAAGAGATTTAAGGCCTGATCTAGACTGAATGGTTGAGAAAATGAGTAATTGGCCACCTGTGGCTTTCAGGACCAAATCAGCAGAAGGAGCATATAATATAAAATATAAATACTTTATAAAGAAACTGGCTGAAATTAGCCAGTAAGCTTTCCATGATGATGTTTTCATATGGCGGAAGACACATTCATGAACAAGAAAGCAATATGTGAGTGGGGAGAAAAGAAACACAGAAGTTTTGTGTTGCAAAGGAGGTCATTGCTCTGTTGCATAAGTGCCTGGTGCTTTTAATATAATGAAAATAGCTGGTCAATTAAAGAAACATAGGCAGATGCAGAAATAATTCAGACCTTCCTATGGTCTTTTACTACTGACAAGGTAGTAAAGTTCAAGGTACAATATCCCTGGTTTGTGCTGAAATTCTATTTCAAAATCTGACAGGTAGCCCACTTAGATTTGGAAACCTGCCAGTTTGTTGTGTGTACTTGGTTTGCCTGGGCAGAGTTGATGCTTCTGTCAGCCAAGAGTATCAGCAAATCATTTGGAGATCTCAGGGAACTGATATTGAGATATCTTCTGGTTTAGCATGAAGGAGGAAAAAAGAGGTTTCAATTAAAGAAGTTTTGTTTTGATTATTTTTGGAGAACTGTGAGGACATCTGTGATATATTTTATGCTTTGCTTTTGTTGCTCTTTTCCTGAAACAACCTGTTACAGTGAGAAGAAAGAAACTGGAATGTGCAGAGTAGAAACCAGAAGTGAGGACCATTTGAAGCTAAAGCTTTTTTACTAAGGAACGCAGATTAATAAGGACAAGAAGTCCTTAAGTCTGCTTATTTAGCATTACAGATAACTGAGATATATACATAGACATAGACATAGACATAGACATAGACATAGACATAGANGACATAGACATAGACATATTTTTTATATATATACACTTTTAGTCTAGAAGGACCCATGGTACATGTGTACTATATGTCCCTGCAAAATACAAGTCCAAAGTGTTCTGTTCCTAGTTTTTAGCATTACAGGAAGAAAGGAACAATGAGAGCAGAAGCTGTGTACTCAGTCCACGCTAAACAAGGGGTGCTTATGAGTTACTGCTGTGACGTGCTTTGAGTAGGAAACTCAGCAATGTATAATAAAGTTCATTTTATAGTTTCTACTTACCTGAATTTCTCTGTGCAGTGTATCTAAGAGGTTTTTGAGTATGTCAGAAGCATTTGTGTAGTCCCCTTTGACACAGCTGAAATCCTGCTAGACTCTTAGTGTCTGATGACAGAACTTCAATGTACAGTTCAGAAAAAAATCAGATATCTCCCCTCTCCTTAATGTCTCTAGAGGATTTTATAAACTATTCATTTTGCAATATTCTGTTAATAACTATGCAATATTCTGTTAATAACTGGCTGCTGTTTTGCTCAGCATGTTCTATATAAACTAAGCCAAGAAAAAAAAATTATTTCCAGGTGAACAGATTTTAATGTCTTCACCCAGTTTTATTTCTGGTTTCTGCTCTACTAAACTCCCACTGAAGTCAGAAAGTATGCCTAAGTAAAGAACAAATAATAACTAATTAAATGCCTTAAGTTTTGTTTCAGGGCAAGGAAATGACTGTTGGACTGCTGATCAGCCAAGCTTTTCTAGAGAGAGAAAATATTAAGTTTTCCATATATAAAAAATTCAATGTGTAGAATTCAAAATAAGTTGAAATATATCCACCTCTGATCCATTGCAACTCTCACAAGAAATACAGGTAAATATTTTTGATAATACTTTTTATTTCTATAATGGATATGCTTTTCGGGGGAGGAAAAGGTGATCAAGCACTCATTCATGTATGAACTAATACATTATCATATAACTAACTTATAGCTCCTATCAAAGAAAAATATTGTTTTGCTTTTTTTTAGAAGGAGTTAAAATGAAAAGCAAAGTCTCACCTGTGAGTATATTGTCTAATTCACTACCATTTTGGGAGGGGTAAACCAAAGCATGCATCAGTATTGCTTTCATACACTGAGCCATCTGTCAGTGTCAAGAAGCCATTTTGAGCTGGGTTATGAAGTGAATTTGGGACAGTGTTGGTTTGACCTGATTTAATTTTATAACACAGGAATGATTGATTTATATCCTATGATTCCGGTTAGCAGCAGTTCTCTTCATGCCACTTCTCATGTTATTGGTGGTTTGAATTTGAATGTTTTGAAAATGTGTATTTTCTTTCCTCTTTGCAGAGTCTCAAAGTGAATGTGCAAGAAGTGTGGTGGCAGAGAAAGTGAGTTAAAGTTTCCTGTATGTTGTGCTTCTCTAATGCTTCCAGAACCTCTGATAGATTGTTCGATTAGTACTTTTAGTTAGCAAGACAGTAGGAGTTCTAGACTAAATGGGAGAGATTAATTATGAGCTAGTGATCGACAGAGGGTTGCAAAGACCTCCTTGCAGTTGTGCCAATACTGTCACTCAGAATTAAGATTTATGTGTTTGTATGCAATGGATGTGCAATGGAATGTAGATATTTGTTGCTTTTGTTATACTATCTACAGATAGGCTATTCTGTGATTTCTAGTTTGTGCTAATTACCTATTGAGTTCTGATGTTAAACAAGCTTCTGTTTCAGTACTTTTGGAAAGCTAAGTATGGTAATGAGACATGGAAAGCATTTAATGAGAAGTTCAACATTTAAGGCTTTCATCTAGTTTTGAGAAATAAGGTGGTGATGGTGATAATAGTTAAAACTATTTGTCAGGTTCACATCAATGTGTTTATTGGATAACATGGATATGAAAGTAAGTAGCATTCAATGTCAACTTAGATCTGACTCTAATGATAGACTACAACAGCTTGAAGCAGTTTTGTTTCAGCTTGTTTTCAGCAGAGTTGTATCACATTATCTGTTGTGATGCAATTTCAATCCCCCCAAGTTCTCCTTGATGCTTTTTCTTCTAGATTTAATGGTTAGCACGGAGAATCTAGCATAGGGAGGAATCCTATCAGGGCTTCACCAACAAAATTGATCTAAAATAAAATAAATGCATCCATCAATTTTTGTATATTCCAATACTTGCCACAGCTGGGAAGGAACATCTTCATTTATCATATCTCCTTTTGTATTATTAATACAGTTATTGTGTGTATTTCAAAGACATAACTCCAGGACAGAGTTGGACAGTTTGCATCATGGCCAATGCATTAAATATGATTTAAAAAATGTTAAGGGAGGAAAGGTTCAGTGAAATATTTCAGAGTAGACCATGGAATCAGAATTTTATATGAACATCTGCCTATAATATTAAAGTTGCTTGCTATAAAACAAGTTGATGCAAGTTAGTTTGATCTTAAAATGGAAAACTTGTGAAGCACTGGTTCTTCAGTCTCCAAATGCTGAAAGAAGAACCCGTATCTATTTCAAGATTGGTTTGGGCTTTTACTCTTCAGGCATGAAGAAAATGCAAATGTTAGCCTAATATTTAAATGGTTTGAAAAGAAGGATATCTGTAGGATACCAGATAACTAGCTCTTGGGGTTTTGCTAGGTATTGTTTATTTGTTGGGTTTGTCTTTTTCCTTTTTTTTTTTTTTTTTAATTGATGGAGAACTGGAAAGACAGGGTCAATGCCTGCTGAGCTGTTTACAGCTACTCACACATCCTTATCTCTAATTGGAGTGCTACAGTTCCAACAAACTTTTGCCTGTAGGCAAATTTTCACTTCTCAAACATTGTCAGCATGCCTAGGGATTTAACTTGAGGTGAAACTCAGGCTGGTTATATTTATGTTTTAACCTGAGCTTGTCAGTATGAGTCTGGGGATCAATATCTGGAGTTCTGCCTTCTTTACTCAGGATTTTATCCATTTTATTTACATGTGAAGATGACAGAGTGCAAATCAATGTGCTATGCTTAATAGTTAAACAAACAAGTGTCTGTTTGCTGATTGCCAGGTAGTGCTGCAGTTCCTCGTTTTCCACTCATAGCTAGACCTTGGCTCACCAAGTTCTTGTAACACAGACACAGAAATAGCAGTTAGAGTTCTGACTGTAACAGCAAATATCACACACACATTCGTTGCCCTAGGCTTTGTGTATGTCTCCCAGGAGTAAATATGTAACCCATAAGCTTATAAACTCTGCTATTTTTTTTTTCCTATTTGATGAAACAGAAGCAGGAATAGAAGGAAGCCCTGAAGCATAGATCATGTTATTTTGTTCAGTTAATAGGCATGGAACATGACAAATCAGAGACAGCAGTATGGCAGAATCACAGGAGACACTGGGTAAAACCTCCACTGGCATCTCTCATGTTCTGAGATTTGTGTTCCTGAGGTCACACAACTTGTATCTTCCCTGAACCTTATTAGACTGCTCCAGCAGGACCATCCATATGCTAAAGAGACCTTTGAAATGCTTTCCATGCTTTTGTTATTTTAATTTCCTAGCACGTATCAGAAAGAACAAAGTTCTCCTTTATTATTTTACTACCTCTTAGCAGCAGTAGCCTGGGTGGCAGTTTAGAGTGATGGAATAAAAATTCAGTGTACTGCTAATGACTCAATACAAAGTCCTCTCTTTTTCTTGGCCTTTTTTTTTTTTAACATTTTTTTTTTGACAGGGGTAATCTCTATTTCATCTCTGCTACAAGCAGTGCTTTTTGGCCAATTTATAACTGCAGCTGCCTGGAGAAAGCCTAAAGGAGATGTGATAAAACCAGACTATACAGCAAAACATATTCTATAAATATGCAACATGCACAAAGAAATAATTTGAAGTATGAAGGGGAAATGTCAAATAGGATGTCTGAAAACCAATTTGACTTAAAATTCTAGGCATTATGTATATGTGGCATTTGCCAGCTTTCCATTTATCCTTGGAGGGAAGGCAGACATCAATCATACCTGCATGTCAGCTACTGTCAACAATGCCAAAATTCTCCCTGGACAATCTCATCTGGCACAAGTTAATTTAGAATATATTAATGTAAGAACTCTTGCTGTGATTTTTTCTTTATAGGCACACAAAAATTATTTCACTTAAAATGTATGCTATGAAACTGAATAATATCTCCTAAGTTGCTATTGATCCAAGCTTGCCTCCATTCAAATGTTGCTGCTTATAAGGAATTACTTTTCTATGATTAGAACACTTTGAAAGGTTCTAGAACTAGAAGAGTGTTCTAAAGATGAACTTAGGTGCTTATGTGCTCTGAAACAAATATATTGCAAGCACCTCTCACAGGCCTAAGAGATCTTAGAGGTCTTTTCCAGCCTAGATGATTCTTTGATTCTAAGCGTGTCTGCAATGCTGTGGTTAAAAAAAAAGTTTTCCTCATGTCTAAATGAAATATTGCTTCTCACCTCTCAGATATGCAATATTTAATCCCCTTGCTCCCCAGCAGACATCTGTTACTTACTATTAGTTAATAACAAATTTGACATATTTCTAAATTTGTTGTCATGTGATTTGGCCTTACATTTTTCTGTACTTAGTAAGATGATTTCTTTCTGCTTGGGCCAGATTTTGTAGGCCTTATTCCATCTGATATTCTCTAAACTTCTTTTAAGCACAAATGAGTTCTCATGGGGCCCTGGCTTTAAGGGACTGGACAGTACTGAAGTATGAAACAAACAGAAGCATCTAGTTTATGGTATGTGTCTATGATGTTAAGTGTACATTTAAATTAATGTTCAGTGAATTTGGTACTTACTCATTGTCTCGGTTTGGACAGG
>VWPU01000952.1:0-63814 GCA_013398955.1 Callaeas wilsoni
TGACCCCGGGCCGGGGAAGGGGCTCTGCTGCTAACGGGGTCTGGCCGCGGGCACTGCGGGGGAAAGAGGGGCTGCAGCAGCGGGAAGCGCTGCGGAGAGCGGGGAATGGCTCTTTATGGGAGACTGCTGCAAGGCCAGCGCCTTCCTCTTCCTCCTCCCCCTGCCAGGGATCCACCCGCAGCCGGGAGGGTGCGAGCCCCGGCAGCGGAGGGAGAGAGGGCGGTGACAGCAGGGCTTTGCTCTGGCTTAGCTGACACCACCTTCCCCTCGGTGAAATAAACTGGTTTTTACACCCTCCCCCAGTCACATCCTCCTCTGCCTCCCACAAAAGATGGGTTGCGAGGAAGTGAGGGATTCCCAGTGGCCTGGCATAGCACCCAGGAAACATTTGTAAAGTGCATAAAACTAAACTCATTAGTTGTTTAAAATCGGTTTTCCAGGAGGAATTCATCATATGCAGAAAGCTGGTTTGTTTTTCACTTAAATCAGTTTGGTTTTTGGTGGTTTGTTTTGGGGTTTTTTTGAGTGCATTAAGCCTGGCTTTATGTATAATTATCTACGACTAATAGCCAGACATGGAAATAAATTACATATTTTTTAATGACCAACTAACTTTCAGTGCAGTGCCCCATAACTCAGGCAGGTGAGTGGGGCTGTTACCCCGTGGTGCAGCCGGGATGGGGTCAGGCAGCTGGGGGATGAACTGTGCCTGCAGACCAACACCACGGATTTTATCCCATCTCCCACCACTGCGACTGCAAGTGGTGGCAGTGGTGGTGCTTTCCTGGTATTCACCAGAATGGCACCAAGATCTGGACCTAAACAGAAAAATAGCAACTGTTTGTGCAAGGGAAAAATGCTGGAAGCATGATAATGACCTAGGCTGTGACTCCTGTTTGATGAAGACACAGGGAACGTGTGATTGGATATGGAAATGTCTATTTTCAGTGGGATCAATAACCAGCTCTCCCTGTCTCTAGGCTTACCACTCCACTTTAATGGACTCAGACACCAAGCTAATTGGGAACATGGCACTGTTACCCATCAGAAGCCAGTTCAAGGGCCCAGCACCTCGAGAAAGTAAGTTTATAATAATCTCTGAATTACTGGATGTAGCTCATCATCTCAGGGGTTGCTCTAACCCAGCCCCAGCAGGAGTGATGAGAAGAGTCACTGGTGGGAAATGGAATGCTTTGCAGTTTAGAGAGGAGGAAAGTTTCCAACTACTTCAGTTGTGCAAATCGTAGAAAATAATTACGTACAGATAATTGTGCTCCGCGCTTTGCTCAATTAGCTGTTTCAGTAATCAGAGCCTCTGGCTGCTGTTCTGGTGCTTCCCCCCGTGTCTCACTGTGCTCCTGAGCGGGGTTTTGAGGAGGCTGTGGTGGTGTGAAGCCTCCGTGTGAGAGGAAGTGGGGCTTTAGCTACAGAGAACTCGCGCTTTGGTCTGCGGCTGGCGACGCTCGGCTGCTCTGAGGGACGAGGAGTGGGGCTGCAGCACTAAAGGGTGTGGGGCTTCCAGGACTGAAATGAAGTTACCAGCACCCTGACAGGGCCCACAGGCAGCCGGGTACAGATTCCCTGTCAGCACTTGAACTTCCCAGGCGTGGCATTCCCCAGAAATGTGGCAGTTCAGTTTGAGAAGGGAGATGTAAGCAAAGTGTTTCTGGATTTAAGCAGTCTTGGATGGTAGCAAAAGTCACATTGTCACTGTTCTGCTCCTCTCCTTTATTTGAAGAGGATAATTGAATCTGAGTGATTGTGCTGGTATCCTTTCTCCAAAAACAATTTTTCTATCCTTTACGATGTTAAAACTCTGATGAGTTACTCAAAAGTGGTAGAAAAGTGGGGAACTGCTGAATTGCTGCTGTTTGCGAAGTGACCTATCACAGGGGAAGGAGAAGGGAGTAGGAAGCTCAAATATTACAGTCTGAGCTCATGGTGTTTCAGAAGTTTTCTGTTGCATGGTGCTGACTTCTGCTTTTTGTAAATACCACGGTTTTGCCTTTGCAATAATCCTTATTTATGTATTTCAGTGAGTAAAAGTTATGACAAATGCAGTGTAACGGTGCACCGCTTAACTCTGTATCTCTTTTTTACTAGCTAAGGACACAGATATTATAGATGAAGCCATCTACTACTTCAAAGCTAATGTTTTCTTCAAAAATTATGAAATTAAGGTAATTTTTTGAGATAATGAGCATATACTAGTTCTTTGGAGGGTTGGTGCTGTGAATATAAATTTACAAGGAAGTAATTTTAGAGATCACAAAAACTCCCCTTCCACTTAATCTTTAAAGTTGGGTAAATGTCATGAATTGCAAATCTCTCTCTCTCATGGGGAAACTATAGCCCAAAATGGGTTGAATTCATTTCTGTTTCAGACTTTAGCATTTCCACAAAGTCCTGTAATCTAAGAATTCCTGCTCTTGTTTTGCAGAATGAGGCTGACAGAACACTGATCTATGTGACCCTCTACATTTCTGAGTGCCTGAAAAAGCTGCAAAAGGTAAGAAAACTGAATTTCTGTGCAGGAGGGAAACAGTCTGTTCTGAGGATTGTTCCTCAGGAAAGGGTTTCCTGATACTCTCTTTCCAGGGGCACAAATAACGCTGTTCACCCCAGTCCCAGTTGTCAGAGCCTCAAATACTCCAAGACTGTGGATATGCTGTGTTGCTCTTCTTGATGAGTTTTTATGTTACAGATTTGCTCCATCAGCTTTTGTTCATAACTGCTAATCCACTGTTTGCCTGGTTCTTCCAGTGTAACTCCAAAGGCCAAGGAGAGAAGGAGATGTACACACTAGGAATCACTAACTTCCCAATCCCAGGGGAGCCCGGCTTTCCACTGAACGCCATTTACGCCAAACCTGCCAACAAGCAGGAGGAAGGTAAGGCCGAGCCAGGGCCTCTGAGAGTCACACTTTATTAACTGCATTTTTGTGACTGCAGTTAGAAAAATTGCTGTTAAAACCAAATCTTCTAAATCTGAAGGCAGCACAAGCTGGATTTTCTGACCTTGGGGATTCTCCTGGATCCATAGATAAATTGAGCAAATCAACTCAGCCAGCTGGGAGTCCCTGCAGATGTGAAACTCCCTCTCTGCTTTAAGCAGTGATTTCTGCTGCCTCCCTGTTACATCCAGTTTGAGTTGGTGCTGCCCAGTTTACCCTGGTTTTGCTGTGCTGCTTTCAGAGGTGATGAGGGCCTACCTGCAGCAGCTGAGGCAAGAAACCGGCCTTCGCCTTTGTGACAAAGTATTTGATCCCCAGAGTGACAAGCCAAGCAAGGTAAGAGTTCAGTGGTACCACCACAGAATTAGTGAGAGGTTTGGGGTGGTTTTTCAGCCACGTGTGGAGAGAAGTGAGATGATGGGGTGAGGGTCAGGGGTGGGGAACTTCAGCCAAGCCTGACTGATTTTACAGTGAAATGGCACCTGCAAGTTATCAATAAATTTAATCTGATGTGATATGACAGAAAATGCCAATTTGGGTTACTTTCAAAAGCAGGGCAGTAATAAGAGGTGTCTGGTTGAACTCTTCAAAGCACTGCACATCTGCTCTTGGCTGGGGTTGGAAATGGAAGTTCACAAGCACCAGAGATGCTGTTTCTCTTCCCAGGCAGCTCTGATTTGAGAGCTGCTTTGAAGTCGATGGTTTGCCTGGTATCCAGATTGAAAAAAATCGCTAATCAATGAATGAGTCACCTCCTGAGTGTTCACGTGTTTCGCGTGCAAATGTGACTGCATTTAATGTTGAAATTACTTAGGCTAATTTAGTTTAAAAGGCATGGCTTCCTGATGCATCCCTCATTTATGACTGCACTGGAATAAAATACACTAAAGGTAAGATAAACAAGAGAAAGTAGAATTTCCCATTTTAATTCAAAATCCTGTAATACGAACTCATTGTATCTATTCCTATTGTCTTGTTCACCTCAATTCCAGTAGAAACCAGTGTGGAAAACTGTGTAAAACTGGAGCCTGAACGTTTGTTGTGTGTCAGAGATTGAATACTTTAAAGTCAATGGAAACCACTTCTGCAGATTTTCTGACTCTGTACTTCCTTCTGCAGTGGTGGATCTGCTTTGTGAAGAGGCAGTTCATGAACAAGAGTCTCTCAGGCCCTGGGCAGTGAAGCAAAGTGGCAACAACTTTTAAGCATTTCCACAGCAAGATGTTCAAGTCTTTTGCCTTTGTTTTGGATACATTTTGTACCAAGGAAGAATTAAGTGCTTATGAAGTTAAAAAAAAAAAAAAGAAAAAAAGGCCTGTCAATGAGTGATAGAGGGAGGGAGAGCAAAAAGATAAGTTGTGTAAGCAAATATTATTAAGCTGGTGCTTAATAAGTGATTTCTAACGTGCTGTTTCAGATGCAAGCTGCTTTGTAATCGTGGCTACAGCATTTAAAACAGGGCTTGTATTTAAGAGAAGAAATGGGCTTGGCTGTGGGGCAGGGGAGCTGTGTCATTGCTCTGCTGGCTGGAGTCTGGGTGTGGTATGTCCAGGGAAAACAGACCTCTCACGCTGTGTTGTCCAGTGCAGTGATTTTTACCTTGTTTTCAATAAAATTCGCTTGTAATTAACGTGGTAACTACTGTGTGTCTTATGGACAGCCTTCAAAGAAATCAAAGAGGGGGATTTTTTTTGTGAAAGGCTTTGGGGTGACCCGATTGTGGCCTTCCAGGACCTGAAGGGAGCCAACAAGAGCCTGGAGTGCCAGGACAACGGGGAATGGCTTCACACTGACAGAGGGCAGCCTTAGATTGGATACTAAGGAAAAAATAAAATCTTCCCTGTGAGGATGGCGAGGCCCTGGCACAGGCTGCCCAGAAGATCTGTGGCTGCTCCATCCCTGGAAGTGTCCAAGACCAGGTTGGATGGGGCTTGGAGCAGCAACCTTCTGGGATAGCGGAAGGTGTCTCTGCTCATGGGTGGAACAAGATGACCTTCAAGGTCCCTTCCAACCCAAACCATTCTGTGATTCCATGATTGTTGTGTAATGTTAATCTGTAGGAAGTGAATCATCCTCACTGAAAATTGGGATTAATACAAGGGCTGCAGTTTGCAGCAATTTACCTGTTTATTTAGCAGGTCTGTCTCTGCAGAGCTGCGCTCCTGAAACGCCTTTACAGGGTAACACAGGCAGATCCCACACAGCTGGGGCTGTGGCTGCCTTCCTGATGGCCGATTCAAACACTCCCAAACTGGTAAAAAGTGGCCATTCTCGCAATTTCTGGAAGAACACAAATCCACGTTTAGTTTATTCCAGTTTTGTTCCTTCGTGGCAGGACTCATGACACGCTCACCACACAGCACCAACACACTTTCAGTGTTACCTGAAGCCCAACGCTAGTGATGTTTTGCTGCCTGGTGTGTTTGTCTGCTGAGAGCTGTGTTCTTCTCCCAACAGCAGTGATGGCATGTCCAAACTCAAAGTTCTCACTGCTTCCATTTTTAGGACTAGGATAGCCACGTTTTACAATGTTTTTGTAAAAAAGGCGAGAAAATAAAAGTTTATGATTCATCTCTTGTATTTAACGGTAGCCCTAGCGAGGCATTTCCCAGCAGAAATGTAGGTTTTGAAAGGTCTTTCTCCTCAGTTACCAATTTTTACAGGCAGGAGCTTCGTTATCTCGGAGACCTCAGTCACATCTAGCTGCAGCAACCATCAGCGTATTCTCAGAAGGACAAGGGGCGGCCTCGGGAGCTGTGGAGGCACGGGGAGCGTGTATCTTCCACCAGAAGACACACCGGAGAGCCGATCCCCTCACACGCCATGCCCGGACTCGGCTCGCCCCTCACGCCCGTTCCCGCCGCCCCGTGGGGTCCTCGGCGCGGGCTGCCCTCCGCGCGCCTGTCGGGCCGCGCGGGCAGTGCCTTGGCCGCCTGCAGGCGGCGGCGCGCGAGGACCCCTCGGTGGCGCCATTTTGGAGTGGCGGCGGGCGGCGGCGGCAGCTCCGTGCCCGGTGCCTCGCTCGGTGTCTCTCCCGGTTCCCCCCGTCCCGTCCCCTCCGCCCCGCCGGCCGCAGCATGAGTGTGGTGGAGCACGTCCGCGAGATGGCGGCCGCCGGGCTGCACTCGAACGTGCGGCTGCTCAGCGGGCTGCTCCTCACCATGAGCGGCAACAACCCGTGAGTGCCCCGCCGGCAGGGGGCGCGCGCGGGGCACGGAGTGAGGGGGGAGCGGGGCCGCTTTTGGGGTGTCCCTGTCCCTTGTAATAGATAAGGGTCTTTGTTCATTGAAATGGGTATAACATCCCTGTCCTAGCGCTGGCCTTGCCCTCTCCTGTCCCTGTCCTGTCCTCTGTCCCTGCCGAGGATGGAGCCTGGGTGTCAGCATCAGCGTGCCTTTGGGGTGCCTGCTACAACGTGGGTGTCCTGAGAATCACAGAATCACCGAATGGTTCACTTTGGAAGGGACCTTGAAGATTGTTTTGTTTCACCTCTCCTGCCTCGGGCAGGGACACTTTCCCCTATCCCAGGTTGCTCCAAGCCCTGTCCAACGTGGCCTTGGACACTGCCAGGGACAGGGCAGCCACAGCTTCTCTGGGCAAACTGTGCCAGGGCCTCAACACCCTCACAGCGAAGAATTTTTCCTAATAACCAATCTAAACCTGCCCCCTGTCAGTGCGAAGCCATTCCCCCCCTTTCCTGTTACTGCAGGCCCTTGTAAATGGTCTCTTTCCATGTTTCTTGTTGGCTCCCTTCAGGTCCTGGAAGGCCATAGTTAGGTCGTTTGGTCTGCACACGTCCTAGGAGTGTTATAAAGGGGGTCTCTGTAATGTGGGAATGGGGATTAGGACCAGAACAGCTATACAAAGAGCTGGGTTACCTTTTAAACTTGAGTCTATTCAAACAAAACTCTGTTCTGAAACCTGAACGGGCAAAATGCTGCATCCTCACCTAATAAAAGGTGAATAAATCCTAGGAGAAAGTTGATGCAGTGTAATCGACTTTGACAGCCTGTGGCTTGTTATGGGAGGGAGGGGGGCAGTGGCCAGGCAGCCAAACATTGAGCTCTTGTTGCTGATGAGGTGTCAGGAGCGGCTGTTGGATTTGTTTGTTTACAGATAAAAGAAATCGGTGAGATAACCCCTGTGTGAGGAGTCAGTGCCTGTTACTCAATGGTCCTTCCAGTGGAGTAAAGAAGCTGCAGCAGTTGCAAGTTGAAGGCAGACAAACCAAAGCTACAAACACGTTGGATCTGTGAGGTTTTGATTCTGGTGCAGCCAGCTGATTTCAGCCTTTCTGTCTGCATTTCTTCTAGGGAACTGTTCTCTCCATCTCAGAAGTACCAGCTCCTTGTCTATCATGCAGACTCCCTCTTCCATGACAAGGAATACAGGAATGCTGTCAGCAAGTACACGATGGCCTTACAGCAGAAAAAAGCCTTAAGTAAAACCTCCAAAGTCAGACCTTCTACTGGGAATGCTGCATCAACACCCCAAAGCCAGGTATTTAAGAATTGATAATGTGCTGCATAAAGTCATCGTGTTCCTCCTTCCAGTCGCTGTTGCTGACTGAATATTCACAGAGTCACTGAGGATGGAAAAGGCCTTTAAGATGGAGTCCCTGCCAAGTCCATCACTAACCATGGTACCTGAGCATCACCTTTACATACCTTTTGAACACCTTAGATTGTGCATTTATCATGTCTAATAAACCTGACTTTTAAGGCGAATTATTTCGATAACATCTCCATGGTGTTTTCTAATGCAAAACTTAAAATGGTCTCCAACATGGAATTTTTCTGCGTGTGTACTTCATATTTTAATTTGAAGACAGGAGCAGTATGAACTAGCAGTGAGTTGCATTGTTAACTTACTTGCACCAGGTATTTTTCAACACAGCATAAATATTTATGAGGAAACCTTATTAAAAGTTTCATACCTGATTCAACCAACATCGTATTTAAATCTTTCTTTTTTCTTTCAGTGTTTACCATCAGAAATTGAAGTGAAGTACAAAATGGCTGAATGTTACACAATGCTGAAGCAAGATAAAGATGCCATTGCTATTCTTGATGGGATTCCTTCCAGGCAGAGAACTCCAAAGGTGAGTTCTGGCAGGTTTTTGTCACAGGTTCTTGGTCAGTGTATCCATAGGGCAGAACATAGTATATAGGTATAATGGCATTATGTTTTTTTCATTAGTTAAATATTGTTTGGCAGCATTTCCTAATTTTAAATTAGCTAATTTGGACCCTTTTCTTTAAAATCATACCAATTTTGTATCTCCTCTGTTAGAAAGAATTTTAAAAAAAATCCCGAAAGGAGTTAAATGTTTTGTGCATCTTTATTAACTTCTTGTATAGTTGGAGCAGTGCCAAATCCTTGAAAGGCTGAAGACTTTGGCAAGTAGAAGGTTTGCTAGTGCTCCATCTTTTAAAATCTTTTAATCCTTTTCAACAACAGTTTAGATAATGTTAAATATTTAGATCCCTTTGTGGTCTGCAGTGCCAAATCTGTGGAGTCTTTGCTTGCTGGCTCTGTTACTCAGAAGGGCTTAAAAGATTAACACATCAGATCAGTCAACTGTGTTTCATGTTAAATTGTCCTAAAAGTGTACATGGCTTAAACTCCAGTTAATGTCAGAGTGTTCTGTTCAAAGACCAACTTGGAGAACAGAAAAAGGTGGAAAGTTTGAGAAAAGCAAACTTTTTGCCTATATACACCAGTAAATGAAAGTGCTGCAGCAGAAACCAGCTTCTTGTGTCGTGTAGAGCTCAGATAATTTCTGTTCTTTAGTCAATCATGGCTTCATTCAGAAGCTGAATGGAAACTTTCTCTGCCTTGCTGAGCTAATTCAAACACTTCCATGGATACGGAGAGATTCCTGGAAGGGACTGATTAATGGATATACAGATCCTTCTTGGCATTGTATATGAGCACTTGCTCATCTTTTGACTTCTTTGATGCAAGACACAGATTTCAGGGTTCACTGTGTACGTAGAAAAGAATGTAGATTTTATTTCTGTACTCAGAAAGAAGCCACAGCTTTTATTTTGTTCTGTAGGGTACCTTAGAGTGTTCTCAGAAGTGCAGGTTATTTTGTCTTCTGCCCAGAACAGAGGCAGGCAGGCTCGAACACAGAGTTGTGACCTTTCTTAGTGATTCCTTCTCCTTCCTCACGCTCGACTGTCCCCACATTCCTGTTGTTTGCAGATCAATATGATGCTGGCCAATCTCTACAAGAAAGCAGGTCAGGAGCGCTCCTCGGTGACGAGCTACAAAGAAGTGCTGAGGCAGTGCCCCTTGGCCCTGGATGCCATCCTAGGTGGGTGGCTGCACACTGTGAGCACTGGTGTTCAGCCCTGTTATAATCTGAGTTACGTTCTGTAACTGTCTTCCATTTTCATGTCATACCCACATTATATAAATTGTAACAAGCCTTGTAACCAGCTGTCCCTGCTGGCGAAGGGACGGACTTTCTGGTCCTCAGACAATTTGTATCAAAAGCACTTTTGGGTGGCTGAGATTGATGTGTGAATCCTTCCAAACAGGCTTGCTCTCGCTGTCGGTGAAGGGAGCAGAGGTGGCCTCCATGACCATCAATATAATCCAGAGCATTCCCAACTTGGATTGGCTCTCCGTGTGGATCAAGGCATACGCCTTTGTGCATACTGGAGACAACACCAGAGCAATAAACACCATTTGGTAAGAGTTGAAAAAGCGTGATGCAATCAAATAATATATAAATTCTTATATATAATGATATCCAAAATGTCATTTATAAATAACGGGCCTTTTTTTCCCTCTAAGCTCTTTAGAGAAGAAGTCGTTGCTGAGGGATAATGTGGACTTGCTGGGGAGCTTAGCAGACCTGTACTTCAGAGCTGGAGATAATAAAAACTCTATCCTAAAGTTTGAACAAGCACAAATGCTGGATCCTTACCTAATAAAAGGTGAGTAAATCCTGGGAGAAGGTTGACCTGAAGTGTAACAGCTACATGCAGTGGAATATTGTATATTGTTTACCCAGCTTTCAGTTCAGAACTGACATTCAGAAGCTGCATGGCTTGAACCCTTCCTGGTAGTTGCACAGTTTAAAGTAGGTGTTTGTGGTTTTGGTGGCTTTTTTTTCCTTGTGAGTGAGCTTTCCATTTCTTGAGGACTGATCCTCCAATATGTCTCTTTAGGAATGGATGTTTATGGTTATTTATTGGCACGTGAGGGTCGGCTGGAGGATGTGGAGAACTTGGGCTGCCGGCTCTTCAATATCTCTGACCAGCACGCAGAGCCCTGGGTGGTGTCTGGGTGAGTTCTTTTCTTTTCTGTCTCACCTCAGCTCTCAATTTGCCGAATGTGGTGGGTTACAGCTGACACAGTGGGTTCAGCTTTGTTTGTTCAGAAGGTGCTTTCCTACCCTACCCGTTCCATTCCTGGGTAACTTAAATTAGCTCTCTGTAAATGTCTATCGTGTTTGTTTTCTGTATGTTAAATCTTACAGAGTTACACTCCTGCACAATACCAACAATACATTAAATAGTAGCAGTTCTAATAATGGGTAATGTAATGGGTTGTAATGGGTTTTTTAAATTGCTGAAGAAGTTTTTTTCTGAACTTCAAATGCAAGAAGTTCAAAACCCCCATGAGTACGCACAGGCACCGCAGGCAGTGCATGTTTACAATCCCTCTCCTCTTTCTGTAGGTGTCACAGTTTCTACAGCAAACGATACTCCCGTGCCTTATACTTGGGAGCCAAAGCTATCCAGCTGAACAGCAACAGTGTCCAAGCGCTGCTGCTGAAGGGAGCTGCTCTGCGGAACATGGGCCGGGTGCAGGAGGCCATCATCCACTTCCGCGAGGCCATCCGGCTGGCGCCCTGCCGCCTGGACTGCTACGAAGGTGAGCCACGGGAGCCGCTCACAGCTGCTCTCTCTGAGGGTTGGTGCCGTGCTGGTGATGAGGCAAGGGAATGGACAGCAGCTCTTCCCTCCTGTTGGCTTCCTAGTAAATAATTATTACCCCAAAACCTATGGTGTGGTCAGGCGGGGGATACGAGAGGATGTGTGGATTTGTAAGAATGATTTTCAAAAAGGGGTTTTCTTGGTTTTTGTTTTGTTTAATCTGGATGTAAACAAACTTAGGTGTTTTGAGCAGCTTACTTTGGGATGATGACATTAACTGATGGTTAGTTCTGCTGGGAGCTTTGTTTTGTCATATTTGTTTAAATATTTAAATCTTGTTGATCTCAACAGCAGCTTCGAGTAGATAGTGAGTGGTGAAGAGTCCAGGTGAATATTAATTACCTGAGTATTGGAATTGGGCAAAAACATTAGATTAGGTGTTCTTAGTGTTGGGGGTTTTTTTCAGTGCCTGCCTATTAATAAAAATCAAGCCAATTATCTGTAGGACGGGTGTTTTGACATGCATAAACTCACTTTCTCAGTTACAATTTGTATTTGCTTATTGGAGTGTCACCTGTCCAGCACTCGAGTGCTACTAAGTGCAAATAACTGTGGAGGGGTGAGTGCCTGTGGTGCTGGCTCAAACCCTGAAGTGTTTCCATCCGACATCACCAGGTCTCATCGAGTGTTACCTGGCGTCCAACAGCATCCGTGAAGCCATGGTGATGGCAAATAACGTCTACAAAACCCTGGGGGCAAACGCACAGACCCTCACTCTGCTGGCCACAGTCTGCCTGGAGGACCCAGTCACGCAGGAAAAAGCAAAAACCTTGCTGGACAAAGCGCTCACACAAAGACCTGACTACATTAAAGCTGTGGTAAAGAAAGCAGAACTTCTCAGTAAGTTCCTTTCCTCGCCTCTTGGTTTGTTTAAAGATACCTTTGTATATGGGAGGGTGTTCTGGAGCCACGTCGGTGCGAAGGATATAACAGTCATGGTTCAGTCCAGGGATTTATCACTTCTATCCTGAAGGAAAAATCACAGGAATTAACTGCATCCAGCAATTCATATCACACTTAAGCAATTGCAAGCAAAATGTTTTGGCTTCCAAGTAGATGTAATTGTGAATGTAACAGCTATTGCAAAAAAAGGCATTGTTTAGAGTTAATCTTGCAAGAAGTAGAGCACTGCTGTCCTCCCTGCTGACAGGTCTGGAGGGACAAATAGCCTTGTGTTGGGAAGACTGTGAACACTGTGACTTTTTATAGATTGTCTCAACGATTAATTAAACCAGCAGTTTTTCCTGTGAACAGGTAGAGAGCAGAAGTATGAAGATGGGATTGCCTTGCTGAGGAATGCCCTGGCCAACCAGAGTGACTGTGTCCTGCACCGCATCCTGGGAGACTTCCTCGTGGCTGTCAACGAGTACCAGGAAGCCATGGACCAGTACAGCATAGCCCTGAGGTAAAGCACACCCTGAGGCTGCAGGAGGTTCGTAAGAACCAGTAATCAGTTCCACTGAGTACAAAGATGAGCTGCTAATTGATTAGGATGAGAATCAGGGGTGACTTTATATCATTCTCCCTTAAAACAAGCAAAACCACGCAAATGGCACCCTGTTCACAAATTGGTTGGGCTGAAGACTTTGAACTGAGAAGTGCAAAATGTAGGGACTGTATTAATGCTAAATATGTCACTAGGCTTGTGATTCCTTGACTAACAAAAGGATTAAGGCATGGAATTATTTATAGTTATTAATTATTTTATAGTCAGACTTCAAGATCCATTCCTTTACACTAGAAGGTGCATATAAAAATGAGCTATTCGATAAATTTAAATAGTGTGATTCAACTTCACATAATCTAAATGCTATTTTAGGGTGTTACTTTGTTAAATATTCCCATGTTTTGATTGCAACATCTTGAATTTGCCTTAAATCCAGCACATTATGTCCGCTGCAAACTTGTGTAGCTTAAATGGGTCAGCTGGCTTTTGCCTGCATAGGTTATATTTAGTCAGAGCCATTTAAACTTTTACTGCTTTCATGTTACTTTATAATTAGTATTGTTGGGAGAGGTGACTCAGTTTTCTGGAAGAGTGGGATGTTTAAATAAACGCGTTCTTGGGGATCAGAACTGTTTTATAGAGAGATTTAAGACTCGGTGTTACAGTAGCTCGAGGGGAAGTTGCATCATCATCTAAAATAAGCTTCCTGATGATGTTAAACAGGAAGTGCAGACAACAGGATGAGATTTTATTGTTACTCTTTACACTGAGGTCACAAAGAGGAAAAAAAAAGATTTCAGGACAATGTTTCATTTTTCTTCCTTTCTTCAGTTTGGATCCGAATGATCAGAAGTCACTAGAAGGATTGCAGAAAATGGAAAAAGAGGAAAGTCCAACAGATGCCACCCAGGAAGAAGATGTGGATGACATGGAGGGAAGTGGAGAAGAGGGGGACTTGGAAGGCAGTGACAGTGAAGCAGCTCAGTGGGCAGATCAAGAGCAGTGGTTTGGGATGCAGTGAAAGCCTCCTGCTGCTTGTTTTGGCACTAGAACACACCACTGGGGCCACTCTTCTTGGCAGAACAGAAACTATGATTTTTTTTCAGTAACAAAGGACTTTTCTTTTGTTTTTTAATAGACTCTGAAACCAATTAATAGTTCTGTGCATCTCAATACTATGGAGATTCTTGATGCTTCTTATTTATTAAGTGTAAGGGACTAACTGCATTGGAGGTTATTTGCAACTTTCATTTTGAAAAAATTCCCACTGAAACTAAAACCATCAGAATCTGAGGTGTGTAATGAGCCTGTTGTTTGTGATGAAAACAATGTCCGAGTTCTGTCCAGGGCTAAGTGTGCTTGGGCAAGTTGTAAATACAGTGGTTTGTACTCCTTTGTGGGAAAGGTCTTGCTCATTTGCATGCAGCCATCTGAGTCTGGGGGAGCTGCTCCCAGGGAAGTCTGGAGGAGTTACTGGAGTGTGGCTGAAAGCGGCACTTTCCTTTTGCTGTGTTTGTTGAATTAATGTGTCTTTTTCTAGGGCATTACCTGTGCTGTCCAGGAGAAGTTTGGGACAGTAGGGAACTTGGACTTGCAGGACACTTTTTGCAGCTGACTGATTTCTCTGTGTACAGAATTGAGCCAGTGATGGAGAATTAAAGTCATTTCTTCAACCCTTACTAAACCCTGCAATCACTTAAAGTCTGTACATGAGCATTTATTTTTAAATGCAGTTTAGTTTTATTTCAGTATGTTCCTGGAAGGTTTTGCAGCAGTGACTCAAAGCACTTTACATTCTGTGTACAGCACTGACATTTAAAATGCTATAAAAAGAATTCATCCCTCTTCCCTTGCACTGCTGAAGAAATGTTAAATTATGCAAATACACATATTGTGCTGTTTTTTCCATGTTTATATACTTCCTGGTTTTGTCAGGTAATTTTTGAATTCGTGTCTTTTCCCCTCACCTTCTGAAGCAAAATTGCTTCATGTACGAATTCCCAACCTCAGCATTTGAAGGGTGAACTGCTTTGGGTAATCTAGAAACTGTTTCAGTTCTGTGGGCTTGATGTGTGGGAAGAGGAATTACTTATTTTTCTTACAGTTCTGATTTCCTTGGTCTTTACCAAAACATGTTTTTTTTGATCTTTATATTGAGAGTTTAATTCCTTTTGTACTTATTTTGTTACCACGGGTCTGCTGCAGCACACAGACTTTTTAGAAAGCTAAAAAAAATAGTTTTGAGTATCAGTTGGAGGAAAAATGGCTGTTTGTTACAAATACATGACATGGAAAAGAAGCTTCTCCCTGAAAGGCAGATAAGGGTAAAATATCCCTCTGTGATGTTGTATCAAAAAGGCACAACAAAAGGAAAAGGCAGATTATTGTCTGTTTTGGAAATGTTTTGGTATGTCACGGCTTGCAGAGGAGGAGTCCAATAGTTCATCCATTTAAGAAAAGAAAACAGCTGGTTGTCTGTCCTCTCTGGAATTCTGTGGGCTTTGGGGTTTCCAAAATACCAGAGCGCATTACGGTTGTTTGAAGGCGACAGGGGAAGAACAGCAAAGCAAGGCTGCCCTGGCCCTGGGGCTGGCATAAGCTGCTCCTGCCCTTGCAGTAAGCAAACCCACCAGATGTGTGCTCTCAGGGAGAGCAGATGTTTCATTAATGGCACTTCTGGCAGACGAGGGGCTTCGTCCTCTTCGTCTCTTTGCCATTGCTGTGGGATGGGTGAGTGGATTTCAGCTCATCACACGTCTCGTAACAGAAAAAACGTGCAAGCATATTCAAAGCATCTACTTTTATATAAAAAACCTTTGCTTTCTCCTCACACTCAGCATTCACCAGACCCACTCTGCAGCTGAAAGCTGGGGAGCTGCATTAGCTTTCTAGTTGTATTCCAGACCTCTGCTGTGGATGAACATGGAGTTGTTTGTGTTACTAAACTAAAGGCAGGGTACATTTAATTGTGATGAGGAGTATGTGAGGTATGTGATGTATTTTTCAGCCATTTTTTTCTAATGGTTCCTTTGAGTAGGTCGTTCATTGCAGGTGGAAACCACTGGCTTTACACATCTCTCTGAAGTATTTACATAGAACAGGAAACTGGAGCACCACAGTTCTATTGAAACCATTCTGCAGTACGTTTGTAGATAATCTGATAATCTCTGCTTTTAGAACAGGCAGGAAACTAGAACTAGTTCAAGATGAGTCCTTAGGTGCAGCTTTAGCAAACAAGTCCAGGCACACCTAAGAACACCTTGAGATGGCTGTGCAAAGTAGAGTTGAATCCTCACAGCTTTGGTTTTCTGAGAACTTGGTTCCTTCCTGAAAATGAGGAGCTGTCAGGGTCTGCAGATAAAGCCTGGTGAGTACCTCACGTGTTGGGGTTACCTGATGTCTTGTGTGTGATCTTTGCTAAGAGTTGCACTGTGACTGTGGAACTTTGAGGTGCCACACGTGTTGAGATTGTATGGAGAGATATATTTGGCCCTCTCTTCAGAATTCTAGAGGGATTCTGCTTGCCTATTAATGAGCCTTCATTACTGCTTTAATTTTAGAATGTGATCTCTGGTTTTGCAGAGGTCTGGTACTCTCCAATGCAGTTATAGGCATTTAGTTCAGGGACTATAACAATTAGCCTTTAATGAGCAGCTGACCTCATTCTCTCCCTCAATCACATGCTCTGCACCCGAGAAGAAAAGATCACAAAGCCGAGAACTGAAGTTCAGGCGGCATTAAATCAGAGATGGAAGTGAAATAGTTGGGACAGAAGGCAAGAAATCTGCTGCCATCCAGTTGTGCTGTAAAGTGTTGGTGTCTCTGAGGTGCTGGTGTGGGGCTGGGTGAGGGCAGAGTGCCCCTGTTTGCCTGAAATCCTTCAATTTAAATCACATTTCATTACTAACTTCATTCTTTCCTACTTTGACAGAAGTGATGGGAAAGGGACAGAATTTCTTCAAACTGTACATAGACTTGGGTAAGGCTGAATTTACCAGAGTCTAAAAGGAGCACAAATTCATGATGGGGTTAGAAATTGCCTAAATAATGCATTTACTCCTGTCATGTGCTGGTAACACCTGAAATACTGTCAGTGTTTCTGATTCCCAGATAATGGGAATTCTAGAACTGTGAAGCAGAAATAAAGGAGGGACTGAGGACTGCTGGCCAATATCAGTGTTTTCTATTGAGTCGAATGCTTCTTCTTTTTCTGCTGCTGCTGATTATAGAGAGATTTTTGATTAACTAGGACTTTTTTTCCCCCTTTCAGTAACTGTCTTCCTCATTAAGCCTCTTTGTGTGGTGATTCTTCCCTCCTTGCTTTTCAGGAGCTCAGTGATGTGGAAACTGGTCCATCCAGGGCAGAAGCAGGCAGGATTTCTGATTCAGTAAGCCTTATTCCCTCATTTAGATCTCAGTGGTAAGAAAATCTCAAAGGCTGTGTCTGCCACTGTCATTTCAAGTTACACAAACATGCCACGAACAAATATATTTAAAAAAAAAACAGATCTGAAATCTCCATGGGTCTTAAATTTCGTGGCCTTAGGAGGGCTTAAACTCAGTATAAACCTATGATTTCAAACTAGCCTTAGCTGGTTAAAGTGTCCTTTGGAAGCTGGGATGTGTATAAGACTGGGTGTTTGGGGAGGAAATAGATAATAAAATACAGTTATTTTGGTGCAAACAACTTGGGGCAAAAATAGAGTGTTCACCCGGGGAACTTCAGTGTAACAATTTATATATTAAGGAAAGCCCTTTGGCCGGTGCATGGCTATCCCTTGATGGAACAACAAAATAGAATATTCTCTGTTTTCACTCCCTGGCTCGAGTCTGGGGTGTGGGTGTGGGTACCAGCCTCCCTTTCCAAGAGCTTCCAGAGGGGCCAAGGACTTTGTGAGTTCACAGATCAGATTCCTTTTCCTCCCCTACCACGCCACAAAACAGCAGTGTGGCAAATAAGGTGATGGTTTGGGGTATTAGGTAAACCCCTGGAACCTGATAAATTAATGTCCAAGTCTTCTCTGCGCTTCCATGTGGGTAAACTGTTAGGATGAAATCTTTTAGAAGACTTCTTCAGGTGCTCAGAGCTTCTCTCATTTCTCACCCACCCTCCTGGGGGTGGATGTGGGCTCTAATGATACTCAGATTCACCTCGAGGTAAAAATAGGGATATTTCCTGCCCTCTATTTAGAGTTTCGTGTAATATGTCCATAATGCCTCATAACTTGAGCTGTGGGGAGTGGTTTCTTTGCTCTGAGCTATCAGTGGGCTCATCCACATGATGCTTTAGAGCTGAGGGTTTGCAGGGAGGAGAGGAGGAGGAGGAGGGAAAGGATGAAGCTGTTTATTTCAGCATCTCTTACCACATACTCTTGCACCGAGTGCCTTGGCAACCCACTGAGCATCACGTTCTCCTCACAAGGCTGTACTCCAGCTAGGGGACTCGTTCTGCTTAAACTCGCAGCTCATCATTTAAAGAAACGTTTAAAAATAAGGTGTGAGTTGGTGTGAGTTTGCTCGGCGCTGTCTGAACGTGGAGCTGCTGGAAGCAGCCGAGGAATGCAGCTCGCTGTGACAGCAGCACGAGCTGGGTGCTGAATAACGACTTCCTGTCACTGCTGAGCTTTACTTTGGGCACCGCTGCTGGGGACGAGAATTTCCACAGGCAGAATCAAAAAGGGGCAGGAGAGCAGCGGGGCTGGAGCGGGTTCCACGCGGGTGCGGTGGTACAGCAGGGATGGTGGGCGCTGGGAGCGCTCCGTTTTCCCAGGCGGGCTGAGGCCGGGAAAGGCAAGAGGGGCTCGCGGGGCGGTTCCCGCACCTGCCCTGGCCGCACGCCCGCGGTCCTGAGCTCCGGAGTCCCTATGGAGCGCTGAGGGAGCCCTGCAGCGGGACGGGCGGTGCTGGCAGCGCTGGCGGTGCCAGGCCCGGCTCTAAATCCGGGAAGAGCCGCAGCGGGAGATGACGGAGTGCGGAGCCGGGCGCTGCCGGCCCCGGGGCGAGCGGCAGAGCTCAGCCTGCCCAGCACTGCACTACCATAGTAGGAAGCAGCCGCCAGCAGCTCAGCCCCATGCCTCAAGGCGCCTTCCACCATCCTCTAGAGCTGCTGGACCATGGAATTCGACTCTTGTATTTCTAAACCTCACACTGTTGCGTTTGAAGGGTCTCAGATGCGTCACCTCATTTGGATAACGCTGTTTGCCAGCAGGGTGCTGCTCTCAGGGGCTGGAGGCTGAGGCATTACATTTAATGTAAAACACGTTCCTAAGTTGTCTCTTGCTCCAAACAAAACCTCGTGTCTGGGCTTTGGAGCAGAGCATTACGGGACACTTGGAAAATCCAGCTTTTACCCTGGGAGTGCTTTCACCTTGCCCAGAACAGCCCCTGCCTGGTTTGGGGAAGGGAGTGAGCCCAAACTGCCAAGCACTCCCAGCAGGATGCTCGTGGTGTGGTTTGGAGCAAACACATTTGGCTCATCTTCCTTTTGCCTACGGAAAGGGAAGAGACCAGGAGCTACTTTAGGCTGGGGCAATTTAGAAAACAGAAAAGGACAAAAAAAAAAAAAAAAGATGTAGTTGGGAAAGAATTGTTTATTTTACGTTTCTCAGAGGGATTTTACAAACAATGGAGCATTTTTAAAAAACTGAGTGATCAAAGTACTTGACAGTGTCCCTTAAACACACACACAAGCCCCTGGACAGAGGAAATCACACCAGCGAGGAGGTCAATACTGCCGAGGAGCAGCTGCATCTGCATAGTTCTAGGAGGAAAGATTGCAATGGTGTTGGTGCTAAAAAAGTGTCATCCTGGCATTAAAATGAGAGCGCGCTGCACGGACCTGCAGGAAACAAAGTGCATCAAATAACACGCCGAGTACGTATTGTAGAATAAATTTATTTACCTGATACAAATGAAACTAGGTGTGATGCTCCTTACTGTCAGCATGTCAATAGACAAATTGATCTTATTTACAACTTCTAAAGGTCACACATGCAGCTGTGGGAACTGGCTACGTCGTTGTTGCTTTTTAGATAAATGCATCACGATATTTTGTATTGCACCAACATCTGTCTTACTGCCTTAGATTTAAATAAGTTACATTACAGTGCAAAAGAGGTTGATTTGCACAGATGATAAAAAAATCCAACGTTATGAAGTGGAGGCTTACGGTTTAACATTCATCTGTAATCGTTTCCATGGATTTATAAATAGGAGAGCATTGTACAGAAGCTGTTGGAGTAGGATGTTTGGATGATACAATACAGAGAGAGATCCGTCTACAACCCAAGGCATGCATTATCTGATATTGTACATTGTATAAACTGACATTTTACATACAGGAATATGGAAATTGGCTGACAGCTCCGCAATTCTTGCTCAAGGATAACCAAACTCTTCTCCATGCAGCACAGAAACCCAACTTCTCTGGAGAGAGTTCCGACTTGGTAAGCTATATTGCACGTTTGTACATCTGTATCATGAAGTCCTAATGGTACCACACATTTCTTCCACAGAGAACACAATGAGTTTTGTTTTTAGGGAAAGCAAAGAATCTTTACACGATACATGCAGAAGTTTTGGTAGATGTGTTGCTAAAAACACATGCACGCAACAAAACAACCTTACATTTCTGCAAAATTGTTTAGGAAGCGATTACTCCAGTATTGCTGAAAAGGAAAGAAAGAAAAGGCATCAGTTAATGAAAGGATGAATGCTAAGTATCATTATACAAGCAAGACTAAGATCAACAGTGACAGAAGAAAGAATGTTAAGTTTGGTAACTGGCTGCTCTGTCATTGAAGGGACACTCTCAGGTTACTTTGTTCTTGAAGCTCAGAATCCTCTGGATTAAGGCTCAGCTCCCTTGATTATCAGCAGAGCCAGCACTTCCTACTCAAGACTGCAGTGACAAACAATTAAGATACGTTTAATTAGTTTTTGCCTTTCTCTGCCTGACCAGTGGCAACAGACAATTCTCACTTCTTTGGAATTTTTACTTTCAAGTTCCACGCTACGCACTCGTTTCTTTTTAGTCGAGGCATTACGGCAAGTTTGGCCCCAAAGTGACCTAACAATGTCCCTTTTCCAAGTTAGGCAGCTTGTTCTGGGAAGCAGTAGGAAAGCTTTGAAGAAGTCATTAAACTACACGGATTAAGGTGTAGGCAAAGGGTAGAGTACAACGTCCTAAAGCTCCTGCTGTACTTCACCCCTACCACAGCGTAAGGTCAGCCTTGTGTCTGGAGAGACTGCTCTGAGGCCCTACAGCTCCAGGGAAGCTCTTCCAAACACTGCTTCAACACTAAAATTTGGGCTCTCCTGCTAAGATTTGAAAATGCATATTAATGCAATTAAGGATGTAATTAGCAGAGATTAGGGAAACAGTTAATGGTTAGAAGTGCAAAAAAGGAAACAAGACAGGTGCAAGAGACAGACGACTCTGTATCGGTTTTACCTCCCTTCATCTCAGCAAATTCAGCCCCCTTGGGCTGTGTACCATGAACTCTGGGCTCGAGCTGTGTCTCGGGCCGGCACTGCTGTACTGCATTCTATCATCAGATTAAAAACTCAGTTTCGTACCAGGAACCTCCCCAGCAGCCTCTCTACCAGCACAAGCCTCGGAGCACTTTGACGGACTGGTAGAAATGTTCTTCTGCAGCCTCTTTCATACTCATTTATTTGCAGTAACGTTTTGGGAAACCAAGTATGAACTATTTTTATTGCTCGGATGCCAGCAAGAAGGAGCAGCTCGTTGCGTGGCTCAGCACTTTGGATCGCTCACACGTGAAAGCAGAGAGAGCCCAAGGCACTGCAAAGACAAAAGCTCCTGTCTAAAAATTCAGTGCGTGACTGCAGCTGCCTGAGCATCCTCCTTGCTACAGAACACGGGATTCAGGAGGAGCTGCTCTCATTCCAAACCCCACTGGGTTCCCAGCACAAGCCAATATCCTTCCTGGTGTTCCCAGCATAAGGCAGCATCAATCACACGATTGATCCTGGTCTTACACACCCCTCTCACAGGAGAGAATAAGCAGTGATGTGTGAGGGCACCAAGGAATCCAGAAAACAGCAGAGATGAAAAAGCTTGGTGAGATGGGAGCAAAGAGAAACAAAAAAATATGAAGTTATTTTTTAAGAATGGAGCGGGAGATCAAGCCTAGGGAATTCTGAGCTAGTTCTGCTTGACTAAGGGCTGCTGTTTGTATGTTCTCTGGGCTAACACGGTTCAATAGGAGTTACCTCCTTCAACCCCAGCACTGGGGACATTGGAGAGGAAATAGTTGGGACCCAAGAAATTAAACGAGAGTTTTCTCTTTGAGATGTTGGCAAATGAGTCTGTCCTGAAAAGTCCTCTCTTCCTGGCTTCTCCAGCTGAAAAAACTGAGGCCAAAGGATGATAGAATCTATACTGCTAAGGATAAACACTTCAGTTCAGATCTTTCCTGCAGAAATTACAAACTTTGCACTGCAGTTCTGGACTGTCTGTAACAGAAAAGCCCTCAGCTCCTGATGCTCCTCCTGCAGCCTCCCCCAGAGCCAGCACTCCAGCTCCAGGACCACAAGGATGTGATTCCAGAGAAGGATGCTTCACTGCCCAGGAGGAAGCTCATGGCAGGTGTGAACATTTGGCCAATCCCGACCCGAGGAGGGTGGGATTGACAACACTTGGAAAACAGAAGTCCTGAAAGCACAGCCCGGCTGCCATCCAACCCGAGATCTGCAACTGCTGATCTTGGGGAACCCTATGGCTCCATTTCTGCAGGAAAACTTGGACAAGACTGCGAGAAATACAAGAAAAACAGGGCAGATGAAGATTGCTTGGGCTCTGTAGGAGCACCTTATAAAACCTGACCGTTCCTGAAAGCTCAGAAGCCTGTAGGGATGGATCCCACTCCGTTTGCCCACCACTCATCCAGCTTTCAAGGCAAACTCTGAGGAACACAAGGCCCTACCCCAAGTGCCTCTGAGACGGTGGCACAAACGAGCCCTCAGATGCCTATGGAAATCCATGACAAGCAGCAAGATTCATCTTCAACACTGACAGATCCAACGGAGAAGGCGTTGAATTCTGAATATTCTGAATTCTACTTATCAACAGTCATTTTCCCCTTCAGCTTCTTAAGAGAGGGAGAAAAGGGGTGTACAGCAGGATTTTTTGGCATAAAAGACGGGAATAGGACTGTACAAGATGCAGAATTATTCATGTGGCAGTCAGACAAGTGGCTTAAAAAGGCCACCACATGGTGCTCTGAGGTTCAGCCGAACGCGCGCTCAAGGATTCAGCGGCGTTCCTGCCCTGGAAACGTCTGTCAATAGCATGGGAGCACGCAGAACTAAGATGCTAATTTGTTTCCAGCAAATAACATACTGGTGCACACTTTGATCTCAAGGAATCCTACAGCACAGGAACTATTATTTTTTGTTTCAAGGAGCAGGGATGAGCCTCATGCTGCTCATTTGTTATCGATACAGCAAATGGCCGGTGCAGGCCAGTGGTTTTGTGGAACGCAAAAAGCTTACTTTGGCTCTTCCACACTAAAAAAGGGCATTCAAAGGGATGTGAATGCTCACAGTTTGGCAACGCACCTGCTACATCATCAGGTCAGCTCCTCTGAGCCACTTCAGCATCAACTCCAACAAGTCAAAGTCTCTATAAACAAAGTGTCACAATGCAGTGGAATTTCTGACAGAGCCTCTGTGTTCTGAGGGAGCATCTCTCCACTTGAGAGCTTAAACCTAGAGAATTACGTGTGCTCGCTGGATTCCAGCTGGCACCAAGAGAACACAGCCTGGAACTATCCTTCCCCTCTAAGAGGGACCACAGAGCTGCTTGAATTTGGTTACTAAAGCAGACTGAGCCAGCACAAGATAACAGCACCTGCTGCTCTACAGACACAGTGACCCCAGGGCAAGCGTCAAAGACTGCCCTGTTAAGCTGAGACTGTTCTTTTGCCTTCTCAGATGGCAAATAACAAATCATGAGCTGTTTTTGCCAGGAGCAGCACCTGCCCTTCGAGCACTGCAGGTACCAGGGACCAGGGAAGGGTGCTCAGCTCTGAGGGGCAGCCCCTGTTTCAGAGCAGGGAAAAAGCTTTGGAGTAAACCAGCACCTGACCACGAGTACCAGAGAGTTTTGGACACTAAACATTCATGGTAACAGCTGTCAGGGTCTTAAGTTACAGATTTGTCTGATTTTTATCTCAAACTTAAGACCAAAAGCTGTAAGACCTCGGGGCACTAAGGCTCCCAGGTGCTATAAAACAAGACCCTAAAATACACTAAACCAAAAGCAAGTGCTTTGCCTTTGGAATCAGTAATTTTTGCTTCAGACCACAAAACAAGAGTCTAAAGTGGTGATAATAATGTAGCACAGCAGAGTTTGACAAAACACAGCATGGGAATGAAGGAAATTACTATTTATTCTTCAACATGTATACAGCATATGCTATTTTACAGCAAGTCACCACTGGCAGGGTGAAATGGAAGAAAAATACTCACTTTAGTCGATGAAAGTTGGAAGGCATTGGAGAAAAACACCACAGTTAGGACTGTTAATGACTTACACATTGTTGATACAGGACTGAATTTGAAAACATGCTTTAACATTTACCGTAATAATGAAGGTGGTTAGTGCCACATTAAAATAAAAATAGTTCTATACAATATGTTCAATTTGGTCATGTGCTATTTACAGATTTTACAAAAAACACACACGAGCTTGTTACTTCAAGTCAGGCTAACAACAGGCCAGCAGAGTAACTCCATGTATACAACTGAGCATTAGTGCCCTAAGTGTAGGAAATCCAATTTCTAGCTATGCAGTGCAAGTTATTTTTTCAGGTCTCATTGCAAATTTTGATCTTAAAGGGGGGAAAAAAACCAAAAAAAAAAAAAAGAAAGAAACAGAAAGGCTCTGACACGTGTAAAAAAGGTATTAAACCCCAACTTAAACCCTCTTTTGTACTGAAATAGATTGTGTGTGTGTTAAAAAGGCTTTAGATTTGAGGAGACAGAAGTAGCCTTCCCTATCCCTGCATCATGAGCAACACTGGCAAAGTAAGGTCTGTTACAATAAAATACAATAGACAAATAAATAATCCTTAAAAAAAAACCAACCCTACGTGTGTCGAGAGTATGGAAGAAGCCCAGCAGGCTGCACCTGGAATGGTATTTTCTGCATGAGCGAGATCAGGCATACCTCATACAGAAAGTGGTGTAAACAAGGACAGTCAAGAACCAAGAGTGAGGGAAGAGGGGACCGAGAAGAAATCCTGACCCAGGGAGCAGGACTCTCTACCCAGTGCAGAAAGTTCTGCTCGTGAACAAAACCTGACTTTATGACAAATTAAGTTTGGATGATCATGCAGAAGACAAACAGTTACATGCTTTTTTAGTTTTAGACAACACACATTCATTCCCTAAAATCTGCTGCCAATTTAGTTTGATAGTGTCCGCTGGCTCAAAAAAAATTTACTTTTTTTTACATGATGAATAGACTATTGAACAGAACACTGTACATGCTTTTCATCTACAAAAAAATATTTGCATAAAATAGTGTTAGTTCTCTGTACATGTCAATGGACACTTTAACTGTGTATAAAAGAGAAATATATTGCCCCCACTGAAGTCAGAAAAAGCAAAAAACCAAAATCTAGATTATGAAACCTCCATCACCGGCAAATATGTTCATGTGAAAATTCAGCAGAAATAGACAGTTGCTCTAAACAATAAAAAAATTAAGTTAAACTTTTTTGTTTTTTCCTTTGAATGTAAAACTCGTCACCATGTCAGTCAAGACCAGAACATATCACTAAAGTTAGTGTCTGTGCTGTAAAGCCAGATAACCAGGGGCATAGTAATGAACACAAACGGCCAGGAAACTCCTTCGGTGCATGCTGACAGAGCACAGGGTTTGGTGGCAGGCCGCACACTATCATCTTTACCAGGTTCCAGGTAGTTACGGGCCACGTATTTAAGTGTTTCATCCAGCAGAATGACAGGGAGGGAGATTTTCAATACCATCAGCCACTGCGTCACGTTCAGAGGCGTGATCTGGAAGATAATCTGAAAGAAAAGCCAGGGGTTACCAAGCTCCCCCTCCAGCCCTGGCCTCAAGCCCCACACAAGGTTTGCTCTGTCTGGAAGTTCAGGGGTGGGGGTAAGGCACGAGCACTTACTGGCAGTGGTTCCACATAAAGGATAAGGAAGTGGAGGGACATGGACAAGCAAATGGCCCCCACGAGCCAGATGTTCTTCCACGGGGGCATCCTCATCAGGGACTGGTTTTCTGAGAGGCTGCAACAGAAGCACGGCTCGTGTGTGACTGTAACACCAACAGGAAGCTCTGAGAACCACAAAGCAGCCTGGCAAGGCACGGGGATCCCAGGCAGGAAACAGCCCAAGACAGGGTTTGGATGCTGCAGCTTCAAACTGGCCTGGAAGTCAGCTTAGCAAAGCAGTCACCATCAGCCTCAGGTTTATTCTTCAAAGCCTTGAGTGTTCTGCTTGTTCCTGACCTAGTCTGTTCTTCTCACTATGACCCCAAAATCCTCTCCATGGGAGGGAAAGGGAAGTGTGGACATGGCAGCCTAAGACAGAATCTCCCTGAGTCTACCGGGGCCCCAAGTGCACCCACTTCTGCTGAAGTTCACTGAAAGAATGGCAGAGTCAAGAACTTGCAGCTTCCTAAAGCTGGCTCTTGATTCCATCTGCATTTAGGGTGTGCTGCAGAAGAGGCTGAGATCCAGAGCAGCAGATGTAGAGCAGTATCTTTATGTAGGACTACCCCGGTGCACTTGTATTTCAAGTTTATTTGTTTTTAAATTAACTGACCTCTAAGCTATTTGAAGAAAAATACCCTTGACATTGTGCTATTTAGTGGTTTCCATTTATAATCTAATATTAATTGGCTAAACCCACACTCCCTTAGGGCAGGAAAAACTATTTTCCATATCTTCAGCATTCTTATTTTAGTTCTCCTTGATATCACTTTATACCAACATAGGAGGGATAATCTGATTGATTAAGCTTAGATTAAAAATAATGGAAAATATTTCAGTTGCTTGTGCTTAATAAAATACCAGAGAGAATTGGCAGACTTAAAAATACACTTTATGATAAGAGATCTCAAATGTTATCTAAGAGTCAAGTTTGTTTGCACTACCAGAACTCTGAAGGGAAATGTGACTCACTCTTCATTAGCCGAGCTGTCCACCAAGGATCAAATTGCACAAAAAGCAGGATTTTGGATAAGCTATGCAGAGGCTTGGCTTTCCTGTTGGGACATACGAACCTGTTGAGAGCATTGCACATCTCTATGGTGACAAGCACAGAGAGAGCCATTGTCATCGGATACGGGGACTCAAACACCACGCAGTCGACACCGTAGAAGTCTGGATTGTCGTCCTTGCACTGCAGAAAATGGCTCTGGAACAGAACAGAGTCAACTCACTTCCACAGCTCGTTAACTTTCAAAATGTACAATAGGCAACTAGGGAAAAAGCAGGGAGTATTATAGAAGGAAAAGTTTCTGCTGTGACTCCTAAAACCAGTGCTTATAAACTTTTGCCTGCTTTAGAAAAATCCTCTTCAGGCTTTCACTTACAAGACAACAATTTGTCCTTCAAATTGTTAGAAGCTCAGGTATCCCACCTCTGAGCTTTGCGATCAAGACTAATTAATCAGGATGAAGTTTTACAGTAACAAGTCTGAAAATTTTTAATTATATGAATTCCTGTAACCTACTGGGTTTGTACAGTCATTTCAAGTATGAAAGCAGCAGGAACCTCCCCTCTCCCCCCAAAGATATTAAACTGAGCAAATACCAGCTGGTAAAAGGAAACTTTTGGACCACCATCAGCAGCAATAAACCACCAAGCAGCAGCACCCACTGTGGCAGCACCAACGTAACCTGCAAGAGAAAAAAGAGCTTTTCTCAGCGCTGTGAACTGTATGCAAGACAAGACCTCGCTTGCCACACTTGAACTTCAGCCTCAAGACTTCCAGTACTGGGAAAAAAAAATAGGTTGTAGCTCATGTCTTAGTTTATTTAAGGAAAAGAAAGCCATTAGTACTTACATCCAATAGCCAGGTAACGGAAGAAGAGCCACCCACTGATCAGGGGCTCTTTGGGGTTGCGCGGTGGCTTATTCATGATATCAAGATCAGGAGGGTTAAAGCCCAGGGCAGTGGCAGGGAGACCATCCGTCACAAGGTTTACCCACAGCAGCTGAACAGGAATTAGAGCTTCAGGAAAACCCAGGGCAGCAGTCAAGAAGATACTACAAAGAAACCCACCAGTTACAAGCTTATTCTCGTGCATGTCAGTAACGTTTAAGCCTAAGCCTGTAGCAGCACTTCTGTTCTCTCTTACCCACTGAAGATCACAAGCTGAATATTCACAATCAGAAAACTAAACACATATCCAAGAGCAAAGACTAACTACTGGCATGTAAGCTTTGAAGCATTGTCTTCTTCTGGTAACTTCAAAAATTGAAGAATTTTCACTCTGGAGTTGTTTTTTCCCCACTCTACTTGTCTGTATAGGTAAATACATACATACACATGGATAAAGGCTTGCAAACCACTTTCTGAAAGATACATTTTGGCTCAAATGACTAAGCTTCATTTCCCTAGATTACTGCTAGTCCCTGCAGAAGTTTAATGAGCCTGTAACTTTCATGGCTCCAAGCCTGTGGGAATAAATAGAACACAAAGAGGGGCTGCAGCAAGAGCCATATGAAGGTCGGCCTTAAAGCTGACAAGAAACAAGGCAAGACAATTTCTGTGCTTTATCCCACTCCGGGAGAAAGTCTGCCTTGATGTAAGGACTGTGAGGAGATCAGTATTTACATTTCATCACCAGAAATGCCTTCTGTGGTGCTGGGTCACCGCTTCTCCTCCCAGAGGAACACAAGACCTGTTCCTGTAACCTGAGGTTAAACAAACATCTAAGCTATGCCTGTGACTATGTTATCTGAAATTCCAGATCTTGTACTGTTTGATTAAGGTTTTGGTTTTCCTTCTCTAGAGAATTATTCTAATCATAGAAATAACTGGAAAGCATTACCCACTGAGCTAGAATATTCTACAGAACACAACGTGCAACTTTTGTGGCAAGCTACAATTCTTCACTAAAGACAGGCCAGAAACATGCAACTTCCACAGAGATCCATTACCTGGAGAACTTCCTCCTCTGGTTTTAATGAGAAACACTGGAAGACTCCATCATTACTACTCTAGCTCAAAGAAAAAATAAATTTAAACCTACCAAACAACTTCCCCAACATTGGAGGAGATCAGGTATCGGATGAACTGTTTCATGTTGTTATAAATCGCACGTCCTTCTTCCACAGCAGCCACAATCGTGGAGAAATTGTCATCTGCTAAAACCATTTCAGAAGCAGTTTTGGCCACTGCAGTACCAGAACCCATGGCAATTCCAATTTCTGCTTTCTTCAGTGCAGGGGCATCATTGACACCGTCGCCAGTCTAGAACGAGAATTCGGGGTTGGAAATGAATCAATAAATAAGGTGGGCATAAACATACAGGTCCTGAGAGGAATTTTGCACTGGGTGTGATTTTGGATCCTTAAAACTCACTAAGTGCAGGGAAATGCGGAAGCAAGTGTTTTCCAGAATGGGGAATTACTCTGAGAAGGCCTAATTAGGGTTTAAACACAGCGCTTGTCTTTCTAACCAAGTAACCATCGCTCACCATGGCTGTGATCTCATCGAAAGACTGAAGAAACTCCACGATTTTGGATTTGTGGGAAGGCTCTACACGGGCAAAGCAGCGGGCGTGGTGACAGGCATCTCTCTGGGCAGCAAGGGACAGCTCATCGAATTCCCGGCCGGTGAAGGCTTTGGTGGACACGTCCTCATCTTCCACAAAGATCCCGATGCGGCGGCAAATGGCCACGGCCGTGCCCTTGTTGTCACCAGTGATCATAATAACTCTGATGCCAGCCTGTTTGCACAGCTTTATGGATGAAGCGACTTCAATCCTTGGGGGGTCCAGCATTCCCACACAGCCCACGAACGTCAGGTTGGTCTGAAACGAGATATGCTGAGTTTTAGTGCAAGATCCTGCAGATTTCTCCTCTGGCAGCAGGGAAATGATTGTTTTCCCTGCACGTTACATCTCTCTGTGGCGTGGTATTTGGGATCACTCCTTGTCCTGCCTTACCAAATTTTGCTTCAAAAGCACTATTTTATCAGTTAAAACGTGCTCTACTTGCCAGCCTTACAAATTCAACCTGCAAGCATTGAGTCTTTCATTTTTATCATCAGTGCCAGGAGCAGAGAGAGCACAAGCCAAAAACTCATGCAACTGTTATTACCTTCCTCCTAAATACCAGATAAAGATTTCATTGGAAAATTACAGAGCAGCGAAGATGATAATCACGGACTGAGCCCTTGCAGCTGACAGCACAGAGGCAGGGAAGTGAACCTGACTCCCAGAGCAGGTATGTTCCATCACACAATCCCCAAAAAGGTCTTGCAGTTGAGCTATGTCAAACTGAAAAACCATTAAAGCTGAAACCACAACACAATTTTTGGACTGTTTAACTGATTTCTTCTTGTGCTTTTAGCCAAGCAGCAGCAGCATGTCTACCTGCCATCAACAGTTTATTCTAAAACACAGTCTGTTCTTAGACTGAGCATTCCCTCCAGACACGTGGGGAACTGTTGTGTCTGACATCGAAAACACCCAGAAAGAGAAAATTCTCAGACGTAACTTCCTCAAGGAATAATCAAATATAAGGAGTCACCATTCTCCAGTTTGGGAAAGGGAAAAGTGCTACTAATCTTACCTCATAGTTAATGAAATTTGAGGAGTCCTCCAGATTCATTTCCTCTTTTTTGGGAGGATTGTCATGGGTTGCCAGAGCCAAGCAACGCAACGTGTCTCTGCCCGTTCCCCATTCTCTAATGACAGACATTATTTTCTGCTTAATTCCCGAGGTTAAAGGTATTTTAGCATTTCCAACACGGACATGTGTACATCTGTCAATCACACCTTCAGGAGCGCCCTGCAGAGGCAAAAAGAAAAAGTAATTTCATTTAATAAATCCCTTTCCATTACAACATTGCTTAAATTACCAAGTCCTTCCTCCCACTCCCAGCTGCAGGGTGTTGTATCATAATTTTTAAGTATGGTGCTGCTTTGCAGCCATTTCATCCCCACACTCTCTCCAGTGAGGGCCTGACCTTAACAAACATCTTGCTCATGGACGTGCGGCTCGGTTTGTTCGGAGTACAATAGACAGACATCGACTTCCTGTCTCTTGAGAACTCCAGGGTGAATTCTTTCTTCATGAGCTGTTTTATCACCTTGTTAAAACAAAGAGCATAAAGATGCATTTAGGTGATACATACTCCAGAGCTGTCTCCCCAGACAATGCCAATAAAAGGGGACTCACTGAGTTGCAGGCGTTCGCACGTTCGATTCTAGAAAGTCCCTTCAGGTCTGTGTCAAACACGTTCATTTTCTCAACCAGACACGTAAGCGCCGTCTCTGTGGCTTCACCAACCTTTTCATAAACTCCCTTAGCCTGGAGTTAACACAAAGCAAACAAAAGCACAGGAGTTTAAACCTCACCTGGAACCTACCAGAGACAAAAGCTCAAGTTTCACAATGGGGAAAAAAAAAAAAAAAAAGAAGCTTAACGAGATTTAATGTGGCTCATGAAACAAGTAAAACTATTTTAAAAGAGCAGCTTTGAGGAGTCTGATTTGTAGGAATTTGTAGCCCTTACCCTCAAGGGCAGCAGAGACATGTCAGTATTTTATCATCAAGCATTTAAGGTATCTTGAGACTCGGTAGCGACCGTAAGGCAGCGAGGCAAAGCAAGACAGCAGCACCAGATCTCCAAATTACAGATTACCCTTGCTGCTGGATTTAGTTCTCAGTGTCCAACAAACAAGTAATTCTCAGAATTAATACTTCAGAGGGCCTAAATACTCTCCCTCCTTGACTAGAAGGGGATTTACCACTGAAAGGTATTACACAGACAGATGAGAACATTTATCCTCATTCCCACACTCTCCTCTGTTCCAGGATATGAACTTACTTCATTGTAATCCAAAGAGGAATCATTGCAGAGGGCACAGATCGTTGCAAGTTCCACAAGACCATCGTACTGGCTACATTTAATGAGTTTGTCATCTTTATGCCTTTCCAGAGGAAGAAAAAGGGGAGACTGAAGTTAGTTATTTAGTATTAGCATCTCATCTTCGCTCTTCTTTATCCTCCTTACTGCATTTCCATTTAGCACAACGCTCCTTAGTTATTGGCTTGAAACTACAGAAGTTGTTGAGAAGAGCAGGATTGCTAAAGGGGAGTTCTGAAGTTTGGATCAGAATCATGAATGGTACATCACTGATGACATCACTCCCCGAGTGAGAAAACCTCACTTCCTCCAGTGACAGTCACTCAGCAGCGTGGAAAGGGCTCCGTGAGGAGGCACAGGAAGGCACAGGTTGGGCACGTGCAGGCCTTGGAGGGGAGATCCAGGCAGGAGAGGGATATTGCTGGATACCTTAGGAGTTTATCTTCCTTCCTGCTGCATATTCTGCTGCTTTACTGCAATGCACAGAGTGCATGCACTGGGCAGGCATTAAAGCAGATTTTGCCTCTTTAATTTCCTAACAATTGACTTGTATTATATGTGAGCCTCCTAAAGCCATGAAAAGTGAAGTTATTTCCTAAGACTAAACTCCAACACAAAACAAATACACTTTCCTAATGATACACACTTAATGAGCAGTATCTCAGGCTTCAGAGAGAGGAAAGGTACATTTTCCTGAGGTAAAGCACCATTTTGACATCACAAGTAAGAAACAACTTCTCTTTCACACTTGGAAACAGTGAAACTGATTCCTCTTCTGGAACATTCCCATACTTCTACAGCAAGCATGAAAGAACCAAGACAGTGTTCAAAACTCTTATTTTACCCCAGCAAAATTAGCAAGACAGAGCTAATATATAACATCTTTTATTAAAGCTCCCAAGGAGGGGGGAAAAAAAGGTCTGATGGTGGAAAGATGTGGATTATTACTCCGTGAGAATTCACAACACAGACTATGACATGTCCCATTATGTAAGCTTTTGTTCAGTTGTGGTACTGCAAACAAATTCCAGTGTTGTGTAACGCAGCACGAGAACAAAATGAATCTTAAGCAAACAAGTACTTTTTAATGTTTCATTTTGCATGTAATCCTACAGCCATAAGCTGTGGCTTTAAAGTCCAGCTCTCAAGTTGTCAACTCGTCTATCCCACCCAAAACTTCCTGTTTTCACCTCTTCTGAACTCAAAGAACACCAGCATACTGGAATATGCTATACCAGAGTGTGTTTTTTATAACCTTTGTTTTTGTGTTCCTTATCAACAGTTTCTGAAGAATGCAGAGTCTAAGGTGCTGGAATCAGTTCTGGATAAAGAATTTTTTTTCCTTACAGCTTGAGGTTTTTCAAGATGAACTCATTTGAAGGTTAAATGCAATCTGCCAGCTTTTGCTGCAGTTCTTAATTATTGTTGGGTTTGTGCTCTCAGTTTGCAGCAAGCACTGAGTGTGCTGACACATGGCAAAACTACTCCAAACTTTGTCAATCTCCCAATATCTCTGGAAAATAAATCACTATGAAATTTGGGAGGTTTTTAGTAAGAAATATTTGTGATTTTATATTCTGAATGAATCTTAGGGGAGAGTTAGGTATCATATATTTTAAGAGTAAGTGAAAAATTACTGATTTAGTGCAAAAACAATGATTATGAAATGGAATTGTCTGAAGTACCAAGTAACACCTGTCAGAAATGGTTCACATCTGCAGCAGGTCCTGCTCTGGGGCAGTGCAAAGGATTAACTGCCTCTTACCCCTCCCCTGTCATTTTCAGTGACAGCTTGCAATCCAAGGTGAAGTCAGTCACCTTACTTAAAATCCCTCCAAAGCCACTGCTTTAAAAGCTGTCCATAAATGCAGAAATAAACCAGCCCTAAGGGTTGGAGTTGAGCTGTGTTTCCTTATGCTCCAGTAAGAGCCTTTCTGAGGCAATTTCCCTCTCTCAGAATCCTCTGTGTCCCTGAAGGCAGCGAGTTTAACACACTTGTTCACATTCCCCCAACTTCAGCGAGTGAAAACAGCACATTAACAAACATTGCTGTCTGTCTCATTATCCCCCACATCTGTCACCACACTCTATTTTATTATTTTGTTTATTTGGAGCTCTTGTGAGCCCAGCTAAAGTGCAAGAGCTGGGAGTTTTGCAAGGTCTGGAGTCACCTTGTCTAAGCAAATGCTGTCTCCTGAAATGAAAGCGTAAGCTTTTGACAGCAATTAGGCTTGAAACAAAAAAGAGAACTGGAGAATTAAGATTTCCAGCTGCTGGGAACACCAGGGTCTTAACTGCTATGGAAATTAAACAGAGATAATCACTATTGAGATGGGCAAGATTGCAGGAGTCAGAGGCACACATGTGAAACTGCACAAGGCTGAGATGTTTACAATAACTGAAATTCAATTCTACTTCACCCATAGCTGAATTCTACTCTGCAAGTAAAACTGAATTGGTAAGATTATAAAACACATGGAGGACTGACCAAGTAAAAGGAGCTGTAACAACCCAGTAAGAAGAGGCTTTCCTTCAAGAAGCAGAGTCCTAAAAATTCCTGAAGCTGTCAGGATGAACCACTTACCTCACTAGTGGAGACTTGCAGCTGATAGAGTAAACCAAACCTCATTCCTTTCCTAAAGGACTGGGTTTAACAGCAGCTCAAATAGCAAAGGCTGGGACAAGCACACATCAACTCAAGTACAGCTGCACCAATAAACTACTGAGGGCCAGGGACAGGAATTTGCAGTCAATTTAAGAGGTATCTCCAACACATTCAGAAGATGCCTCAGAAAAAACAACTTCCCCATTCTTTGAGACAGGGAAATTGGAAACACTGAGCTCACAGGTTAGCCAACGCTCACCTCTTCAGATTTACCCCGTTTTTAAATAAAAAAAGTAAACCTCACTTAGAAGCACTGAGATGCTAATCTCAGTCCAGTAAGATTTCAATAAAATAAATCCTCTCTATCTCTAATTAATTTTTAGATTATCAAGGGAACATTGCAATATTGGAGACTGCTTTCCGTTTTATGAAGGTTTACTTTTCTACAATTCATCTTTATTTTCCTGTTAATTACTTTCCCCCAGCCCTTCAGTGTGCATTCTCACTGGCTGACCTTTCATTTATTAACAATCACTATTGAATATAAAATGCATCCCCCTTTCCTAGACTAAAGTAATAGGGAATGCACAAACAGACAAATATTTAACTTGAACAGAACACTTACACTTCTCCCATGGGAGCATATGTTGAACCAGTTACAGTAAATTCGTTCAGAGAGCAGCTGTCTCCTTCTACTCTGTCCAGGATAAACATCTGAAATTAGAGAGTTAGAAGTGTTACTATCTTTGAACAGTAATTAACGCAAGAGATTTAAACAGGCCTTAAGCAAGCAGGTACAAGAGGCAAGTTCAGGCTGAATAAACAAACGGGACAAGACCCAATTCTCTGCACTTCAATCCCACGTGTTTGAACAGCTCCATACACTGAGGCACAAAGCACAGGTAACAGCCCTTCTGTCTACACAGCTCATGGAAACCTGGGAGCTGAAAACCACAGGAACTGTCTACACTTCAGCTGGGAAGACCATTCACACACCACCTGACAATCCTCTCTAGATCCAAGCTCTTCCTAAGTGTCACACCCATATATTAGCTCTCATGGAACACAAATCATGAATTAATCCTCTGCTTTGAAACAGTCAAAAGCAGCTCAGCTGGACACTGTCAGCTTGGACACTGACAATTTCTCCCAAGGCCAAAATAAAAGCGTCTACAAATAGGAGAAGCTGAGATCTAAGAGGTGAGGTTTTAGCAAGAGCCAGACTATGGCCAGTTTCTCTTAATACCAGCCCTAAGTGAAAGTGGTTCCTGCCCTGCTTTTCCAGTTACAATTCACTTTACCACATGTGACACTGGGAGTTTACACCATTCAGCTGACTCAAGTGCTCTTCAGCGCTGGTGAAATGATATTTTCAAATTCAGACACCAATCTGAAGATGCAGTATTACCTCTAAGAGACCTGCAACTCAGTCATTCCTTTGTTTCCTTTCTAGGAGAGCTGCAGGCAGAACCACATCTGAGAGGATGGAGATAAAAACCCGTGCCTGAAGCTATCTTGCTCCTCATGGCTTGCTGGAGTGGCACTGGAGAAGATAATTTCTCACTAATTAATGGTGTATCCTAATGGAACTTCTTATCCACTGGTTAGCACAGGCCATTCTGTCACATCACATTTTAGCGATGTCCTCCTCTCCCATCACTGTGCTGCCCCTATGTTTCAGAGAAGTATCCTCACAAAACACAGCCCAATAAAATAAACTCATTGTTACAGGTATTGGAATTTTGCTACATTTCTGCAAACTGCAATTCATTCTCTTCTGCAGCTGTCAGAGGTTAACAAGGAACAAAGCTGTGCTGGACAAGATCTAAAACATTTAGCCCTCTAAATAAGGAGCAGAGCATTTTGAGCTTTTAAATAAACACAACTTAAATGATGAGTTAACCAGGAAGCCTCCTGCTTTTGGCATCTGCAGGATGAAAAAAATCCCTGCAAAGACTAGGGCAGTTATGCAACTCTACTGCAAGTAACCTCCTCTGGAATACTGATGAGCAGCTGCTTTGTGTCTCTTAGGTATAAATACTATGATACTTAAGGAAGTAGAACAAGTCAACCACCAATTAGGAAGAAAAAGCCATCAATCACATGAGAATAAAGTGCTTAGAGCTTACAAACTTTCACGACTGGTGTGCAGTGCTCAACATGCACACATTTGGAATTCTAACCCAACGTAATGGGACTCCGGACATTTCATGTTGGAGTTGCTGTGCCACGGAACATCTAAAGTTATTAAACAGAAGAATTCAATGTTTCCTCCATTAAATCCCTACATAGAAGCATAAACTGGCAACTGAACATGCATTATGTTAAGTGACCAGCTACGAAAGTCCCAGATTAGCCAAGATGAGACAGAGAACTGGGGGGAAGTGAGGCGAGGCACAGAACTCATGCTTACCTAAAAATACATCAACGTTGCAGATGACCCTGGCAATGCTGGTGACAGGGTCAACTGCACCTCAAGCTGCCAGATCAGTCAGTGCTGCACACTGAAAACACTGCAGTGATCCCCATCAGACCAGCAAAGCCACTGAAGGTAAGACAGCCAAATAAAGGTGGAACCACGCAGGAATGGGAACACCTCTAGCTACCAAAGTTACTGCAGTAAATCTCCTTTTCTAAGTTTCTCCACCATTGTTGTCTTTCTCAATTGAAGAGGCAAGTGTTTGACACTTACACACAGCCTGTTGTACAGTGTAACTTTCTAAAAAAAAGGCAGAAATCGCACCAAAGAATTACCAGCAACCTGAAAGGCTCACAGACAAGTCAATGGGAAGCTGCTTACAAACAGCTTTCTCCTCCGTGAGTGTGGGCACAGCTATTTTTGGCCACAACTAAATAAGGGAAGATACAAAAGCCTTCAAGACTACACAGTGGAAAACTGAATTAAAGGCGGAGGCTTATCTCAGGAAAATAAAGCAGGATTTTGATGATATGAGAACCGAAAGAGCCGGGATGAGGAGAATTTGAGCAATGCTGACTACTGAGAGCGGCTGAGGAGGAAAGGAGCAGCAGAAGCAGCGGCCGGGACGTACCCTGCACACCGACATCTGGTTGGTGGTCAGCGTCCCCGTCTTGTCGGAACAGATCACCGAGGTGCAGCCCAAGGTCTCCACAGAGGGGAGGCTCCTCACGATGGCGTTCTTCTTGGCCATCCTGCGCGTGCCCAGCGCCAGGCAGGTGGTGATGACAGCAGGCAGGCCCTCGGGGATGGCGGCCACGGCGAGGGCCACGGCGATTTTGAAGTAGTAGATGGCGCCGCGGATCCAGGAGCCGCCGTGCACGGGGTCGTTGAAGTGGCCGATGTTGATGATCCACACGGCGATGCAGATGAGGGAGATGACTTTGGAGAGCTGCTCCCCAAACTCGTCCAGCTTCTGCTGCAGGGGGGTTCTCTCTTGCTCGGTCGCCACCATCTCGTCACGGATTTTCCCGATTTCGGTGTTTACCCCTGTTGCAATAACCACCCCCATGGCCTTACCAGCAGCAATGTTTGTACCCTGAGGTAAAGAAAGAGAAGGGAAAACTCGGGAGTCAATCCACAAACAGGTTCTGTGGGTGAGTTTCTTTTGTTTGGTTTTAATTTAACAAAAAAAAACCCCAACACCACGAAAACCCCTTAAACCAAACCATCTCATACAAGTTCAGATTGTGTCTCAGCCAGGATATGGAAAAGGGTAAAGAGGAAGAGGATGACACTGTCTGTGTCTGTAAGGGAACACTCCAGGGTGGAATTTCTGCTCCCAGAACAGGCTCAAAATGAGTCAGTATTGATCTCTCACAAGCAGCACAGCCACACCCAGCTGCTGAGCAAGCAGTATGTATTTCAACTGGAATACTGCATGTGTTTTCCCTCTCTTTTTTTAATTAGGGTTCCATTTTGTCAGACTTAATGTTATTTACTATGAGTAAGAGATGTGTTCTCTGAGGCTGCCTGTGTGAACGTATTTAACATGGAAAAGAACAGCTGAACTAAGCAGCCTGCCAGCAAAAAGTTATTTTCTGACCTGAAAGGTATTTAATGCTTCCTTCAAATAAATTTGAACAAACTGTTTCATTCCTGTATAGAAAGCCAGTTCTCAATTTTGGCTACAGGACACCAGAATTTTTTGGGCTCTTATCATGCTGAAGTACTATTACTTTAGGAAATTACTGCAGAAACACTAAAAGGGTGTATTGCTCCACCCTCCAAGACTTCCTTGTGAAGGGCAGAAATAATTTTCCTCATACAGACTGGTTTCATCCAGCATCTTCCCTTGAGGACAGCTTTTATTAAAAGTTAATTCTAATTTTTAATGCATTTAGTTCAACGTGTATGGAGACACACAGAGATATGTACTGAGAATACAGCAAAGTCACACAGCTTTTGGGGGAAGACCTCAAGTTTTGCACACTTTTATCAGCTTCAGTATTATTTTATAAATCTCTTGAAAATCTCAAAACATAACTTACAGAAAAGAGCATGTTCTTCTTGTCTTGATTTACAGCACGAGGATCAGGCACAGGGTCCGTGTGCTTAATAACAGACACAGATTCACCTAAAATAAAGATGATAGTCTTAAAAAGAGATTATGTATCTGGAAAGAAAAAATAATCAAAAAGTTACAATCTTCAGCCCTGACATTTTTAGGATGTCAAAATGCTTTCCTCAAATGATCTTATTTAATTGCTCAAGTGAAACAGGAAATATTTCAGTTGGCCAAGAAAATGGAATGTCTGGCTTTTAGCAAAAATTATGTATCAGTTTCTACAAGCATGTCACACAGGTACAGAAAGGCCCTTTTCCTTTAAAAGCAGATGTTCACTGCTACACCAGATTTCACAAGGTGGTGCTCTCAGCTTCAGTCACTGAATTACATTGCTTTGTGTAAGCTCAAGAGAGCCAAAGCTTCCTCCCTTTAAAAGGATTTTGTTGAGCAGCATCTCAGTCCTATTTTATCAGTCAGGAGACTCAAGCATCAGCTTGGCTGAAAACAGCAAAGGCTTCCTTTAAAACAAGAATTCTGTTACTTAAATAAAGGCAAGGAATAGTCCCTTTTAATAGAATTCTGGTGGGTTATTTCTACTTATTCCAACAGCTTTACAGGCACAGAGTGCGTCCACTTTCCTATGCTAAACATAAGTAGAGCTTGATCAGTCTTGTGCTTTTCAGGATCTGTGGTGAGAAACTTTGGAGCCTGTTTCATGACAGATTCAAGGATGAAAAATAGGCTTCCTATGAATACTTTACTGTTTTAAAATTCAGAGCTAGTTAACATTAATTTATGCTACCAAAACAGGCGGACAGATCTCCATGTTCCAGCTGAAAGAAAACTGTTGCAGCATGCTTGGTTGATTCCCAGCTTCTTTCCTATATTCAGAAGTGCTGCTACTTTGTTTTGTTTTCAACAAATCTGAAAAGGGCTCTAAAAATAGCTCCTGCATTTGAGGGCTGGTACCAGAAAACACACGAATGTGTGTGCACAGAATTTCAGCAAATAAGGCTCAAGTGTACTGAGTCTTTAGTGGCAGCAGCTTAAAAGCTGCCAGTATTGCAAAAGTTGTTCCCTCCTGTTGCAGAAGACATTTAGTAAGATTTACATACTTTCATACTGGAGTGGTGACAAGATGTTCAAACCTAGAAGACTCTGTGAAATAGGAGAGAAATTCCTAATTTTTTTTGGTTTTTAATTTTAGTTTCCCACAAATTGCTTGTGTCTGTTGGGAGAAGGGGACGACCGAAAAAGCATGACAAGACTCAGTAAGAATGTTCGTCCCACTAAAGGGAACACAAAGCCAATGATGAAGCAACACATTCAGCCCCTCTAGAAGTTACCAGATCAGAAATTTACTGCACTTGAACGCAGAGAACGTCAATAGCTGCAGGCTTGTTTCTAATGGATCATTCCAAACAAACGGTGAAAAGGCACTTTCAATTATGCACATAATTACATAAAAGTCACCGAAACTGTACCTGTGAGAATTGACTGGTCTACTCTTAGAGTTGTAGACTTGATAGAAGTAATTCTTATGTCAGCAGGAACCTTGTCTCCAACTACAAAGAAATGACAAGACAAAGTCAGAATTTTGCTGTTTGAGAGATTTCTGACCAAGTGTCCCCTACTTCCATCAGCCAGAAAAATGACTTTCCAGTACCTGCTCAGATGGCTGGGATCACCAGCAGCTTGTTGCTGCTTTTGTGACTTGCAATACCCCCATTTTCCGAGTATCCAATACACTTTGGCAATTTAGACTTCCCCCTACCTAACCTCCAAGAAAGCAGCTGTAAATCACTGGATTGTTTTTCTAACCACACAGCCACTTGAAAGCAAAGGGAAAACATTCTCAAGAGCAAGATATCAATTTCAGAAGACGTATTTATAAACAATCAAAACCCGTAGCTAAGGTGAATCAAGCTCCTTTTTCAGAACAACTGGTCCTGCAGAGCTTTTAGTTGTTTTCTCTATGCCCAAAGTGAGTCCTCTGCTCTCCAAAGATCACATTATCCACATCTATTTATTTAGAAAACTAAAAGAAGTTGTATTTTCCTTTTCTTTGGCACCAATTGTGAGAATAACGTGCTTCTGCAAATATGCTCTTGTAATGTTATACTTTGAATTCTGCCAGATGTTTCAGAGTTGGAAGTTAACTTCAGATCTCACAGTAGCTTTATTTTCCAGTAATGCTGCTCTATTAAATAACCACAATCCATATCCCCGACACAATTTTCACAGATCTCGGTTGTGTTTATCTTGTCATACACATTTCTACTTTGCAAAAGACAACACTGAAGAAAAGAAAAAATAAAAAACAAACAACCCACAAACAACAAAACATCCACTAACAAGTGCCTGAGACACCAAGGCAGCAGATGATAAAAGTTAACACCACACTCCTAAAAATGGCAGAGTGATGAATCCGGTTGTCAGTTGAGCTCTAGCACCTCTAACATCTCAAAATTAATTCTTCTACCTTCCTGCTTCCTCTTACCCAGCTCTTCCTAGTTTTTAAGAAAAAAACTAAAGCTCTACCATTTTGTGCCTACTGCAAATAAATGGCTACATGCAAATTAACTCGCTAAAGCATATTAACGAGGCACATTTCTGATTCACATGGAGGGGTTTCTACATTCTGCATGTCAATATTGCTAATTAACACGATTGAACACTCCTAATGTAATTTAGCACCGCAAGCATTCAAGTGTCAGCTATATTATTATAAAATAATGTAAAGAAATAAAGAAGGGGGAATAACTAAAGACAGCTGATTGTTTCAGTAGGTGGAATCTGTGTCCCTGCAGTGAAATTAAAATAAGCTGCAATTCCTGCAAGGAACTGCTTATGCAATCAGCAGCAATAATGCACATTAAGAAATACTATCATGAAAAACTCTACAGAGGTGTCACAGCCTTGGCTCATCCAACCCCTCACACCCTGGAGTTGAAAACTGTGGAACAAAACCCTGAAGAGGAGAATTAAGTGCTACTTCAAACATTAGGAAAACTTGCACCATGTGACTTTCTGTAAATTCAGAGTAACTCCAACCATTAAAAACAGCAAAAGACTGTATATAGTTTTGCCTGTAGAGTTGGACGTGTGTTTTTATGAGCATGTGTACACGAAGGGACAAAAACCCAGCCACAAATGGATCATTATACCATGTGAATACTAATTCAAGCCACAATGCCCTTGAGCGGCAAGAGAAAATAGCCTTAGACAAATGGTGAGCTAGGCCAAAAAAGGCAAAACTATTCAACTGCTCTCCTGGTGTCCTGAGGAGGGTTATTTGCAGGCACACAGTAGCAGCTGCTTTTCAGATACGGCCGGACAGGCCAAGCCCTCAGAGCAACGTGCTGAGGTCTGTCAGCCTGCACGAACATCTCCAGAGCGCTGCAAGGAGCTGCGGAGCTACAGCCAGCCCACAGCCACCACATCTGACAACGCTGGGCAAGACGCAGAACACAAAAAAGCAGCTGTTAAAAAACCAATCTTAAAACTTTCAAGCAACTGGACAGACTACATGGCAAAGTTCACAAGTGACTTGCAAACCTACTTCTGAACTGCTCCAAGTTGTTCAAACTCAATATTTACAAGACTTAAAATACTTGGAGAGACTCCTCTAGCAGACTATTGATATTCAACATCAGTATTTCCACAAAAACTACTACTGTTGTTATCAATTGCCTGAATCATCAGAACCAAAGTGTTAAATTTATTATGACAGCGCAGCTTTATAAGTTTATCTCAACAGTTTAAGAGAAGACACATTATTCACTCACCCTCTCTGACTGAGAAGGCTGCAGTAAAATATTCAAGGCATTTCCAATAGGCAGGAAAGCTGTGTGTCAGGGTCAATTACAGGGACATTTTAAACAGCTCTTTGCAAAATAACAACTATGACACTAAGTCATTTATAGTCTTGAATATACTTTCAAGAGCACAACTGAAACTGAATATAAATAGGAAGTTATCCTGTGACAGAGAGGAACCACAGGAAATTCAGTGAGCAGTGTACTATAGATTTCATCTACAAATAGAAGGCTTTTTTAACATATACTTTAAAACAGGGAAAATATTGGGGGGTTGTTACTGTTTTTTTGGGAGGCTTTTTAAAATTCATATAATCCAGTCCACAGAACCAACGAAAGTAATACCCAAGGCTTGAAAGAAATGAGAAAGTGATTATGTATTTGTGTTGTTCAGTGCAGAGCTGCTACAGTGAATGATATAATTCCATAGTCTGACATCTAAAATGAAAAGTCAGTTGCAGAAATATTTTCATCCATTATTTCAACCGAAGTTTTTAATCCTAAATAGTCCCTTGATTTCCACAATAGCTCTGAAGAAATCAAATAAGCTGCTTTCAAAACTGCCCAGGTACGTGTTCTGAAACATAATGTAGCCAAATACATAACTACTGATTAAAACAGGCCCGCTAACTACAGCACTGAGTGCTGCTTGGAGGAGTGACAGAAGGGTTTGGTTTCAATCATTACAGCTTTGCCCACAGAATCCTTTTACTGATGCACAGAAATTTTACAATACTCAGCTTCAGCACACAGTAAATGAGTCTGATTAAAAACAACCTGGTCCCTACAGGGGGTTAAAGAAGATAAATATCCATTTTATCTAACTGTGCGTGAGTCTACACTGAGACAATCGACAACTTCCACTCTTAGGCAGAAACTGGAGCAGTACTTTGTTTCAATATGAATTTAAAGTTTATGTCAGTTGCGTTAAAGAAGCCGTATTTTTCACTGAAAACAGGGATAATGTAGTACTTGAAAATACTGGGTTCTTCAGCCACCTACCCAGCAGTCTTACCTGCCAAGATTCCCACTGATCACACCCAACACTCCAGCCTTTCTTCTCAAGTTCAAAGCTCCCCAGCCCTTATCTTGCTCCTCCCAGTGCTGTGGAAGTGTTATGGGTCAAGTTCCCTCTACATGAACAGTCACTGACACATATATTTGATTTTTACACAGTCCAACCCTGCTTCTCCCCAGACTCGTCCCAAATTGATTTCAAGTACAGAATGTATTAAGCAACCTGAGTCCCAGTTTCACACTTGGCACTGATCGAGTCCTGCAGTGAAATGATCAGCTCATTACCTGGGTATTTCCTTTGAGCACTGACATCCCTTTTAATACTTTACCAGTTTCCAGCAAAGCAATAAAATTAAATATTTAATTTCAGAATTCTATCAGACAAGGGTTTGAGACTCTCCCTGGGAGAGCTCTCCAGCCAAAATAGAATATTAATGCTGCAGGCTATGGCAGTCTGTGCATTAAGGAAGATGGGCAGAAGTGATGGGACACTCTTCTATGAACAAGAAAGGTGGAGGGAAAATAACTACTAAAGCTGTGTGGATTTCAGCCCCTGGTATTTTTACTTACTTCTGGGTACTAACAAAGAAGCTGACACTACAACAGGACCACACTCATCTTTCAAGTCTCAAATTATCAGACCATCTCAACATAGTCCATCGAGATCCGTATTCCAGATCTTCTAATCAAAACTGCTGGTGACATTAGGCTCAGGAAGCAACATTTATTGTACCCCCAAAAGCCACTGTGCTATAGAACAGACCTCAGAACAAACCTACTGCTTGAAATGTGTACTTTGAACAGCAGTATCAGCTGTTAACTCTGACCCCTCGCACCCCTGGAGACTCTCGGAGATTTACAGGCAGGTACACTATAAAAAGTGAGAAGTTTTGCTTCTTTTTTATGCTAATGTATTACAAGAACAACTCCTCTTCCTAGCAAAGAAAGTGCCCTGTTTGCAGAAAGTGTCTATGTGTGATCACAGCAAATGAAAGTAACTCCTCCTGCAGAAGTCAGAGGGGCTGCTCATATACAGTATGTACCTCACAATTTCTTATTTATGTTTATTATTAACCAAAGCCTGTGTCACCCTGGATCTGCTATCAGCAGGTTGGCTGGGGGCTGGAACTGGACCTTTGTAATAAAGATTATCAGTACAGCTCCAATTATTCTATAGTTGAACAGTCTGTGAACACAAACAGTTCCTGAAACGGAGTAAAAGCAACCCCAAACCAATTTCCATAAACCACCAAGTGGAGAGAACAAAAAAACCCCACCTTTGTCTTAATATATTAAGGTTCATTGTTGACAAGTTCATGTATTTTGGGTTTTAAGACACTATGGTCTTTCTTCTGCTTTATTAGGATGCTCTAATTTTAGCAGGCTAGAGTAGAAATACTATCAAGTTTAGCAGATACAACCTACCACACTGCTCTTAAAACATCTGAATGAAAATACACGGGGTTTTACCATCCAAAGGAAAAAAACCTTTAGGTATTAATTCTTTTGCCAAAACACAGTGTTGGCAACTATTTTCTGGTTTAACATGACTTACTACTGGTACAGTTATTTAAACCACTTTTCCTAGTGAGATATTTAGTCTCTTTAAGAGTCAGTTATTTCAGTTCCCTCTCTTACCCAAAAGTAAGTTTATCCTCTAAATTAGAGGACACACCATTGTGTGAGTGTTTACTAATAAACTGAAGCAACTGAAACTTCCTACGTGAAGAATTGAAAAATTCAGTTTAAGAATTGAAATTAATAGTTTTAAAATAACAGGTAAGGGATGTTACTTCAATCAACAGAACCGAGGATTTTCTGAGTGTTGAATTGAGTATTGCTGGGGACAGTAATATTTAAAGCTCACACCTGAACAGAATGGTTTGCTTTTATTTAGAGGTAGAGCTGCTCCAGCCAACTGGTTTTTGTATTAAACTTCCTTAACACAAGCTCAGCTGAACTCCTCTTCCCCCCTTGTACACAGACAATCTCATCTTCCTATTGTGCTTGATTTCCTCAGACCATCAGAAACTTAATTTTTCTTCCGTAGTAACAGGTTTTAAGTATTTAACACTTCCTGAACAGGGCATAATAAAATGGTACCAGAAATCAGAAGCTCTACAAAACAGGAACATAATTGAGTCCATCTACACTTTCATACAAGGCCAAGATTGTCAAAGTGTCAAAATTAGAAGAGGGATTATGAACTGTATTTTAAGTCTGAGTTTCCACTCCAAACCAGGAAGGCAAGATTTATTTTCCAAAGAGACAGATCACACCAGCAAAGGTCCATCAGTTGTAACCATGGCAGTAAAACACTGGCGTTCACTGACAAGGTGACAGAACAAAACATTGAAACTCATTCTCTGCATTAGACAATGTGCATGAAACAGCCTCTTTCATCCACCTTCTGCATTCTGGGCAGACAGAAAATACCCCCAGAGCTTACTGTGCAGTGTATGCAAGGTGTGAGTATCCTAACCCAGGAACTGTTCAAGGTAGAGGTTAAAAAAATTTTAAACACATATATTTTGTATTCTTATCAAGGAAAGCCAGAAGGACAGAAAAAGCTTTGCTTTCTGGGAGCAAAATATTTCCAGGTCAAAACTGAGGGTTGAGAAAAATGGAGATACTGTGTTAAACAGTACATAAAACTTGAATTTTTCTTAACTTCTTTCTTTTCATTCTCTAAAAACAGACTTGTCATTCTCTCTGAAGAGGGCACCAGAACATTAGATAAGATGTGCTGATGGACAAGGACCCTGCTTGTAAGTCTGCGCTCATTTCTAAACCAAATTTGTCTAGTTTTAGGTTTTAATTAGTGGATCTATTTATACCACTGCCTACCAGATGGAAAACTCTTGTGATCAGCCTACAAAAATACCTAACAGCAGAAAAAATGGACTGGTAAGTAAAGTTTCAACTTAAGCCAGGTCAGGTAGAGAACAACATCATCTTCACACCAAAGCTGAAGTCCTGTTTCCAAGTTAAGCTGCATTTGGGCAGCAGAAGAGCCAAGAGTCAGAATTCTGGAGGTGCAGCGAAGTTTCAAGTGCAAGCTTTCTTTAGCCTTAAAAAAAGCCAAACCAGCTTCCTTTGCCAGGGTGATGAACATTATCTAAATGTTCAAGCTTTTTGTTCAGTACCATCTGTGCTTATAATAAAACCCACTCAGTATCAGTTCTGTCAGAGCACAGAATATCAGGTATGCTCTCAATTTTCAAGCAGCTAAAACAGAATTGGTTTTGCTATTTTTACCAAACAGGTTGGTAACTCTGAAGAAAAAAAGAATTAGGGTAAAAACTGGACATGTGTTTTGCAATATTTCAAATGTGTGTTAAAAGCAACACAAGTTTAGGCTGTGCCCTGAGTTGAACCTCACGTAACTCCTACTCCAGTGAAGTACAGAATGGAGTTTGGACTCTGTCTGGTTATCCCCAGCCTGCCTCTGATGTGTTGGCCAAAATGTTCACTGAAGCTCACGGATTTATGCACTACTCTTACATGTATTTAGTAACCACTGATCTTACTTTCCTGTCTTTTCTGGTTCAAACGTAGTGCTTTAGGAAAAAAAGCAAAATATGTGCTTTAAAACCCAAACCCAACAGTTTGCACCTGGTAAGGAAACCCCACAACATTTGCAGTCAATTCTTTTTCCCCATCAAGAGGAGCTCTCAGCAGTTTGCTTTAGGACAGCCTCCAGTTCTGAGCTTAAGCCTTATTCCATCCTTTTCCTTGTTTTTTCCAATCTCAATACATTCCCAGAAAAACTAAACCTGCATCTCCAGCACTGAGACTGAAAATCGATCCCAGTTATTAGAAAAGTAACACAGACAACAAGGAATAAGATCTGCAACATCCCTGGTTTTAGTTGTACTACCAGGGAAATCCTGGAGCTCTTCACAACCACATGGGAGTTTGATGCAATTCACCTCAAGAATCTTCCTTCCTGACCTTCTTCATCCCAAAATTTATCTTTCTTTTATTATAAGGCACCCGAGAGTCCTGAAGTGCTCTGCAGTTGGAATTAAAAGCCTCAGAAAGTAGTTCTTGCCTACTCTGTGCCAGGTATAAAACGAAGTTTTTTGGAATATACACTAATTTAATAAGCAACAGCTTAACAGCTTCTGGCAACTCTGGGTATATTTTTAACATGTTGAGTACTTACAGATACAGTAACAGATGACAAGAACCATCCTTCAGAAATTCAGGGAAAAGAGGAACTACTGTGGCTGTGCTTTGGTCATTTACTGACTGCAACTATTGAACTTCCATTTATTAAATTACAGAAACTCAGATACACTGTATCTAATCCAGAGAATTTCAGACAGGAAAGTACAGCGGAAGTGAACAAAGGTCATTTCTGTTCCCAAATGTGCTTCTATAAAAAAATACATGGTTTACAACCAGTTTATCCCAATTTTTACGGCTGAACTTCATACAAAACTTGTAAGTAGGGCCATGCTGTTTTAAATGTCTCTTTAAAATGTTACTTTAACCCAGCAAACAAAAAACTCAACTAAATCAAAGTATATCTAATCTATTAATATAGCCCCTGGCTACAAGTTGAGAGTGTACCCTCCAATTAACTCCAGCTTATACAACAACATGATAATCCATTTAAAGACAGGCAAACTGAAAAGTCATGTGAGGACAGCATCTGGATGTTTGTCAGTTCATCAGTTCTAAGAAATACTCTGTAGCTTAGTAACCATCACACACTAGAGCTCTGAGAACCATGCCCACCACAGGTCTGCAAGCAAATTTAAGGCACACATCCCAAATCTGTGATCCCAACATCCCTAAGAGCTCCTGTTCATTGCACAGGATCTTTTCCACCATCTCTGCTGAAGTGAACATGGAAGAAGGTCTTCCTAACAACATGCAGCTAAGAAATTCATGTCTGCATGTATCAGTAGCAATCTAACAATTTCTACAATGAAGTTCTCTCTGTGCCAGACCCACACACAGCTATTTCAAATTTACAAAGCTGTTACAGCATTAAATACAACTATTTAGCAAGGGAAGTCTTGTGGAAATTTGTTCACTATAAGTTATCAGCACAGGGGAGAAACCAATCACCTGGTTGTTTATGCCACTCGGTTGAAAGATATTTGCCTGGACACACAAATGTCGTTGGCACTTTTCCAGGAATTCCATAGCCAGATATGTATCCCAGCTTGAAGGGCTCTGCCACTTCCCTACATGGCCATCTTTTTGCAAACACCATGTCAAAGGCCATCACAGTCCTCCTGCACTTGAGGCACAGGCATGCACAGAGTCTCTCTCACCTTCAGGTCTTGACACCAGCGCTGGGACACGGTGCATTTATTGGCTCTTCTCTACTTGCTCTGTGGCTTTTCTCAGTTTGATTACAATTAAAACTTCATCACTGTCTAGCCACAAGAATTTATTATTTCAGTATCAGAAGCTGTGTTACACTGAAGGACTTTTTTCTCTATTAAACATCTACATGACTTACAATCAACTGCAGCTTCAAGTGAAGGTAATTTAAATGCATTGTTTGACCCACCAGTTTAAGTGAGTATTTTACCCAGAAAAGCTTCTACAGTCCATCAACAAGCCAGACCACCCATCTTAAAGGACAGTCATAAAACCTGGGTATTTTTTGGTTTTCTACATGAGCATACCAGCTTAAGCTTGTCCTTACTTTAAAAAAAAAAAAAAAAAAATCAATTCTACATATGCTGGACTATCAGTCATTGTTCTACAAGGGGATTTTAAAATAATGCAATAGTAACCCCATGATAAAGAGGACACTGTGCTTGTTAAAGGCAGCCTGGTGTTACAGGCACATTGGTTATTCCCAGTTCGTTTTTCTCCCTCAGACACAGGCCTTTTAAACACAGTAATTGATTTTATTGGTACTGACAATATACAGCAGGTAAGTAAAAGCCCACACATCCCCCAGGTGTTCTCACACAGAATAAAGGCAAAGCTAAATTTGAAGATGAAAACACAATCTGTACCTCTTCTGAAACAGCAATGAATCAAGGAGAAAGTGTTCTGTGCTCTAGACACCTGGCAGAGCATCAAAATCCAGCATTTCTCCTCAGTGATACCCCAAACCAGTGCAAAACACAATCATTAACTCGCAATTCTACCCAATACTGCTTTAAAGCACCAAGAAACACAACCAAAGCGTATTCCCACAATGAAAACTCCTTCCAAAACCACCATTCCATTGCTGACATTTAAAAACAGGATAAGGATTTGGCCCAGACATCCAGTGCAGAGCCTGCAATTGATACAGTTGTGTTTGCCTCAAAAGGACACGTCAAACACAGCAGAAACAACCCCCCCTTGCAGAGCACACGGCTCTGGCCGTGCAGAGCAGAGCAGGAGCAGGCAGAGAGCACAGCGAGTGACACGGCATCACAGCTCACCCTCCTTTCTGCTACCACCACTTTGGATTTGGACTTGTAGCTGAATCCTGTGCACAAAACAGGGGCTTGAGACAGGGCTCAGCCAACGTTGAAGTTTCTCAAGGAATGAAAGCTGGGCAGGCAGCCAACACCAACTTCATTCTAAGTGCACACTCTCTTTGCCTGCTAATTAAAACAGGAGGATAGGCAAGTTTAAGGGTGTATATTTATCTCCTCTTAAGACAGCTACCACCTCTAAAATCAAAGTGACACTAGTGCAAAGTAAGTTTGATGTACATCCTGCATTGTTCCCAAAGGAAAAATCACTCAGTTAACAGTTGATAATGACCTACAAAATCTGAGCATGCAACACTCCTGACACTTAGCAAGAGCCACCTAGTTTTATCTGGGAAGGAGCAGTCAGGTCCAGTTTAGAGAAAAAATTATTGCTATGGCATTATCACCAAAATGATGGCGTTTTAGCTACAAGTATATAACCCTTCTATTTTTGCACTCCTTCCAAATAAAGACACACTTTTTAGAGCAAAACTAAGATACTAGAAAGCTCTAGGCAAAAGTCCAGTCTTTTCAGGCTGGCACTTCAAAAGCTTACCCAGGAGAAACAGGGAGCCCTACTCTGCATAGCTCGTGTATTTGAGAGCTATGCAGCAAATTGTCAAAAGAAGCAATAAAGAATTATGAAAGATGAGGAAATAGTGAAGTCACGTGCCAGTCATACTTGCTGAGAGGACAGAAGATATTTGTGAAAAGAAGTTCAAAGGCCCTACTACTACAAGTCCAAGAGCTGGAGAAACACATTCAGATAAAATAACAGAGCGGGACCAAAAAAAAAAATCTCTGCACTCTGAAACTGAAGAAAACTGAAGACATTTAAAAACCAGGAACAAACATCTATTTTGTGACAGAAAAGCAGACAAGTTTTAAGGCACTCTGAAACCAGACACTAGAAAACAAAATTTTAAATTTGTGACAAGTGTTAAAACCACAACACCAATTAAGATGCTTTGCTTTCAGACCTACCAATTAAACTAAGTGGCAATTTGAAAAACAATTCCCTCCGTACAAATGCACATTTAAGGTAATTACCGATGAACAGGAGCAGAGATTGTTCTTAAGTGAAGCATATACTTAGGAGTCTTTGAAACTCCCCCCAGGGCCTCCAATCATTAAGACAAAGCCACACAACAATTTTACATTAATATGCTAATGCATGTATGCACCACATAAGTGGGTCTTACCTGCCACTTCCACGATATCACCTGGGACAATGTCTCTTGCTTTAATCCTCTGGACACTTTTTCGGTCTTGTCGATACACTTTGCCCATCTCTGGTTCATATTCTTTAAGAGCTTCAATAGCATTTTCAGCATTTCTTTCCTAAAAGACAGCAAAAAATGTGTAATTTTGAAAGCCCTCAAGGAAAAGTAAGCCTGTCAGATCTGATTTTTCAAAAGCATTATCATATGAATGCTACCAACTCAGCTCAGCTATATTTCTTCATAAAGAACATTTTGTGTCCCCTCCCCTTACGAGGTTGCTGACTGGAAATCATTAAGGGTGTAATTCAGGTGTTTGTGGGCCTTTAGAAGGCAGAAATTGTTTATTTAAACCCTGCAGCATTTTCCATCAAGAATATGCACTGTGCTGTTGCAGGGAGGCCACTCAAAGAGTTCCACGTCACATATGGATTTTTGACATTAAAAAAAAGCACTAAGCAGAACTAAGACGTGTGGATGTCGGTGTTGGCTGGAGCTTGGCTGGAGCAGACTAGCACTGCTGAATTTCATTTACTGACAGAATTAAAGGATGAAGCCAACTTATTACCAACTTTGTTTCAGCAAATCAAGTCGTGCTGAAGTGAAATTAAAGCATACACCAGAAACTTCCCCAGAATCTCTAAACAATTTACAAACTTGGATGAATCCCCACATAGGAAAACCTTTTGATTTCCACTAACACAACAGCTTTCCTATCTCAGCTGCAGTCCTCTCACTAAGCACTACCAGAGATTGGTATCAGTGCTGTGATGCCACCTGGATAAAGAACAACTGCAGAAACCAGCAGCTTATCAGTGCTCCTTCTCCAGCTCTTGGAGAAAGAACTTATTTTCCATTTCCCTGCCTATTGACAAGAACAAACGTCATTTAGCCCTGATAATTACAGATAATGGTAGAGTGCACGTAGTTTTTAGAACATCTGCCCTTCAAATAATACAGCAGCCTTTCCACGCAATAAAAAATTCCTCCTGCATGTCAAAGCAGAAACAAAACCATCAGAAATTCAAAAGCTGAGGAACTCACTAGTTCCACGTAACAGCACAGCTGAAAATGAGTGTTACCAAAACTACCTTGAGGAACTAACATTTACATGGCACAGCTCCGGGTCTGGCAGTGCGGACAGCAGCACGAACCCATGGAGCTGTAAGCAACACCAGCCTCATATTCCACCAGGTGTATTAATTCTGTTCCTCAGCCCTAGAACACCAATACTGCTTTTCTGTGGACTATGAGTCACCGTGAGGCAAAACCTTGAAGTCTCACAAAAGGACGGTTACTTGAACAGAACTTTTCCTTCCCAAAGGAGAAACAAAAATTCAGCTTGACCCAGATGGCCAAGAAGGCTGATGGCACCTGGCTTGTAGCAGAAATAGTGCAGCCAGAAAGATCAGAGCAGTGCCCACCCCCTGAGCTGGGCACTGCTGAGGCACCTCCAGCTCTGGGGGAGGTTTTGGGCCCATCATGACAAGAAGGACATGGAGGGGCTGGAGCATGACCAGGGAAGGGTCTGGAGCACCAGGAGTGGCTGAGGGAGTTGAGAGGGGCTCAGCCTGGAGAAAAGGAGATGCAGGGGGGACCTTGTCACTCTCTAGAAAAGGAACGGAACAAGAATAAACATCCAAGTTGCACCAGGAGAAATTTAGAATGGATATTAGCAGCAATTTCTTCACAGAAATGGTTGTCAAGCATCCAAACAGGCTGCTCAGGAAAGTGGATGAATCACCATGCCTGGAGGTATCTAAAAGATGTACGTGTGGCCCTCAGGGACATGGTTTCGTGGTGGCCTTGGCAGTGCTGCGTAAACGGCGTGACTTGATGATCTTAAAGATCTTTTCCACCCTCAACAATTCTGTGATTCAGCTCGTTCAGCCAGCTCAGCGTGCTAGACTGAGTCTTTTTGCTCCCAGTTTGCCTGAAGTTATGGTAGCCAGACTATCCTGCAGGCACTGAAGCACTGGCAGGTGGCTCCTGGGGAAGGGTGCACGTGAGAGGAAAGGTTGAGGGCGGCAGAGCTGCGGCCGTGACTCAGTGCTCACATCTGGTACCTGTAGGAACAGATACATTTATGGGTGGAGACTGTGTACTGTGGCTGATTTTCCGTGCCCATTAGAACAAGGGAATGAGTCACTTCATCTGTGCAGCAACTGTTTCACAATGAAGTTCCATGCATGTAGAAATACACACAGAGGTATTCTTTGCATGCTATAACATCTGAAAAAAAACCCCTGATTATTCCCTACAACAGGGAAACAACTACACGAGAAAAATCCTCAAACTATACATGCAGCATTACCTTCCACTTCACGCTTAAAATCAGTACCTGCAGAACTGCAACTCAAGAGTTTCAAGTTAAACATTAACTCTTGCACAACTACTTTATGAAGACTTAAACATAAAATGTCACTTAAGGGGGCAATGCTGTCACCCCTTGACCGACATTATCCCTTCCCTCCGCACGTGCTCCAGCAGGCTGTGCAGCAAGCTGGGTACTGCTAAAAACTGAATTTTGAGGAACACTCCTCAGCCAGCTCACCTGGGACAGCACAGAACAGAGCACAGAAATGTGCAGCAATGCCACTCAAGGCCACTTCTTCTAGCACGCAGGATCCTCTATAATATGTTTTAACCTGTTAACAGGGCTCCTCCTCTTAATTTTTGTTATTTTGACCAGTTTGCTTTTTTTTTATTTTAGAGCATGAAGCCTCATGCACTAAGAGAGCAAGTAATTATGTCACATTTGCACCTTCCCTTAAAAAAAACCCAAAACAACAAAACCAACCAACCACACAGAGAACTTAAATTACCATAAAAATCCTAGAACACTTCTTATCTGCAGAAAAAAACCCTCTAACTAAACATCCACTGTCTAAAGTGATCAAATTAGCAAACTAAAGTGATATGAACATTTTTGTTTTGGCATCTCATGAAGTGTTATTTTATGTTATGATATTACTGTCTATATGATTTATAAAAAGGCATCCAATTAATGTCACAGCTGACAGTGTAGGAAAAGTTTTATGGTATTTAGATGTTTTCAGAAGAAACTTGTGCCTTTTGACAGACGTGCAGTCTTTGGATGTACACTTAATAGGTACTGTAGTGATTGATCAGGGCGAATTAATACTGTATTAATAATTTACTAAAACACAGCGTTTGTCTCAAGAGGAAACAGACAAGAAACAAGATTACAAGTGCTCCATCCTTTGTTCCTTAGCTGGGAAAAAAACCCAAGCAAACCACTCCAATTGTTCTTAGCTTTGCAAGGCCTGATTTACTGCCTGAATTCAGGCATTTATTCTGGCCTGTCTCGTTCATGTGTTCAGCAGTGTGTGGCCAAACACACTGATGGGCATTTTGCCTTTCTGGCAATACTTCTGAAGCTTTCATTTTACCTTTAAGTCAACACTTTCTGTTGAGAAGCTTTATGGTTTGCTGACTCTCAGGAATCCAAAGTTAGCAACACATCCTACTTGCTTTGTAAGGACACCCAACACTACAGTGCTTCCTCTTAAACCATAAAACCCCAAAACATTTGTGATTTGATGCTGTAAAAATCTCTGCATACCTGCCACACTCCCACAATTGCATTGGCTACTAATATAAGTAGGATTACAAAAGGCTCTACAAATGCTGTGATTGTTTCTTCACCTTCTTCAAACCAGGCCAGGACCTGCAAGAGAAACACAGTGATTCAGATTACTGATTTACACAGACACCTTACAAACTTTATGCCTGCTAAGTTTCAACTGCTTAAGACTTCAGCAGTTTTGGAAACCCCTCAATCTACTAAGTTGTAGTTTTGTAATTCATGAATGAGTTGGCAAAATGCAATGGAAAAGGAGAAAAAGAATCTTTACTAAAGTAGTACAAAGTTCATTTCAGAGGCCGCTCTTCTTTTAAAGGAATAAGCTATTTATCTGGGAAACAATTGCTACTGTTGCTTCAGAAATGAAAGCAGAAGTTGTGACAACAGTTATGACAATGAAAAAAAATTCATTATGGTATAAAACGGGACATAGACAGACTAGTCAGCCTACTTAAAACACTAAAGCCTTGCCAGAATCTGAATTTTAAGCAAGTTAATTGCCCTTTACCAGTAACTTAGCCACACAAATGGAAAGAGCTTTATGAGTTTTCAGTGAGTAGATATGAAAAATAAGCATCTACTTATTTAAATAAAGTAGTGTCTTATCGAAGCATCTAAGTGAATGGTATAGTTTTATCTGCAGCTGGATTCTGAACCAAGTAGCTGATAAAACTCAAAAGTGGCTGTTAAAAGGTAAATCAAACTTGAGGACTTGCAGAAAAGGCTCCACACAGATTTTATTTTAATTCATTTGTTTTAAAACTGCACGCTGATTTTAGGCATCTGTCATTCACTTGACTTGAACGTGCCAGAGCCTCTTCAGAGAGCTGGAGTCACTGATGAAAAGTCAAGTTAACATGACCAGAGAGGAAGAACGTTTTCGTCAACATGTTGAGCAACAGGAAGCCTGGAAAGTGACAGTAAATAGGAACAACGTGTTGAGATAATTAGGGCTGGTAGTCAGGCAACAGCACTCTGAATCACTAGAAGACTGCGGCGAGCAAACTGTTACTAAAGCAAGCCCATGATTCCACCAACATGCTGCTCCGAGCTATTGCTCAATTGTGAGACACTCCAGGATGTCAAAAGGAAGGAGCAGCAGCACGCAAGCCTCAAGCAGAAAACAGACTGCCGAGCAAATCCAATGCAACAACAAATTTTTATTACAAAGGGATAAACTTGTAAGATCCGGGCTGTGATTAATACGACTGCAACGTTCCAACCGGCAACACAACATTTCGAGGGTCTGTAATCTCCCTGCAGAACAGACTTAGTCAGGATCTCTCCACACCTCGTCCCTGCTCCCACACGGCTCCTCTCCAATCCCTGGAGCAGCTCCTGCCACTTGCCCTGCTGGGGCAGTGGGACAGGCCCTGCTGTCCGTCCTCACTCCACACCCATCCCTGTGCCTTGGGCAGCCTCCCCTCTGCGCCAGCGCTGCTGCTGCCCGCGGAGCTCCAGGAGAGGCCGACGGTGCATTTCCAGATCTCTCAGCGTACACAAGGTCACACGCTGCCATCAGAATCTGTTTCTTCCCTCCCTTTCTTTATTGGAATTCTGTAGAGCCCACTTTGCTTCCAAACAAAGCAAATAAATTCGATCACGTTGTGATGTGCTTATCCGAGCAGGCATCCACAAGGTTAACCGGAATAAAACATCTGCTTTACACGACGCTAAACCAGAATCTTTTCTGACTTAAGACCACGTGTGCTGTGAAATAACATCGAGAAAGGCCACAACTTCCAGAGGTAAAGAAAGTAGCTACAAGGACAGCAAGACCCAAGTATGTCAAGGAGAGCCAAAATTAAGTTTTCAAGGGATCTTTTCTTTCAGTAAGCCGTCATTTCAAAAAGAGCAGATGAACTCAAATTAGAGATCCTGAGAGTATAGTCTGATGGTTCAAAGCTTCACTGCTGGTTTTTTGGTGAAATTGCCTATCTGTGACCAGACTAAAATGAAATATCTAGTTAATCCTGGAAGCCAGCAATACACATTTCTCCCTCCAGAAGTTTCTACACAATTACTGTAAGTGGCACATTCCATCGCTCTAGTTCTAGAACAATTTAGTAAACACAGACATAAAATAACCAGATACACTGCGGGTCCTTGGTTTTGCTATAGCAGCCTACAGCTATATTAACACTCCATTTAGGATATTTGTGATACACAACACATTCTCTAACAGATCAGGTTTATTATTTGATAGTAGCCTGAAATAAAAAACAAATCCAAGAAAAACAAAGAGGAAGTAGAACAAGCAATACAAGTATTTAACTCTGCATTTTTAGTAACAACAGACCATATGCTGAGGCCTGGTAAAGACTAGACAATTCTTGTCCAAGTCTCCGAGTCCTTGTCAGAAAGTTTCCACTAGCACACTTTTAAGGCCCTGGAGAGGTTTACAGTGAGAGCTCTCATTTTTAAAAATTTCTACTCAGAAGGGCCCCACCATGTTTCAGCCCTAATCACTTTAAGACTCACATGTAGGACAGCTTAACTTCCAGGTCATTGATCTCCAATGCTCTGGTCAGGCAGTACTGTCAATAGGTAAAGTCACCACGTATTTAAGAAAGAGTAGAAAAAGTAAGAAAAGAATAAGATAATTGCTCAAGAGAAAGGCAAGCCTAAGAATATAAGGGAAATAATAGCAAGACATAAAAGCCTCATATCAACAGCCAACATAAGCAGCTTAAAGGACAACTTTCATTCAGCATATTTGCTTTAGGGCTGCCCAAGCTATGGCTTGCAGAGCCTATTTTAAACAAAGCCTAATGGGGTGGACCTGCAGGACACTGAGGCAAAAGATACACAACGACAGGCAAACAGCACTTAGTTTTCATGGTTATTTGTAAAAAGGGGCAGAGGTACAATGCCAAAGTCGGCCAGCAATGAGGTGAGCACTGATGGAAGCGGCTGAAACAGCACAAGTGCCCTTACAGCTTTTTCCATTTCTGCAAGTGAAGTACCTCTATTGTCAGGGAAGTTACAGGGACAAGTTACCTCAGATGACTACGTATCATTAAGTAACAACAATAGAATTGAAGAATGGGAGTTTCGAGACAGAGTTGTGTTGCCCAGCAGGCTGTACCCGCTCACCACTAACAGAGGAAAAGCAAACACTTTGTTGTCAGCAACCCACCAGAGATTTTTGTTTGCTTTTCATTTTGACAATGGAAACGTAGAAGCAAGCTGGGAGCGGTAAGATCTCATCCCAACAAGAAGCTCCCCTTTAAAAAAAGCCCCTGGATTAATTAAAGCAGGTCATATAAAAGGTATGGACTGCTTTTAAGAGTTTTCTTCTCACAGGACACCGTGATTTCAGTTTTAGTATATTTTGGACAGAGTATCAACTACTGCTCAGAAAACTCTCTTTTAGCAACTTCTTTTTTCAATACAAATAAACTTAAAATTAAGCAGATGCAAACTATTTCAGTAGTCCTGATCCCTGTTCCATCCATGTCAGTTATACTGAACACCAGGAAACATTAAAGAAAAAACTCCCAATTTTAGTTCCATGATTCAGTAGAGATTTTTGTCTGCTACACAAGGAAGTCAGGGGGAAAAAAAAACTTAAACACAAACCAACACATATTGACCACAGGTATAAGCACAAAATCAAGAATTTTACTGAGTTAACAGATTGTAAGCACCCATCAGATGTTACTCCGTATTTCTGAAAATAAATATATAGTTGATTATAGCAATAAGCGGAAAAAAAATATACCAGTCTACCAGTCACCCACAGTTTAATTTTTACAACATAAAATGGAATCACAATGACTTCTCACATTTTTATCACCCCTACCCTCGTGCTAATGAGCAATCTAAGTTTAGCTAAAAGCATGTCAGTGTCATGTTCTACAGCAATCCTTATCTTGTGCCACACACTCACTGCTGCTGACCTTAACAGGTAGCTTTTGGGGTGATTTCAGGGCAAAGCCTGCAACACTATTACTGACACATCCCTACTTCCTCCAAGAGAACCTTTGCTCACCTTTTACCACAAGCTAGGTTATACTCCTGCTAATTTACAGGCTATAACAATATTTGGGCTAAAGCACAATGTATTGTTTTAATCTAAACACAGATATCATTCCACTATCAGAAAACATTCCTAGGACATTCACTCCTAAGTCAGCTTAGGAATCAAAGCAGTAATTGAGGAGAGAGCATCCTCTTAGGATGCTGTATAAAGACTTCAAGTTTTGGTCGAGTTTACAGCCTACAACGCACCTTGTAGAAGGAAATCCACTGTGTGATGCAGAGCTAAGATTGCAGAGTTCAGCACACACCACTGCTTAAAGCATCCACACTTTGAAAAGGAATTACTGTACATCAGATGCAGTTGACGTTTTGCAACCTGTCAAAATCATTTATACAGCAAAGCAAGCTGTTCTTTTCAGTAAACACTGTAGACTGAGCACATGCTACACAAGTACCAAGAATTAAAAGCCATGAATACACTCCACGGGTTTATTTCTGCAGAGGCTTCACGGGTCCACCAGAAGACCAAGACAAGTCTATTCACAGACCCATTTACTCACCATCCGAAATTATTTATACTGTTTCTCTTCAAAAGCCAGACTTAAGGCTTTCACTAACCAGGCACATCTCTTACAGCAGTTCTGACCTGGAATGTGGGACACAGGATCCACAGCCCACAAACACGCAGCATCTGACCCCGGCGATCAGCCTGGGTGACACAGATTGAGCGGCTGCTCTGAGTTATTTCACTGACACGTACCTGACAGGCAGTGTGGGAGCAGAGGGCACAACAGGCACTCTGAGCACAGAGGTTTATACTCTGTATAAGAAAGGATGTTTCTGCACAAAATCTAACGCAGGTCTCAGTGCTACAGATGTGTGTTACTGTGCAGGCAGTCCTAACAGCTATAAACTAATATGATTTATGATTGCAACATAACCACCATAAAAACTCCCTCAACACAATAAAAATTATCTATATACCTCGAGATCCTCTCTCTCATACCTGAATTTTAATTTTTCTAAACTGACAATGCACAGCTGGTAAAGAACACCAGACTTTAGGTGCTGTAATTACATCCTATTTTTGCAGTAATGCAATCCTTGTATCAACATATCCAACAGTGCTTTACAGCTACTACAAAAGTCTGTATTATGCTTTCATCAAGAAAAAGTGATAAAACCTAGGAGAAGCAGACAACACGATCGCCTTCCGAGCAAAGAAAACAACAGAAACAAACACAAAGGGGAAGAGCTTTTAAAGTACCAAAATTATAATGTATCTAGGGGTTTTTTACTTTTCATCAGAGAAAAATCTTTACTTGTAACATTGATTTAGTTTTCCTCTGCAACTCTAAAATAGAAGACAGAAAAGGCAGAGCAGTAGCCCAAGGTCATGTACCATGTCAGCTGCACAGAAGCAGAGAACCCAGATCTATCCCACACTCCATTAGACTACAGTCTCCTCTTAATTAGATAGGAAAATTAACCATACTGAAAAAAGCAACCAAATTCAGCTACTAATCAAGTTTTCCAAGAGGACTCAGCAGTGTATGTTCTATGACCTCTGCCAGTCTGGGCTCATACTTACTCAGACTCAGCAATGAAACCTTTCGTTTGGTGAATCTGATTTTTCACTTACTTGTTTATAATAAAAACAACTAATGTACTTCAGCATGCAAGGCTAACAAACTTCTGTTCTGTCATTTGTCTCATGAGATGACAGAAACACTCCTGGCTTTTCAGGAACAAAAAGACATCCCCTTCTCACCTTCTGGGAGGAAAAGGGGAAAGAGGAGGGGGAAAAAAAAAAACCAACCCGCTTTTGAATGACTGTTTATTCAATTTTCAATAGCCAGCCTGATTTCCTCTCCAGGAAACAGAAGAGTGAGTGAAGCACATCTGTCTCCATGGTCAAGACTGATGTCACCAGCCACTGCTCAGCTGGTACTGGTGAATTACAGACTCAAAGCCAGGGCTCTTTGGAAGGTGTCGGTGTGGGGAGAGCAGATCCCGAGCACAGCACAAACTGCAGCACCAGGGCAACCCTTCCCCCACCACACACAACAGCTCCAGAGCACATTCTCCTCTGCCCATCCTAATTAGCTTGCCCTTAGCTAAAGAGTCACCACAATTTCCACTCCCCCCCAAGAGCTGCAGCATTTTTTTTTTTTTCAAGTAGTTAATTACAACTCCAGGGCAAAGTCTACTGTAAACTTTTACTCCCTACCTAAACAATTTAATATTCTGCAAGCTTTTGTTTCTGCTGTCCAGCCTTCACCTTCCTTCTCTACTGAGCCTTCACTCCGTTTCCCAGTTTTTCAGCAAGCACGTACCCTTTACACATAATGTAAGAAGACTGCCTAATCACGCTTTTTTTAGGAAAAAAAAAAAGTTTAAAATGTTCTTGTTCTTTTAGTTCTGTATGCAAAGCAAGATATCCATTTAATGACTTGACTATCCAAAGGTCAGTTACCAAATTTGGTCAACAATGGTGCCATCACAGCCGTCAACATTCTTGTCACTGTCAAAAGCAACAACTGTCACCTTGCTATTATCAGGAAGGGAAGGCAACTGGAATATTCGCCATGTAGATTCTATTTACAGTCTGCATTGCATCCAAAAATGTCTTCCAATGATTATACATGGAGCTTGATAAAGATTAACCCAAAGGCAAGAAGAATGTCCAGTTAAACGCTTACTTACTCAAGGTTAGTTTTCAAAGCCAACAGCAGCATTGGGAAATCCCACCTCAAATAAGCAAACTGGGTTGAATGAGAAGCACTTTTTAAAATACCTGTCTAGTGTAGTTAGGCACTTATGACTCATGCAATGAAAGAGTCCCTGAAATTTCTGTTGGCTACCATACAGAAACCTCGTCACAAGGAACTGATTTGAGAGACAGCAATCTTGCATCTGTCCAGCAAGAAAGAATAACTTCAGTATGTACAGTTCAATTACACTGGAATATGCCACTTTGCCATACAGAACCCCAGGAAATAAAAAAAAAAAGAATAAACCATACTTACAAAAGATATGCAAGCGGCCAGCAACAGAATTCTAACTAGTAAGTCTTCAAATTGTTCAATCACAAGCTCGAGTAAGGTTTTTCCTGCAATATGTAACAAAGCCATTGAGTCATGTACATTTAAAAAAATGAATTAGCAACAAGAATTAGCAGAAGATTTCATAACCATGCTCACCTTCCTCTGCCGGCAGCTCTGTCAGTGGAAGATTTTTTCCAGGAAGCATGTCAAAGAAAAGAAATCATCAAAGAAGCACATTAGAGCATTATCACGCATCCACACCAGATATTCTTCCTGAATTGCACACTCAGCTGGGTTGGATTTGACAGACACCCTGAAAGCCCCACTAAGGCGGCTCTTTTCACCAGAGTACGTGAATGGGCCTGAGAGTTTTGCATTTTAAGACACATAAAGGTTCGCGGGAATGTGCCAAGGGTTATAATTCAGCCAAGTCATCACTCCAGCCAGCTGTGGGACTTCTGCTGTTGCTGCACACAAAGGGTCAAAGGCTCAAAACGCTTTTCAAATAATTTCTGACAAAGCTTTTCCTCCACATTCACTTCAAAAAAACCACAAACCATCAAACTTGGTTCAAAATATTTCAGATTCTTTCCTCCATTTTAAGGGTATGTCCTTATTTCTGCTCTCCCCTTTATGTCCCTGCAACTAGATTTAGTAATCCAAGTGGCATAAAAGCAGTGGTAAAGCTAAAAACCACTTCCACCGTGTAATCTTCTCATAGATTTTCATTTTTACACAACGGCAAGGGAGTTCAGAAGGGACTAGGACAGCCAAGCAGTGAGGATTAAAAAAAATCGACTGAATTTTGTGTCCCGACTGGAGAGAAGAATATAAAATAAGGGGCTGAAAGGCGCTACAAAACTGGGGAAAATGAAGGTCAAGACGGGCAAAAAAAAAAAAAAAAAAAAGGCAAATCCTAAACCCCAAAGCGCTTCATTTCAGAATGGAAGAAAGCTTCCCATCGTTACAGTGAAAGGGAACCGAGGTGACACCCTCCTCCCCAGAGCAGCCCTGCGAGCTCGGGATTGAAAGAAACCCACGAGGTGGAGTTCAAGTCAGCCATCTTCTCTCCCTCGCTCCTATTCCGGGTCCTGGAAGAGATGCCGGCTTCGCCAGTGCACACGCGTTAGGCCTCGCACAGGGCCCCGGCAAGGATGAGGGAGAAGAGAGAGGGCTGGGAAAGGGAGCAGAGGGGGAAGAGGGCGAGCGCCGGCGGCAGCATCCCCGCGGCGGGGCCGCCTCACCTACCGTTGGAGCCCCATTTCTCCTTCAGCTTCTTCACTTGCTCGAGGCTGAGCCCGGTGCTCTCGTTGACGCCGAAATAAGCCAAAACTTCCTCCACAGTCTTTGTGTGCGCGTTCTCCATGGCTGGGGCAGGGAGCAGCAAATGGTGCCTCGCCTCTTCCTCCTCCCTCTCCTCCTCCTCAGCGGCGGCGGGGGCGGCGGCGAGACCCCTCCTCAGCCCTCACCACCCCCGTGCTATCACCATAGACCCTCTCCCGCAGCAGAGGAGCCCGAACACACCTCTCTCTTCGCGGAGGAGGCCGGGAGGGGCAGGAAAAAAAATGAAAAATGTAAAAAAAAAAAAAAAGAAAAAAAAAAAGGGAAAGCCGCCCTTAAAAAAAAAAATTTAAAAAAAAAAAAAAAAGCCCCCACCCCCTCCCACCCCTGACGCCTCCGAGGGAGCCGAGCCGCCTCTCCGGCGGGGACGAGGGACTTCGGGCGGGGAAAGCGCGGGCCCCCGGAGCCGCGGCGGGTTCCTGCGGGGATGGGCCGCGTCCAGGTGGCCGAGCGGCCTCTCCGCTCGCCTCAGCGGCTCCGAGCCGCCCCCGGTAACGGAGGGCGATAACGGCGCGGGGGAGAAAAAGCAGCAGCTGGCCCGCTGCCCGCGAAGGGTCAGGATCTTCCCCTTCTTTCGTTCTCTAGCAGCCTGATCCCCCCCGGCCGGCCCAGGCCGCTGTCGCCGTCACGCCTCAGGCTCCCCCGCGCCGGCCGCTGCCTCCGCTCGCTCCGGTCGCGCAGCGGCGGCGGCGGCTCTAATGTAACTCGGGGGCCGCCCGGCGCTCTCTCGCCGCCGCGGCATGTGGACGCCGCTCATTGGCGGGGCCGGGGCGAGGGGCGG